>JAHSPW020000014.1:18161124-18226124 GCA_019985065.2 Arctostaphylos glauca | reverse complement strand
CGGCGGCGGCGGCGGCGGTGGGAGAGGAGTTTCGGGTAGCGGCGGCGGTGAAGTGAAGAGCGGCGGAAGGTGGTGATGGAGGTAGTCATGGTTGTGCAGGTGTTCGATTTCGGCGGTGGCGAATTGAAGAAGAGCAGAACCTGTTGACCGGAGTGATTTCAAATACATAGAGTGTGAAGCAGAAAATGCTTGTCTCGCCTTTACAAACTGTTTCATGTATCTCTTCCGAGCTTTACATCTCGAAACCATTTCTTCTCTCTCTACTCTGGAATAACAACAACCCATTTCTCTTTGTTTCTCTCTCTAAAACTCTTCTCTTACCTCAGATTTTGCAACCCATCTCTTTGTTTGAACTAGATAAACAGAAAAGGATTTCAAAACCCAACAGAAAAACACACAAGAATTTGGCTTTTGTTCTTACTTTGACTGGAAAAAAAGCATGCTTCCGGCCTCAGATGCTTTCATCAATAGATACCCCGTACTGTAAGTACGCTCGGATTGTGCAACTTCTCTCTCTCTCTCTCTCTCTCTCTCTCCTGATACACTTGCTAAATTTGCGTCTCAAAATTCATCAACCACCTCTTAATTTTGAGAAATAGCGCCCCTTCAATTTCCTCTGAAACTTCCCCACTTCTACAAATTTCTTGCAACTTCAAAAGACCACAGAAATCCCCTCTCTCTCTATCTCTGTATCTGTATATATCTGTATCTATATCGATGTTTGTCTCTCTCTAGATGTGGTGGGAGGAGAAGAACAGCACAGCACACACTTTGGAGAGGTACACAGAGCACTGTGTTTTGGGCAGAGTGCCAAATTTTATATTTGAATTCTGGTGACTAAAATACCCTCAAAATTAAATGAAATTTACGGCATACCCTTCAGAAGCAGGACAACCAGTCAACCACAGGTCCACAAGACGTATCATGTTGGGTCAAAACTCAAAAGGGTGGAAAGCGGTAGAGGAACAGTGCCTGATATGGGAAGTTGGGAGGGGTAATTTGGTAACTCCGAGTTTCAACGGCCATGACCAGCTTATTATGGTAAGTAGTGAAATTCTTCAAGAGATAGGGGTCATTAATGTTATTTGGTCAAATGTAACTTATATTTGCGAACGGTTCGCATCCGTTACGATTTTTAAGGTAATTTTTTTTACCCCATCTAAAAAAAAAAAGGAGAAGGTAATTTTTTGAAAATCAAAGGTATATTTGACTGATAAAAGTGAATTTTTTAGGGAAAATTTCACCGGAGATTAGAAAATTAAATTTTGCCTTCAAATATATATAGTTAGACATTTATTCAAACGCTCGGTTAATGTTCTAATCAGATTATACAAAATATTATGCTTCTAACTGATTATTAATTCACAGAATCACTCGATCATAAATTTGTTTTTTGAAATTTATTTTTAAAATTTATTATTTCTCGAGTATTCTCCCATATACCTCTCCATTTTTCTACAACAAATTTATAAAATTTGTACATGTGAGGTCGCAACAAAACAATCATAAATAGAAAGCTATGAACTTGAAGCTAATATTATACATTTTTATACACATATTATTAGAAGTTATTTCTAATTTTAAAAAAATTCATATGCAATGTGTATCGTATCATTTTCCATTACTTGTTGTAGGATTTTCAATATCCAATAAGGGTTCGTTTACATTGAAAGTTTAAGAATGAAATTAGATTGAATTATTTTACGTTAAAGACTATCGGTATTATTTGATATTTCTTAACGTTTTAATAACTTTTTGTCAAGAAGTAGGTCTCTTGTTTTTTATAGGAATAGTCTCATCCTTTGTTGTCTCTCGAGAGTGAATCTATTTATCGATCTGACAGGACAGAGCTCAATTGATTGATATTATCTCGAGTAGATGCTTGAATTCTTTTTTATTTTTTTACCATCCGTCTCAATGAGAGGAATAAAAGTATAAAAAAATATAAGTCAAAATTAGAAAAATCAAATAGACAAAGCTAAAGACAAGAAATAGCAAAATATAAGGATAGACAATGTAAAGACACGAAAACAGTAAAAAAAATCATGTAAAAAATCCCGTATTTAGTGAATTTTTTGAGAATTTTACTCATTATTTTTTATTTTTTAAATTTATTTCCTCAAAACAAATACTTAATTTAAAAGTGTAACGCAAAATTGATAAAAATTAAAAAAATAATAACATTAAAACTAAATAATTTTGCCAAAAGGGACCTTATTGTACCTTTTAAACAGTGAGTTGCCAGAGTTTAGATGTTACTGGGGGGGCCCTGTTGTAAATTTTTGGTACCCATTAAATAATTTAATTGCAGGCCTTTTCTTAGGGGAGTGTGACAAGGGAATGAATAAGGTATGGCCCTGAGAGAACGTTTAAGGCTCCTGCCACATTATTATCCTGTATTCTGACAACACCACCATTCCTTAAAATTGCGAATTTGTACTCCCATAATATTCCATATCTTTGTTTAAAAAGTCCATGTACGCATTGGAATAAATACGTGCAAAAAACTTCTCATAGATTAAGAGCAAGTGCAACAAAGTGAACAAATTCATCCCCCTCCCTATTTTACTCAGTTCAACTCAAAAAACAGACTGCAACAAACTCCCTAAACAGGTTAACAAAATGGGTTTCATGAATAGTGCCTCCCTAAATCAACCCTCATTTGTTCACCTACTGTTCATGACCCTTTTAATTTTTTATTATTTCTCTCTCTCTCTCTCTCAAAATGGGTTCTTTATTGTAAATATTTTTAAAAAGTAAAAAATAGTATTTTAATAGTAGAGAGTGAGTATAGGTAGTATTGTTGGAGTGTTGAAAATGACATGGGTGAATAAAGAACTGTTCACTAATTTTTTTGGCTAAAAATTTATTCACCCTTGTTGCACTTGCTCTAATCATTTAATTAAAATGCGGACCTCTTATTTTTTTTTATCAAATTTTAATGATTCGAACCGTTTAATGTGTTTAAAATATATTTTTAAAGGTACTCGCGAATAATCAGCTCAAAATAATATTGAGAAAAACTTGATCTAAACAGTTTATCATAAAATTATTTCTATCAACATTTATAAAAAAATTGTTTAGATCAAACTCTTCCCGATATATTTTTAAGATGATTTCTCACAAGTACCCTTAAAAACATGTTTTAAACACATTTAACAATTTAAATCATCAAAATTTGATTTGAAAATAAAAGGTCCTCATTTTAATTAAACGAGAAATCCCTTGTTAGAAGGAGACTACTGTGCACAGGTGTTTCAAATCATTAGATGTACGTAGTATCTTTCATAATCGTGGAAACCTCACGTGCATCCAACAGTTCCAGACACATCTATTTTCGAATGTATACAAATAATTTGTGTTTTTAAACTTAATGCTCTTTTGATTTTCAAATTATTTTTGAGAAGGGATACAACAAAATGAGATTAATGTTGAAGAAAAGCAACATGAAAGATTCCCAGAATAATGAAGAGAATTACAGTATAAACTATGAGATTAATTATATTATGTTTGGTTAGAATGTGATAAAGGTGAAATAAGTCTGAGATAAAGAGATGTGAAATATTTTTGCTCATTAAATGACGAGGAAGATAATCCGGATTACTTAGGATTACCTAATACGACAGGGAATATTAAATGCATAAATAATCTACCCTTATTTAATCTGGTCTATAATACTAAGGCCCTATTTGGGCAAACTAGATTGTATAGATTATTTGGATTATTTGGGGTAATAATCTAGCCCATTTGGGCTAAATTATTTACCCAAATAATCTGGATTAATCTAGCCCCAAACACAACATAACCTCTATATAAAAAATAATTTAGTCCAAATGGGCTGAGCTAGATTATTCCGTCCGGCACCCAACATAATCCAACAATCCAATAATCCCATAATCTAGTTACGCCAAATGGACCCTAAGTGCCTCAAGATTCTCTTTTGTAATCTAATTCCATCTTCATAGATTTCTCGAAATATTTTATTACGAAATGTTGTAATAGCATCTACAATTACTCCTGACTTAAATGGACAGCCTCACACAGAAATCAATTTATCAATTCAATCGGAGTATGAACAATAGGGAAACACGTGAACCCTTATGTTCCCTCACCTCTTAATTCCCCTCACTTATCCGGGAATCAAACATGGTCCTCGAACCAATCACTTATGGTTCAAGCTTCCTATGAAGATGCTTTGAGAAGAAAGTTTCATGTTAAAACATGAGCAAGTGATTATAATGCCAAATATCCACACCAAGAAGCCTACTTTGTATAACAGACTTTGTCGAAAAGATCGTTTTGTTCTGTGATGACGCTCGTTCTATCAAATAATCTTACATTGTAGTAAAAAGAATGACCGACTTGTCTTCATTCTTGGAACTTTTTTCCTCTTCCCCTAACCCTTCCCAATGTCTAGGCAATCAAAAGGAACATTTTTCATTTTTCCTGTGTCTAAACCCAGGGCAAGGTCTGGAGAGCAACCAAAAGAGCCAGAAAGATGAGATTAAAAGCTAGCCCACCTATCATGCGAGACCAAAAGGTATGAGGAGAGAATCATGTACTAGAATAAAAAACAAAAAACACTCCACATTCTTCAAAAAAAGAAACTTCGAAGCACAGGACTGTTGTACAATACACTACAAATCCGAGCAAAGTACAGCTACAGATGTGGAGAAGATTAAAAACACACTGGAACTATGCTTTAAACTTTAGCGATAGCAGTGCATGCTGGACTATATACTCGTCCTTTTTTTGGGATGAATTGTCAGCTCTTTGGGATAACTCCTTTAGAGAAGTCGACAAACCTGAAATCTCCTGAAATTTTTTTAAATAATTAAGGCTAGAATTAGATAATAGCTAGAAGAAAGATGATCGGGGACCGGGAAGGGCATAGGAGTTAGTGGGCTAACAAGGCAGATCGAGAGAATCGTGGGGCAAGACGAGAAAACCGAAGATGATAGCTTCAACAGCTTCCTCTTGCGTCTTCTCCTATAGTGACTAAACTTGGTACTTACTACTGCTCACAAAACCATTTATTCACTACGTCTTCTAATTTTCTTACAAGACATATAATACAACCACTGTTGTAGTTCAGATACAAAAACGATGATGACAATTGATCAATAATTTTTGAGAAAGACTCTAATATGCAGGTTTAAGAATCCTCTGATGGAAAGAGAGACTCTCGTTGCTTTCAGGTCGGCCAGCTACTGGCAAGGGTGCGTCCTCCTGGTGAGAATCCAATTATACCAAGCTCCAGAATCAGGGGCACTCCTGCTGGGGCCGCCCCCAGGAGTGCCCCAAAGGGAGGAATACGGAAGTAAGCAGCAATCAAAGCAAGCAAACCTCGAAGAACCGTCCCAAAACTGAAAAACCATCAAAAATCAAACTCTGTTTTGTTTGATTTCCCTCCCCACCCGACATAGTTACCACTTACTGGCAGCAGCATTACCTCTGGCCCTTGCCAAGCATACTCAAAAGCTAAAGATTCGACGTATTTACCATAGAATTGGATGAAAGTAAAAAGGAAAAATGGGCATGATTATCAGATTACCTTCATTAAATGAAACCTCAAGTCACAGGGCCGAACTTGATTTCCTATACATGCCATCACAAATTTTGAGTAATGGAACAAAACATCAGCAGCCGCCTGCTTCTTTTCTTCAATCTGTAAAATTGATATAAAATTAGAGCAGAAAATGATATAGACTACCCACGAAAGTGAAATGGATGAGTTTGCTCAGAACTGATAAGTAACAGAAGTGCAGACCTGTCGACAATCAATTATCACTCCAAAAGTAGGTTATGTACTTATGTCTCAATGAGCCTTTAGAATGAAAAGGCCTGGATTTTTAGCATATCCCCACATTGAAGCTTAATTTGTTCAATCAGGTGGATACGACAAGAAAATTTCTACCAACACAGGATGATTACCAGATATTACACGGATACATATGTGCGAACTCACAATGGTTTGGTGAATGTCTGAATGAACCTGAAATACCAGAAGATCTCACGTGGCAACCGGAACAACCCTCTCATTCATGGTAGCATTGATGGTGTGCAATTCAAAGGTCTCAAAGGCTTTAGATTTTGAAGAGTCCCTCCATTGTTATATAAATTCAACCCGTTCATGGTTCTTCCATGGTTATATAAGTTCAAACCAGTCCATGGTTATATAAGTTCAAACCAGTCCATGGTTCTACACACCAGATTTTCGTAATCAACCAACATATTCTTATTTTCGTGTTCTTAAGTTAGAGAGAGACAGACACAAGATGGTTCGACATGAGGTCATTGGTTGGTATTCTATTGGCCGAGTTAGCCATTTTGTCCTAAGAGACAGATGTCGGTGCGACCTCCAACACTCGCAGTGAGACGGCAAATTTGGGTTAAGGAATTGTGATTTCACAAGACTCAATTGGCTTGTATATGTTCTGTAATATTTCTTTTCGTATTATAGTTTTATAATTTCAGTTTGATGATTAATGAAAGTTACTGTTTAAAATCCGAGCATTCTGGTCCTACAACATATATCTGCATGTGAAGCAACCATGTTCGATTGTGACATATAAAATTTCTCCTTAAATGCCAAGTGACCCAAACCCTATCAGAAGATCAACAAAATGGAACATGTCCATGGCAGGAAAGAGCTACTAACCTACTAGTTAGCAAATCCTAACCACCATTTGGTCTTTCAACAAAAAAGTACAAACACATAGTACTACAAAACCAATGAAGCAAGTTGAATACCAGGCAGCAGGCGTCAAATGAAGTCAAGGATTCCAAAATTTTACATTCTACATCCATTAAGGAAACAATAGTCTCAAAGCTTATAGAGATAGGGAACAACATTACTGTTCCCAACCCCCTTGACAGGAACAATAATATACGTGAGAGATCACTCACTAATAATACTGCTAGAACCCCAAAGTGCACTCCCAAGACCGTTAAACAACCAATGCTAGTATCCAAGTTGATCCAATCCGAGCAACGAATCAAAACCTTTCCTGGACGTGAAAAGGACCCTAATATTGTGCCTAATCTTAATCCCGTGCCAGGTGCCTCTGTGCCACACTCACTGTTAGGCTAGGTAGCTGCTATGAAGAATAATCTAGACACAACACTTGTATAGGGAAAAACAAATACAACTTCTTTGTTTCATACTTCTTCTACATTGTACAACACCTCCCTACTAACTGATCCAAACACTGATGGTATTTATAGGACTCTCTATCATTTATCTAATCAAGTATGCAAGCCTAGATAATAAATAGATTATGAACAACACTTAGACTCCGTACACGAATAACACTTAGATACACCCTTGAACAAGATCCATCGGAGTACCTAGAACTTCATAACAAAACTACTTAAAAGTTAGCACAACTTTCAGTCATGCAGATCAAACCAACAGCGCATGCTTTACAGGGCCGAGCATATAATAAATTTGCTCATCTTTGTTCTACGAACAACTATCCTAAGTCCGTGATCTAAACCTTAAACCCTAAACCCAGAACTTAATAACAAACCTAATTAGAAGTAAGTACAACTTTCAATCAAGCAAATTAAACCGACAGTGCGAGCTTTACAGGGCGGATCATATAATACATTTGCTTCTCTTTTTTCTACGAACAACTTCCTCTGATTGAATGATTTAGGTCCACTTGTTATCAATGAGATCAGAGGGTCGATGTGGTAGCATCACCCTTTTTACCCAATAGGCATATACCATCTCAGCTCAGCTGAAATCAACTCAACAGAAATCAACTCCACAATCCCTAATTGATTCCTAGCACGAGAACACAACTAGTCAATGAGAGTAATTGTTTCAAATGCTAATTCACTCTACCAATCATGGTAATTCGAAACTTGACATTTAGGGTTCCATATACGCATGCTAATATGGTTGAAATTCCAATTCACAATTCCACAAGCAGATTAAAAATACACAATACACATTTACTGGATAAACCCACAGAATCTTAAGATTGAGATATCAGAAGAACGAAACACCAAAAGAAAATCAACTACTACAATTTCCAGGACAATAAAATGCTCAGCAGAAAACGAATAATCTGGTTGATGGGGAAAATACCGATCAATTCAGAAGGAAAATAATTCGTGAAAATTTACCTCGTAATCTTCTATCATGGTCGTCCGAATGATTTTCCAGAGAATTTCAGCTTCAAATCTCGCGCTTCGCGGGAACTCACAGTAATTTTCCCTATTTACGGTAAATCGTATATGCATTAAGTTTGTTTCGTTCTTATCTAGTGTTTCGAAGGCACTCATCAACCGGCCCATTAGCTCAGTTGGTTAGAGCGTCGTGCTAATAACGCGAAGGTCGCAGGTTCGAGACCTGCATGGGCCACACAAACCTTTTTAATAATGTTTTCTAATTTCAATACGCCCCCTTAATTTTTTCCTTAATTCGACATCTACCCCAGAAACATCAAAACTAATCATAAAGGCCATAGTCTCTTGCGGGGGAGAAGAATTGCTTGCAGACTTTATTTATACGTCCGACTTTTTTCTTTGCGCGAGATACTCATTAAATTAAGATATCCAACTATACAAATTCTTTAATTTCGAGAAAATGAAAATTTCCTGTCAACATCCCACTCAATTAAATTTGGAGCCATATTATCAAATTCAAAATAATTAGTGGTGGTATAAACATAATTAGTCCAAGCACATAAATAATAAGTAACTCGAGAAAAAAAAAAAAAAAAAGTAAAGCCTCTCAATTCAATGGCCAAAGTTTTAGGGGCATCTTGACAATTACATACATACCTTGCTAATTTGATGTCCACCCCGACCAAAACAATATTTTGTACCAAACTATATCATTCTTCGTAGTATACTTGACAAATCAGAAAGCATAATCACAATAACACTAGTTTTCATGTTCCTTAATCGAAGTACATGAATAATAAGCGACTCTGAAGAAAAAGGGAAAAAAAGCCTGTCAATTGAAATTAATGTTGGAACATGCCCACCTTGTCTCATACCATGCCAAAATGGTATTTCCTACGCAGTAACACTAGTTTTCATGTCCGTTGATCTAAGTACATGAATAATAAGTGACCCAGAAGAAAAAAGAGAGAGGAGCCTGTCAATTCAATGGCCAAATTAATGTTGGAACATGCCCCAGAATCAAAAACCAAAAACTCCATGTATTTACCAATCCAACTTGCTGAATTTTTATTATTATTATTACACACACACACACATATGTATATGAATTCACATTGCATTGTCACTCAAAAGCAAGATACTGAGATTAGACTTATCAATTGATTCATAACCTTTCGGGAATCCACGTTGCATTGTCACTCGAAATCAAGATATTGGTATTGGACGTATCAATCGATTCATAAACTTTTGAGCACAGCCAATATCTATTCGAACTTTCACCAGGATTGTGATTCAAAAAAAAAAAAAAAAAAGATCAATTGGCAGAATTCAAGCCAGTAAGGGCGGAAGTGTTGAGAAAGACGGACAGAATACCTCAGTATCAAAGCCAACTGACAACAGTCTAATCCAAATAAACCAGAATAACAACTTTAAAATAACAGATATTGAACCCAAACAATGTCACAAAATCATCACAAGGGAGAAAGCAGTAAATTATGTGTCCTTGGGAGGGCCTTTCTTTGCAGCCTCAGCCGCTGCTTTCTCCGCTTCGATCTCAGCAACAACAGCATCAATTTCAGCTTCATCGAGCTGACGCAGGCCGTGATCCTTGGTCATGACAGCAACTTCAATGTTCTTTCCCCCACTCTCAACTACCTATAGGCATTAACAACATACTTCAGAAGTTGTTGGAAATACGCGCACCAAGGTTTTATGTCTTTAGCTATGTCACAGTGTGCTAGTGGCGTCACACCGCTGTAGAATTTAACTCTCCCATGAAGATGATAAATTGGGAATACAAAACATTCATTTAGCATATTACTGGCAGAAGGACAGCAAAAGAATAGGCATGCAGGATTTGTACGGCCATTTATCCATTCTAGGTGGATATTGGTTGATCTCATCTCAGCACCTATTAAAAATATCACAGCTCCGATATCCTCTCCAATCTCGTAGTTTTGAATATGAATTTGTCACCAATTCAGAAAATATGTAATTCCTAACATCCACTTCAATTTGAGGAACTAAAAAACGAACGGGCCAAATATAATATACAATTCCACACATCCACTTCAATTTGAACTAAAAAATGAACGGGCCTAAAGTACTCGAATTTCATTGAAATTACACACAGAAATAACAGTCTTTTGTATGATTTTAGGTCACTGCCCAAAAAGTTTGACTCGAGTCTACAAGTCCAAATAGGTCTTATAAAACCTCATAAAAAAATCGCAGATGCAAGACAGCATGAGTTTTGTATTAAAAGTAATCTTTTGGCACTAGAAGCATGGTTATAGAGCACATTATCAGGAAACGTAACCATGGAGTTTGCAGAGTAACTCGGTTGTGAATTCAATAAAGTCAGCAGCAGAAAAAAAGAGCTTTAAAGCAGCCATATTGGCCACGTTGGTCAAGAATCGACATATCGTTTGTGAATCAGGCCAATGTGTATCAGGAACCAGCTGATATGCAAATGTTTCAAAATGGAAATAATACAAATACACTTTTATTATTATACAAAACCTACAGCAATTGCCTATTAGGATAGCGATTCCCATATTTAGATTGGTCTCATAAAAAAATCATACACAAGTATACTTCAGAATGCTATTACAAAATGGTAGCCCAGCCTTCACTTTGGCCGCAAGATGATAATCCATGTGAAGACCAAGCCTCCAACTATATTTGAACAAAAATGTAAAAAGATGAGCCAAAAGATACTTACTTCGAGCAAGGCACGGATTGCAAGCTTCACAGTTTCTTGCCCTGAGGTTTCCTTATAGTTTTTCTCAAGAAATTCTCGCATAGAATTAGAGTTTCTCCCAGTTGCGTTAGCCTTCCAAGCAGAAAATGTACCTGATGGGTCTGTCTGATATAGAGATGGTACGCCAGTATGAGGGTCAAAGCCCACAATTAAAGTTGAAAGACCAAATGGTCTCACACCACCACTTTGTGTGTACTTCTGTTGAAGCCCGGCTATGTAACGAGTAATGTATTCAACAGTTACTGGATCCTCAACAGTAAGCCTGTGGCTTTGACATTCAATACGAGCCTTGTTTATAAGAACACGAGCATCGGCTTTGAGCCCAGCACAGGCCAATGCAATGTGTTCATCCAGGTTTACAATCTTCCTAACTGATCTGCAAGACAAAGTAAGTGATTTAGGAACACTACAATCATTCTGAGGAAACATCTTGAGCTCAAATTATGTGACAGGGAAAAAAAAAAAAAAGGCATGGCAGAATTAAATCACCCACATAGGGAAATGAAACTTTATCAACATTTATACCAGAAAACATGTCTGGATTGGATAGTGCAAGTAAGAACTCTCCTGGTTAAAGAATCATGAGCTGTAAGCTCTACAGGCTAAAACTTATTTTGGATCGATACTACATGACACCTTCAATACTTAAGCATGCTCTTCATATCCACGTTGAAAATTGCTATCCATGAATATGCATAACAACCCCAGTAATACACATCTCTAAATGACATTTAACTACTGTGTTCCCCTTGAATGTTTCGAATGGTTCCGCCTTTCATTATTAGTATCACATATTTTTGGCTGATAAGAAATGAGTCCTGCTGTTCCTTGCAGTATTAAATGAACCTACAACTTGTCCAATACAGTAGTTTCCGAACGAAAGTGCTTTTGAAATGAGAGAGTGTGAAGTTCTAATTCCAATGTATATCATTTTAATATTTGCAACGAAATTAGGTCAACTCTGCACACCACACACCACTAACAAGTAAAAATGTGTTAATGAGAGACCCATGAAGATGCGAAGGACTGTTTGGGACTACGAAAATACGCACGAAGATAAAACCATCAGAACAGTGTTCCAGTGAAAGTAATGATGAACCAGAGAGGAAGTTTCTATCCTTGTTGATAACATCTTGCCAACCAGATATATGGATGAGTCTGGACAAAAGTTGTTTCTTTGCCAAGCCACTTTAACAGCATAAAGGAATCCGAAATCTCTAAATCAATCTACTGCAGCCATTCTTAAGTCTAAACTTACAGAGGAAAAGAATGAGCTTTTCCCCAGACGAGGCTGTCCTGGGTTGACATAAACAGACAATGCTCGTAAGGAAGCTATGTAAGTTTTGGCACCCAGATTCCTAAACACTGCATACATATGTTCCAAAACAGTAAGTTCAACTATCCAAAGCAATCTCCGAAGTGTTCCCTATTTATTTCCTTAACATATACTTAGAACTAATAAGATCTCTCGTCACGAACAGAAAACTAGGGAAAGTGGAGATTTGGACAGACAAAATGTAAAATGAATCGGTCATAATGCTCTGAGAAATGGGTTTAACATACGTCATTCGAAACAATACACTGGTTGTTGGATGTTTCTGGCTTGAAAGATATTCTAGTATTGCAAGAAGTAAATAACGCCAAGAAAAACAATCCGACGAAATTGAAAGGCCAAATCAACATAACAGCGCTGCAATAAGATCTTCAAGACAACCATTTCCGCACATATACAAGTTTTACCCACCAAATTCGATAATAAATATCAAATCTCAGTTTAAAAGATTGTGGATCAAGCATGCCAAGGATTTGAAAAACCCTAAATCTAACTACTAAACCATCACAATTTTAAGCACAGGTTTGACCTAAAACACAAAAAAGGAAACGATGCGGACCTGGAGTCTTGTAGTTTAGCAGTGGACTTCTTCTCGACACCAAGGACAACGGTATCGGTGCCTCTGACGCCGACGGCGGCGTTACCCTTTCGGACGGCTTCGAGGGCGTATTCCACTTGGAAGAGGTGGCCGTCCGGCGAGAACACCGTTATAGCTCTGTCGTACCTCGCCATTCTTCGCTTAAGCTAATCACTTTTACTGATGGCGCTGATGGATTTTCGTCTGGTTCGAATCCGTGAATTTTTTTCTGAGAGACTTTTGTGAAGTTTTCTTCGGAGTGAAGAAGGGGAAGAATACGATTTTGGGCTTGGGGAACAAGACAACTAAAGCAACTAGGACTATTTTGTAATTATAGACATTCCTAATGGCTATCTGAATAATTACTGACTAATTACCACGTGTCATAAACCTATTATTCTTGCTTAACAAATTAGGTAGTAATAAATTTCCCATTTGCACTTTTTTTTTAATCTCTATTATATAAAATAACTAAAATATCTTTTTATTTAAACACAAAAGAGGAATAAAAATTATTTAATGAAAGGGTATTTCAATAACTTTATACTAGCGTGAAACTCGTGCTATGCACGGGTGATAAACACTTATGACAACAGAAATAATTACTTACGTATAATCAACTAATATTAAAACGCTATACACACATCACTCAAAACGACGTCATTTTGTATTCAGGAAAATCAAATATGTTTCTTCCCCCAATCGCTCAAAATATATTTGATTTTTTCTCAACACAAAACGACGTTGTTTTGAGTAATGTGCAAAAATAATGTGTGCAGTAAGTATTCTTGTTAAATTTAAAGCAAAAACTGTACAAAAATATGAAAGAACCAGCAATCAAAAAATAAAAGAGCCAACAATAAAACAATACAAAAAGCGATTACCTCAAAAGTACTACCTTTTTCGCCAATATTTATTGGGGACGTGCTCTGAAGAAAACTTATGAAAAACATTTGAAGCTTAGAAACCCATGGCTAAAGGAAATAATAAACGTCACAAAACTTTCTCTCTGCAAAACAATTAGCTCAAGCCTCAAAGCAATAAGAAAAGTACAAAACTTGAAGTAAAGATTACCAAAAAGAAAAAAGAACCAATAAGAAAAGTATAAAACAATTAGCTCAAAGCAATTACAATTTCGTCAATGTCTAAGGAAGAGATTCTTTAAAGAAACTCAAGAAATATCTCTTAAAGGGAAAAATTCATGGCCAAAATAATAATAACTGGTACAAAAACTTTGTTTCTCTACTCCTATTCTTCATCTAGTTTAAAATATATTTCAAGAAGGCTAAAAAATCCCACAAATCAAGGTTGGAATGTCTCCTAAATTATCTAAATATGGAAACCAAAATCAATCATTCTATGTTTTAAAAAGATGGGTAAATTAAATTAGGGTCCTTTCTACTCCTCCAACTTAGTTTTTCATCCCATCCACTTTTCGGAATTATGTTATCATCCTATAATAGTGTAGATGGACAATTTTGCCATTATTTTTGAGAGATGGTTTACCATGTTACCCTTTGTGTAGTTAACATTTGATTTGGTGAGGTTAAATCTAGAGAATCATTTTAGGCTTAATTTTAGGGATTACGTTTATCATTTTAGGCTTAATTTTAGGGATTTGATTTGTTACGGATTTCATTTGTTATGGAAAGATTACTATATGTGGCCGAAATATTAGTAATTTGATTTGTTTTTCACGAATTTTTTCACAGATACTATTTGTTACGGATTTGATTTGTTACGGAAATGGTAGTTTTAAGGGATTTGATTTGTCACGGATTTGATTTGTTACGGATTTGATTTGTTTTTCACGAATTTTGTACATATTATTTTTGTTACGGATTTGATTTGTCCCGAAGTTTTTAATCACCGGAAAAAAGTAGTTCTTTGGCCCGAAGTGTTCAATCGCCGGAACTTGAAGTTCTCTGCCCCGTAAAGTCCCATTATTGGAACTTGAAGTTCTCTGCCCGGAAGTATTTAATTACCGGTTTGGACTGAAGATTTTGGTAAGTTCTGATGATTATTTTCGTTATGTCGATATTACGGTGGTTGATGTTGAAACCCAAAATTTATTGCGATGATTAACGCATTGTGGGTCTAATTTTGTGATTCGAATGGGGCACCGAATCCAAAGGGTTTGACATACTGGTGAAAATTTACCATCTGTAAATTTACCATAATGATTACGAAATTCACCATAATGCGCATTTTGATGGGGGTGACAAAATTTACCATGCGTATTGTCTGAATTTATCATAAATCAAGCAAATATACCATGGACGACCATAACTCAAATTTTAATGGGAATTTACCATGTTCGTCAATTTGGTAAGTTAAAATTATGGTACATTAGGAAATTTGTGGTATATTTGCTGTACATTGTAAATTTGTAAGTGATAATATGTTTGAGTTACCATAATGATTACGAAATTCACCATAATGCGCATTTTGATGGGGGTGACAAAATTTACCATGCGTATTGTCTGAATTTACCATAAATCAAGCAAATATACCATGGACGACCATAACTCAAATTTTAATGGGAATTTACCATGTTCGTCAATTTGGTAAGTTAAAATTATGGTACATTAGGAAATTTGTGGTATATTTGCTGTACATTGTAAATTTGTAAGTGATAATATGTTTGAGTAATTATGGTATATTTGCTGAACATTGTAAATTTGGAAGTGATAATATGTTTAAGTAATTATGGTATATTTGCTGAACATTGTAAATTTGGGGCAACTATATTTTTTGTGTCACGTTGCCGCTTGACATTTAAATTAGGTAATACCGATTTTTTCCCTTTTGTGCTACATGATTGTTGCAATGGATGGTGGTTTGATACTGATTTGTAGGCATAATGAAAAGATTGCTGCAATTCGGATAGATCGCAGTTGGAACTTTGTGCAGGTGGTGAACAAGGTATGTGATAGATGGCATCATTTGGACCCTGAATCCGTGGTGTTGAGTTACTCATTGGTTGACAATGAAAATCTACTATTGGACAATGATGACGACTTGGGTACGATGTTCGGGCTTGCAGAGAATGCCGAATATGAAGACATAGAGGTACTTGTTAAGGACTCAACAGTTGGGATATTTGATATTGGTAATCGAGACGGCAACAATGAAAATTCTGAAGGCATGTTAGGCCCTATGGATTATACCGTGGTCCAGTCAATTGATGGTGAGGACTCAACAGTTGGGATATTTGATTTGGTGAGGTTAAATTTGGAGAATCATTTTAGGCTTAATTTTAGGGATTTCTGGACGAGATTTCCTATTCCGGTGCGATCGATTTTCTGTCACCGTGATTTTAGGGGCTTATGGTGTAATCCGAATAAACCATGGTCAGAGTTTACTGGGGGCTGGTTCGGTATTTACAGAAAATGAGGACTGGAAATTAATGTTCAAAAGTGTATGGGATGAAAACTTAATAAAGACTAATAGAAAGGACCTTAAAATAAGTACCCCTAAAAAGATTAGGCATTTAAATTAACTTTTTAAATATTCAAGTACTAGCAAAAATCCCGTGCTATGCATTGCACGGGCACATAGAACCATATTTTATTCTTACAAATATAAAATTAAACGTAAGTTCAATATGTTAAACAATAAAAATATGTATATTTTTCACACCATAAACAAAATACAGTAGTAAACTAAACCTAACAAATTGTCTGAAAGTTATGATAAGAAATTTAAGCCTTGTAATTATGACGTCAATTATTGGGCCGCATTGCATTGCATTCCTGCACATATAAGATGAAATAATAAATAAAATTATCTTTTATAATATATCAATAAACAATAAATAAATTATATGAAAGTATACAATAAAGAACTATTACTTGTTTTGAATTTTGTTACCTTGTAAAAGGTACATATATTCTTCCGAAAGAAAGTAAGGAGAAAAATAAACTCAATCCTTTTTAATTAGACATATAAGTATGATTAAAAGTAACACTTAAGTTTATGTAAAAAAAATTAAATAAAAGGATCCAAAAGAAAGTATATAAAAAAATATATTTATTTTTAATAATGTTTCTCTTCAATTAATGAATTCTTTGGGAGTTTTTGTAATTTTTATTTTTTTACTTTTTGATTGCGTTCGTCAGAACAATGCCTTCATCTTTTGTTTCAAACCCTTACCCCAAAATTCATGTCTAGGATGGAATCTAGTTTTCCCAAAATTTGTTTCACTGAATTTGGTACAACCAAACAAAGGACGGTGAGGACTGAAGAGAATATATTACGTAAAAAAAATAGTCGTATAAAAGATTCTCACACTAAATTCAACAAAATATATACGTGGAAAGTAAGAGATCAGATGAACTCAAGACATAACCAATATACCACAAATGAGCACCAGTTAAGCAAATTCTTGGTTCAAGCACTGTAGAGACATTTCGAGTGTTGAAAAATAGGCAGATTTATAGAAAAATTGTATGCCTTTTTTATTGACCTTATAACTAATGTTCTGACTTGTATTTATATTTCAGCACTTTAAACTATTGGAGTAAAAAAGAACAATCATAAGAAAAAAAAAGAGTAGGTATAATGTCATCTCAATGGCAACTCACAAGCTCGCAATAGTTGTTAAAAATTAGAAAATCACTTCAAAGAATCAAAAAAAAAAAAAAGGATTACATCCAATTGATGATGTGATTGATCCAAAATTGGATAAAAGGTTCTTAGAATATGTTGAACTAAATTACCTGCAAAAATGTGTTTGGCGTGAGAACAAATTCGCCAAACACATTGAACAATATTAAAAATGTAAAAACATTAAAATAAAGGTAAAATTCACCTAGCAGATTATAAAGATTGCGTGCATTGTTAAGAAAAATATGTACCGATTGATCTCGAAAGCTTTGTTAATTGAAGGAGTGAAAATAGATAGTTAGTCTAATGTGTAAATAGATTTTATGTTTTAAGATCGAATCACTAATACCTTCTTTGTTCGTTCTTGAACCTCTGGGCCGACCTGTCGGAGCATGAAAATATGATGCAACATCAACAACCTATGTAATCGGAGAAATTTGATTCTTTGAATTAAGCGAGGTCAGTATATACCTAACATTCAATATATTATCTAATACTTTATAATCCAAAATAGAAACTTCATCAGCATATGCACATTTGGCTATGTGATAAAGAAACCTTTTTGACTATATGCTCAATCTACGGTTACAAATTTGGCTATGTGATGAAAAAATATTCTATGTGCTAAAAATAAATTTGCGCCATGAAATTATGAACTGAATATTCACCATAATTTAATTGAATCAATAGTTTCTCCTTAATTTATTTTCTTTATTAAATTAAGGAAAAAGTATCGATTTAATTTCTTTAAATAGAAATATAGACGTAAAGAAAAATATTGATATACGTGCACAAATTAATATTTTCTCCTTACTAAAAATAGCCAGGTTTAATTCCTTTACGAAATAGCCCGGGTTTAATTCATTTAGGTCAAGTTCACTTATTCACTTTCTCTCGTGGAAGTTCATTTAATTCCTAATTATTTAATTTTCTCCTTAATTTAGTATATATAGAAAAGAAGTTATATAGAAACAAAAGAATACCAAATCCCCGCATTAGATTTTATTTTGATTATAAATTTTCTTTACACCACTTTTATTTTAAATCCCTGATTTTCTCCCCAGAAAAATACTAAATCCCTCAAAGAAAGGAAATGATATCTTGCTCGTGTATATTTTTTATTTTAGAAATAATACCATAACAATTACATTTACTTCCAATTACAAATTTAATTTGATTTGATATTAATTTTTTATTAATACATTTTTGTGGTAGTGACACGTGTCGCGCTCAGGGCAACTCTCACAAAAAGTCGCCCTGCAATAATATAATATAATATATAGTATAGATGAATTTGAAAAGTTGTTAAATATAAGAGTCATTTAGGTTTCTTTTTCATTAACTATTTGACTTTCTAAATTTAAAATTTAAAGTATTTAAATTGAGTAAGTAATATTTTTGTTCTATAAATGAAAAAGTATTACCTAAAAAATCATAGCCACATGTCAGTTGCAGGGCTCTTCTCATGAAAAGTAGTCCTGCAATAATATATAGTATAGATAATAAGAACAAAAAATAGTGCAAATAAAAAAAAATATGTAAAAATCAAATCCCTTTTGTTAAATGAAATAGCAGCACACTCTTTTAATCTTTATTGGATTATTGAAATAAGAAGTGACCCACAAAATATGTTAGGGTAACTCATTGATAAAGAGCGCAACAACCAAACTGCATATAATTATATTGAAAAATAATTGAAAAAATTATTTATCTGTAGTGCTAACGTGGTCGGAGGCATAATGGACAACGTTTCAAGTGGCAAAGAAGTTTATTCACACATGTTTTTTTTTCCAGACAAAGAGGGATTTCATGTGTGTGTTTCGTATGTAATATAAATACGCTTTGTACTTTTCAGTTTAAGGATCGACACATTGATCGCCTTTTACATTTTCGACTTTATTCTAAGAGTAGCTTTTAACTTAGTACTTTCTTATAATTTGTCGAAATCTTCAATGGATTTAGTAAAATTTGTTTTTATTATTTTCCTTGATAGATTTCAAGCGTTATTATGCTTTTGGCAAAAGTTCTAAAACACAGCACTGGATCATTCATCCACCGTACAACCAACAACATTCTAGCATTTTATTCCAGTTTGTATTATTCCTTGTCCATCGTTGACAGTAACGGAATTTGGGATAACAACAGGCAAGCAATAAATAGAATGCATTGATAGGCAAAAGCAAGCGTAGTGAATTACATAGAGTTGTCCCTACCTACTAACGTATCGATGCGAAACGTGAAAAAATAAATGTAGTGATAAAAGAATCAGTCTAAAAACCAAATTACTGGTAAAATATCAGAGTTTTGAATCCCTCTCTAACCACGAAGTCAGAAATACCACATCAGTACTCTAGGAGCGTCCAATAATTAATTAGTCATAAAATTTTAGGGAGTTCTAACTCGAAGAAGCGCTAGGGATTCGCACCTACCTTGATTGCCCGCGAAAGCCGTAGCCAGCCCTTTCATTGCTTGCTTAGGAGAACCGGCCTACTTCTAACTTCCATCCTCTTCTTTTAAGTCGAGCCCCTTCCTCTCCTTAACTTAAGAGCCTCCTTCGGACCATAACTTTCCCTTTTCTTCTTTTCTTTAATGCTTTCCTATCTAGAGTTCTTCACTTTCTCTTCCTTACAGATGAACGGGAAGGGAAAGATTCCTCCTTGTACAGTGGGACCTCATTCTCGACCAATTGATTAGCCAGACCTCTTTCGATCCTTTGATACCGACCGATTGAAAGAGGTTGGAACGATTCCTGTGTACTCTCCCTATGAAAGCACAACAACAAGGGGAATAGCTCCTGTTTTAGAGCTCTCGTACTTAGTGAGGAGTTCGAGCCTTAGAAGCATGGGAAGGGAGAGGTCTGGAATAAGTCTTGTATGAGTCCTTTAATAGAGTCCCTCTTCCGTAATAGGCGCTTTCCGGTAGCAGGGTTTTATTCTATTTTTACGATTCCCATTCAAGCATTCTCATTCAACGTCAATGATGAGAAAAAAAAAAAGGGTCGGTCAATAGCATAACTCTTTCTTTCCCCGGTCTCCTTTCGAAGGAAAGGCCTTCGCATTCCTAATCTGGTGGGGCCGGACGTCTTTCTTTGGCCCAGCTTAGCGAATCGCATCCCCGCGCAACGACATTGTTTGTGCGCCCCTTACCGTT
Source organism: Arctostaphylos glauca (assembly GCA_019985065.2). NCBI lineage: Eukaryota > Viridiplantae > Streptophyta > Magnoliopsida > Ericales > Ericaceae > Arctostaphylos > Arctostaphylos glauca. The sequence goes on along the minus strand of JAHSPW020000014.1, from coordinate 18,205,553 downwards.
CTCGCTCAGTGTTTGCAACAGCTGGGAAGGCAGTCGTAGAAGGGAAGCCTATCGCCACGCCGACCATCAAAGACGAGATAACCCTAGTCCTAAACTCCATCCTAGCTATCACCAGAATACCTTGTGTTGGAAAATGTATTAAGCCATTACCTTATTGTATTATATTTTTTTTGGGGTCAAATATGAGACATAACATTTATAATTTTCCCTTCTTTGTTGTCTGAGACCAGAAAACTAGGTTTTTTTCCTATCAAATTATTTATTGAATAACCAAAGAGGAAAAGATTCAAAAAAAAAAAAAAGGAAACACAAACAAGAAGAAACAAACATGCCCTCACGAGGATCATGGCTTCCCTACCCTTTATTATCTGGAGCTGGCTGACCTATTTGCGTTGCTTGTAGACTAGATGCAAAGACAACCCTTCTAATGATTTGGTGGTTGCTACCAAAGCGATTTTGTGTATGCCATAAAAAAAAACTTGAGATGCTAATCCAAAAAAACAAACAATGTGAGAAATTCAAAAGAACTCAATTACTCTAGCGGGGTGTCCCATGAAAGTACATTAATTTCTTACTCTTGCAAATGAACTCTATTGGTATCTAGAAACTAATAACAATGTTTGTCCCACATATCATTAGGAAGATCGGGATTTTTACAAAAGACTTTATAAAGCTTTCGTCTCAATTCATGTTTAACCCCAGGCAAGTTCCATACATCTCTTCATCTTCGTTGCTAATGCAGAAACAGAATTAAACATAGCAATAGGCCAGCAATGATATTCTTAATTCATGCAAGTGAGAATCAAGCAGAAACATATGGAGAGTGCCCGAAAGCATAAATCCAAAAGCCACTGCACGCTCTGAAGATTCTCATAAGTACCAATAGAAAGACAGACGAAATCAAAAATTAAAACCTAAATTTCACATTGAGACAATACAGCAGTAACATCCATGCTCCTTTCAAGGATAACTTTTTCTACAGTCTCCTTCCTATAGCGTAAATTAACCATCCCCATGCAACATTCCCTCGATCATTAGTTGAAGAAGCACAACCTTATCTGCACGACAAAAAATGGCTCGAAAAATTAGTTAAAGTGCAAAATCTCCAAGGACATTAGTCTAACGATGATGACAATTATTTTGAATAGTGCTACAGACACAGATATCTAGATACAGTTCTAGACACGGATGTCTCTAGAATCGTCTGATACACGTGTGTCTGACATAACGCACGTGAGATACATATACTGATATACGGACAGTTCCAAACACATCTCTGTCCAGATCTTTGACAGGACATCTTCTCTCATTCATTTTCCACTTATTTTTACATCAAATTCAACTTTTTACATAATGCATCAGAAAAGAATCGAAACTTGGAAGGTTTAGAAATTATGAAAAACATCTAACATCAACATACTAGGCATCATTTACTGTCCTCTTCCTTTGGTGCCTTGTCTCCGTCATCCTTCTTTTGCTCGGACTACAGAAATTACAAGTGGCATTAGACATCAATTTACAATGTAAAACTGGTTTTTAATTTGCATATAACAAATAGCTCTCCCGTTACCTAATCACATAAACAAAATATTTATTTGGACAATACTTCTCGAATCGTCATTCACATAGAAGCACAAAATAGAATTTATCCAGTCTTACAAGGACGGACATTACTTCAAGACAAGTAGATACTGTTACAGGTTTCCTGAATCGTAAACTATAAATGCAGATACACATTGACAGAAAATAAATCTCCATATTGCTGAAAGGCAAGCAAGGATAGGCCAACCAAATATCCACACCATTCAGAGCCAGTTGTCAATAGTAGAATTCAATACCCAAGTCCTACCCTACCACAAAGGAGTCATTCAAAGTTTCAAACCAATTTTGGAGGGACAAGCTACTGACATGTCCAACTTGGTTAACGACACAGTAGAGAAACCTTGCTGCTTATATCAGTTCTCTCTTCTTTTTTCAGGTGATAATTATCTAAAAAAAAAAGATTGAAAAAAAAAAAAAACAAGTGGGAGCAATGTATGGTATGCGCACACACATACACCAAGGCAAAAGGGTCGCTACCCATATAGACAAAACACATACCGAAAACAAGCACCCCATGTAATTTTAATCCTAAGAAGGCACATTTCTTCTTCTTTTTTCTTTCTGTTTTCCCCACAAGTTAAAAGAGGGTAGTAGGGTGCATCGCTCATGGTAAACCTCCCTGGGCATGACCAAATCATCCCCTATCTGCTAAAAAGCTATACATGAGGGGAAGGGTGGGATACACACAGCTCCCTCATGACGCGTGAGCTATGCCCCACTGAAGGCATAGTGGCAAGAAGTCGGTGGCCTAAGATATATGAGCATGACTCACATCCCAAGCAGAGCCCATGTCCTCGTCATCAAACCACGGGGGAGTAAAGCTCCTAACTTTATCCAAGAAATTGGAAAAGAAACTACGATCTACTAAATTTTGAGATTATACGCATCATTTTCCTCATCGTATTTCCAACCTTAAAAGGTTAGAGACAATCACGAGGATAAGAGTAACTGGGGCATACTGGAAGGAGAAGAATGCTTGAATTCTAATGCCTTAACTTAATATGAAGGAAAGAAAGAGCTTAATAATGCTGAGAAACAGCTTCATTGCTGGACTCATAGAACTTTTAAAAAGAAGAATGCATCATGGTCAAATTTACACTAAACTTGGAAGAATAAACCCAGGTCAAATCCAAAATACACCTAATAATGATGATTGGTACCCATGGGGAAGGCCACAATCAGAATAGATGCTTGCGTATTGCACAAACAATATCAAAACGACAAATCAGTCCTTGGAGGGTGAAGTAAATCAGTAACCGGGAGGCATAGGCGATAATCAAGACAAGATACCACCAAACAAAGGATTGAAGAAAGGTCAAGCCAATCAAATCAGACGTAAAATGCCCATCTCAACATAAAAATCAATGCGGAATGTCACCTTGCTGAACTTATAAGATAATCTTCACTCACCTCAGACTGGCTTTGCATAGATGCGAGCAAATCTTTGACAGAAGGGTCATTTGGATCAACTCCAGGAAGCTGTGAAACCAAAATTCTGTCATAATATGGAAATCTAGAACAGGTTTCTAGAACTTCTTTTCTTTTTGGTGGAGGAAAAGATGGGAATGGACACTAAAATCTGACACTGTTGCTATAGACAACATACCGAAGCAAGGATTGAGGACACAAATGACTGATCTGCCAACAGCTGACTCATATCCGTCTGGTTTGCTTGATCTTTTGAACCTTCCTGCACGGACAACTGTAGAGCTGCATGTTCCACATCAAGAGAAATAATCAAACCCGGAAGTATAAGCATAAGGAATCTTCATCTCAATGAGAAATTTACTTGGATGCAGAAGATACTATCCTGGCTTTGTCCTACCTAAATTAATGCGACATAACAATTAAGAACTTTTAGGCAAATCCTTTTCGTACTTGGAATGAAGAAATTGATGTGTCATACCAGAACATCTGATGAGTAAATTTTAATTCATAGCATGACAGTTTCAGTGCTCCTAAAGGGAAAGAAACAACAATAAGGAAAACAGTAAGCCCCTTGATTTCGCCAAGCAAAAGCAACCAAGCAAGTCCACCACTATAGGCTTCCCCAAAGCCCCTTGATTTCGCCAAGCAAAAGCAACCAAGCAAGTCCAACACTATAGGCTTCCCCAACCAATGGGAAATTGCTGACAGAACTATGGCGTTAATCTCACTAGTTTTGAAAAATAAAAATTGGTAAAAAGGAGTATTGGTTAAGTCGAAACATGGGAAAACCTAGGTAGTAGCAAAATCAAACAAGTGGAAAATCGGGAGGGATGAGGTAAAATGCATCTACTGTGGTCACATCTTCTCACGTGCCTGTCATGGTCATATGGCTGATACAAAGCACATGTACCAGCAGTAGCATCACTCAGTTTTCAAGTTCAAACAATCAAATGCCAACGTAGACTCGAGGTAGGATACAAAAAGCTATACATGCTTGGTGAGAGTAGCTGGAAGACAAAACCCACCTAAACGCTGACAATGGCATAAACTAGATAACTTTTAACAAGAGGACATCGCTGGACCACACCAAATGAGTCTGAAGGGGAAATATACCCTTCTTATGAATTCCAGATAGGAGGGATGGGCTATGTAGACTCAAACTATCATACAACTCTACATAAGTCCAATGAGGATAAAAAATGTAAGTAATTACCAAGTGCCAAGTCTTGATCATCTGCAGCTGCCTCTGACATATCCGTGTCTCGCGTAACAACGCTAGCAGCAGGGTCATCCATTGACATCGCAAGGGCCTGCTGTAGCAAAGCATTCTCATCATCCTGTGAACAATTCCGAGTAGAAAATATGAGTATCAATACTGCCAACTGTTAGCTGTAAACCAAAAGGCATAGGTAAGGAGACAGGGAGATCAACAATAGAAGATGGAAGATGGTCATACAAATTACGAACTACTTACAAAAAACTTTTTCTCTCCTTTTTTTTGGGAAACGAAGGGTTGGAGCAAACCATATGTGATTTTTCAATAAGGAAAATGCAAGACGATACACATGAAATAACACAAGACGATTGCAGTTTCCTGCATATATTACAAGAAAAAGGAGAAAGAAAGAAAAATGTATATTCAGTTCAATGTTCTGAATACCGGATCGGTTTGGGTACCGGTTTTTCTACTGGTACGGTACGTACCGGTACCGGTCATGTACCGGGTACCGTATCGGATTTATCGCAACTATCAATATATATATAAATTATAGAGAGAAAATCCAAAAAAATTAATTTTTTCCGTAATTCTTTAAAAAAAAACAAATCCGGTACCGGCCGATATGGCCGGTATTAGCCGGTACGGCCAGTACCCGGCCGGTACCGACCGGTATTGAAGGCGGTACGGTACTAGGAGTACTTGGTACCGTTTTTATGTCAAAACGGTACGTACCGGCCGGTACGGTACGGTATTGACAACTTTGATTCAGTTACATTCAAAGACCAAGACATGTATGGTCAAACTGAGTCAACGACACCGTGCAGCAGTTCCTGGGAAGATAACTAGCCGACCTAGCCCAGATCTAAAACCGCCAAAGGATGGTTCAAACTTCAAACAGTCAAAACTAGGATATCATAGAAGCTGCCATTCCCTACTAAATTGTGCAAGTAGATCACAATATAACAGTCAAAATTGTGCAGGTAGATCATAGTATAACAGAGATTGAGCTGTAATGCGTTGATAATGCATGTACAAAGAAACGTAACTGCAGATATTTTAAGAATTCTACCAAGAAGTTAAGCATAAACATAATCTTTACAATTCCCCTATGTTATAAGGCATTTGGAAGATCGGTATTTGTTTCCTTCGGAAGGGTGGACGAAGCTCATGTAACAGATCAGAAGCAAAAGCTTCGCAAATTTATGACCACACATCTTTCTCCCCTTTTCTTAATGTCTAAGGTATATAAATGACCATAACAAACCGTATGTCGAACTTTTTCTAGTAATATCCCACATTAGAAAGAGGAGCCATCTTTAGCAGCTCAATTGAATAGTTGATAAAATGCAAGGAACTTGTTGATACACGCATGTGATGCCGAAAGATGGCAACTTCAATTGGATAGAAAGAGCAGCCACCTTTGGCAGCATAAACAGAAGTTTCTCAATTGAATAGTTGAGAGGCATGTGATGCCCAAACTTTGTGCATCTTTATCATTCGAAAAGTTGATAAAAATCACGGAAATTCCAATAGTACAGTTGCAAACATTCAATGGAATCTTAAACGGAAGATTCACTCAACAAAGATAAAGAGAAGGCATTCAATCCTTTTTCCACATTTAGGTACTTTGGCATGGGCTAATTTGTATCAAACACATCACACAAAAATGGGGATTACGAAAGTAAATAGGTGGAACAGGCTACCAACCATTAGATCGACTGCCTTATTTTCAGCTTCAGGAACTGCAGCACTGACATTCTCAGTCATAGTTGCATCATGGGATGCGGACGGTTCCCCTCCTTTTTCCTGTTTCGAAGCTTCCTCTGCAGCCTTTTTAGCAGCTGCTTCTTGCCTTGCCCTCTCCTCTTCCATCGAAACGCGAAGAGCAAGAGCCAGTTCAGGATCCAGATTTGGATCCACACCAAAATCAAAGCCAGACACGCCACCAGCTGCAACTGCTGCAGCTGCTGCAGCAAAACCACTTCCTCCTTCCCCATCGCCAGTGAAAATAGGAGTACTGCCATAAGGAAAAGGAAATAAGTAACTCTTATAGCATAGAATTGAAACTCAAGCAAAGAAGATGAAATCAAAACCAGCAACCTTATAAGGACGTCAGAAAGAGCACTTGAACCAGAAGGAACATGAACAATGTGACTGCTGTCATTGTTGTTTACAGCGGCAAGAAGGGCCTCGAGCTTTTCGGCTTTTCCCTCCTCTTCTTCACCAAAATTAACAATATCAAGCGCTACACTGTTCTTTTTTAATTTCCGTCCAATCATTTCCAATACTTTCTTGTCGTATTTGACAGGACTGAAAGACAACAATCCTAATGAAAAAGAATAATAAACTCAACACAGAAATGAAAAAAGGACAAGGGTCAAGGAGGACCTACCTCCCAACAAATACAATAATCCTCTGTTGCTGCTTTTTATTTTGGCGATGCTTGAGAGCCAACTGTGCCACTTGGATCCCTGCTGCCAAGTTACACTCGCCGCCAACTTCTAGACCTGAATTCAGATGGAATGAAGTTCTAGCAAACAGGACCAAAACTAGACATCACCTAGTGGAAAAATATCATATTGTTCGAATAACATGAAGTGTGTGCATCAATCTACGGTTAGCCACCAAGGCATACTGTTGCCATGATCTGATATGTCTACATAAAATCTCCCTCCATAGATTGAAGACATGACAAACTTAGTCACATCAGTATGCTGACAGTTAGACAACACAACTACCAACTCTTGTAGATTGATTGTCCGCGATATTACGTGGACAAATTTTTGAATAAGTAAGTATCCTGCCCAATGGACCAACTAATCCAGGGGCCAATCTCGTTGTCACTAGCCGGGGGCCATTTAAAGCCTAGAGGTCCTAGACAAAGCCGAGTATGGACTGGCCAACACATGAATTGGTAGCACAAGGGTGGAAGTTAAACCCCGAATCAAAAGCTTCTTAAGATCCCTAATTGCCATTGCCAGGTGACTACCACTGCGCCAACGCCTGGGGTTTATACTCCAAGGGTCAACCTTCCTAAACTTAAACCTGAGTTAAGATATTGCGATGTGTCCAAAAAGTTGAGAAATCAAACCTGCATTAAGGAAAAAGATAATTTCTATGCCCAATGCATGTGGAAGCTAGAAATGTTTAATTTAATAAGCTTTTTCTATAAATACCAAAGATTAGAGGATCCAAGTGTTTAAAGAAGGCAGGGATTGAACACATATCACACATTCACAACTGTGTCATATCTGTCGGACTGCGAACTGTGGGAAAACCACTGTTTGTGATTGTGTCAAGGGGACAAATGTACTAAACTCATGGGGGCACTTAAATTGTACTTCCCATTAACAAACTAATACTATCTATTTACAATCATAGCCAAGTGAAGAAGCTGACCGTGCATGCAAGCTAAGATCTTCCCAAGATCGCTAGTAGGAGTGACCAAGACACGAACCCCCTTGCCCGCCATTGTTAGAACACCCACAGTATTCTCCGGATTAGACTGCAAATTACATTCCAATCACTTAGATTCAGATACAAATCAAACACAACACAGAGGAGCCGAAAAAAACTAGATACACTTGAGAAAACAAAAGAAAACATCGGACTGCGTGCAACATATGGTCGCTAGTTGAACTTGCATTTATGAAACTCATATTGTCTGTGAGTGTAATTCAATCCGATTCAAACACTAAAATACAACTTACAAAAGATGAAAAAAGAATACTCGTTTAGAAATAAAATACTGGATAGTGAGACAGTTGTCTCCATTTCAACATGAATTCTAGACATATAGGGAGTGCGCAAGCGTAAATCAAGCTAAATGAGAACGCTGACCTGAGTTTTGGCTCCACAGATCAGATTAACGGCATCGGCTTGAGATTGAAACCTTGTGGGGGAGTAATCGCCATTCCGCATCCATTCGGAATTATCGATGCAAATCATCGTCGCCTAAATAAAAGAGTTATGACAAAGAAAAGGATCAATCTGGAACCCTAGAAATCGTACAACAAGGAAAGAAACGGGGAGAATCTGTGAGAGGAAAAAGTGGAAGGAATAGACGGATTGAAGATTTTACCTCGAGCACCATGATTAGAGCTTGAAGGTAAGCGTAAGGCTTGAGGGATTAGTTGCAGGCCTCTCTCTCTCCTCTTTGTGATTTGTGTAACAACGAAGTGAGGAAGAAGAACCTCTCTGTTTACTTGCAGAGGAGGATATAAAGAATACGGTAAATTACGATAACCCCCCTGAATACTGTTTAAATTACATTTACGCCTCTTGTATTCTCAGAAATATCACTGTTCTCCACTTTTTTTGATTGAACGACACTGAACTCTCACTTGCTTTACAAAAATTGTCATAGTCTAGTCTTTATGTCTAGAGCCCTAAATGAACCGAGCCATTTGCTAACTTGCTTGGCTCGCTAAGGTCTCTTGATTCGGCTAAATTTGTTAAGTTAATAAACGAGTTCGAGCCAAATTTTCAAGTTTGTTTACCAAACAAGTTTAGTTCAACTTATTAAGAATTCCATAAAAATTTAATAACAGCTTAGTGATAGTAGCTCGATAATGTTTTAGTAAGAGTTCATTAAGAATTCGAGTAACTATAATTTACATTTCAATGTAATTTGTTTTTAAAAAATAGCAGTATTATTTTTATTTCTTTGGAATGGAGGCCTTCTTTTTTTTTATAACTTCTATAAAAATATATTGATATTTCTACATAATGAAAATTTATTTACAACTTTAGACCCTTACGTGCGTGAACACATGTTATTTTTGGCTTATAAAGGTTCATGAACAAGTTAGAATTCAAATCAAGCTTCGGCCCACTCAGCTCGAGTTCGGCTCTTCAAATTTTTATTGGGTTCAACTAGAACTTGAGCTCGCTAAGAACTTAATAAACAAGCTCAAGCTTATTAATAATCGACTTGGCTCAACTCGTTTGCAGCAAACATAAACAACAACCTAGGTAACTAAAAAATTTCAATCCATTGTTATCACTATTTTATTAATACAAAGGGATGAAATAATCGAATCGAGTAATGATTCTTCAAATCGATCACAATTACTCGAGTTGTCGTTTTACTAGGTTCTCTGATCCGACTCGAATATTATAATTACATATGAAAATACCCATTTAGAGAACGTCTAGTGCCAAAGTCATTGAATGGGTAAAAGTCTAACATGACAGAGTATTGTTACTTTGCTCGCTATGAAAACCCATAGAAAAAACACCAATATTCATAACATAACCATTGAAAGCATAAAGAAACCCGAAATCAAAAAGAAAGAAGAGAAAATAGGCCATATTTCCCGAGAGATGCCGCCTTCTCTCAAGCCAGCAATTTCTACTTCTAGTTGAGTGCTCAGGCTTTTTGTTTATTGGGCTATGCTCGATTGTCTACATTACAACACTTTCTTGACTTCGCTTATAGTACTCAATTAAACTTCGAGTTATTCTCGATTGATGATGTTATTAACTATATATTAACGAGAATTCATGTAATCAAATACAAGCCCAAATCAAATACAAGGCCACAGAGTTCAAGACCAAGCAGGACTATCTGGGCGAATGCAACAAGAACCGGCTGCTCGCCCATGATCAAAATGGAACATGAATTCTAAACCATTCATCCATACTACATACGGGCCAAGCAAAACAAAAATTGAGAACATAAAAGGAGATGAATGAATGTAACAAGAACCGGCTGCTTGCCTGGGATCTAAATGGAACACAAATTCTAAACCATTCATCCCTACTACGCAAGGGCAGAGCAAAACAAAACTTGAGAACATAGAAGGCAGCTCAAGGTGGTGGAAAAGGACACGAACTATCTTTTGTATCGGTATTGCCAGTATGATCATCAATGGTGTCAACATAACTATCACGACCGAGCCAATAAGAAAGTGGAACCTTAAGCTTTTTCTCTTCACTGGATGAAACCTCGTAAGTCTGATCATGCGCTATAGAGGCATGTCGACTCGAGCCCGGTGTATCTTCCCATCTGGATGAGGGATTCGACTGGACACTGTTGTTTCTGTCCATCCCACCCAGCAAAGAATCCCATGAAGTGGTTGATCTTGTTGACCTAAGGAGGGTAAAATGTGGACTACCGTGCCTGGTCTTGACCCTCCTGCGCCATTTTTGAAGTGATCTTCTTACATTTTCAGAAAGTAATGATCTTTTAAACCTTGAACCCATCTGCAACAAAAAATAACTGGTGAGTAGTGATTACAAGAGAGACAGTGAGAGAGAAGAGAGGGAGAGTCAAAGTAACCTGTGTTACGATAACATAGAGCGGGAATGTAATGAAGCTACACCAGAACTGAGAGACAAGCCTGCAGAAATTAACATATATACCCGCGTTCATAATATTTCGTATCGATGCAATTTTCATTGTATATCTGGGAATTTTGATCAAATATTCAAATATGACATGAGCGTATTACCCAAATGTTAACCGGACCGCAATGAAGCTAAGATTCTCCATGAAACATGAATGCCCCTTACTTTCCCACTGCAAGGGGGAAAAAATTATCGTTGGCAACACATTTTAAGTGCTATAGTAAATTCGTAAAGGAATTGTGCCCATATTTTTCATTTTAGTTTCACTGTTCTTAACTCATAGATATATCTTACACATGCACGTCGTTTATCACTTTTTCTATTTCGCATTACGGTGATAATAACAGCAACAATGCTCGTAGAACTAACTGGGCGACTTTTATCCAGCATATTTCCGATATGATTGTAGTTCGCGAAGATTAAGTCATGCAGGCATTTCAAAAGGGTTGTCAGATCTATGGTCAAAAGCTGCATGTATTTTGAAGATGTAGACTGTTTCTTTGAAATACTTGACATAATAGAAAGCTTAGCATAATAAGAGGGTGCTTTTAACTGTTTATTTACGTCATATTTCTGAAGGAAGGAAAATTGTGTTACAAGAATAAACGAGCACTTAAGTCACGATGACATAATTCAATAAAAGAATCCATGACACTTCAGCATTTTTAGGTCAAACCTGCTCGAAAAGGACACTGGGATCTACCTTACATTTCACTTCTACACCTAAACATGGAATACCATAGTAAAAATAGCGCAAAAATTTCTTACCCATGACCAAACAAACATTGCCAACTCTAATGCATTCTGCAAATCAAATGTAAAAAACACCACAAGTCAATCAGTCGGATGAAATATTATTCATTCGCTGCAGTCTCCAAAAACTGGCAGATCGAGACAGAATTTCAAACGGAGACACACGGATGCATTTGATTGACTCACCTGGAATGTTATGAACTGTATCAACCTAAGTAGAAGCCTTGGATTCCCAAACCAGAAGAGTTCATCCCTCAGGTTAAAGTGATGGTCTCCTGTCCATGGACTTCTCTCCAGGATTTCAACTGCCAGCTTTACCACTATACGATGCAGCTTAGTACCAATCACCAGGATCAACTACGTACAAGCATTTTTCATTTTGTGTTCATGAAAATGAAAGAACGAAGTAAATAAGGGCACTGTGGCTCTGGGAGATCTAGAAGACAGATGGAACAAAATCAAGGAGTGAGGACTAACAATGGCTGGAAGAAATGACAGCCAAAAGTAAACATCAGTTCCTGAAAAGATCATAATTGACATGGAAGAAATCAGCGTCAATACCAAGATTGCGAAACAATTTAAAGAAATAGAGCTTCAAACTTCTGTGAGAGCCCAGATCAAACAAGGTACCTCCAGTAATGGTACTGGCTTCTATTTCCTTTTAAGGTTGTATTGGGATCTTGGATTTCGTGAGGGAAAAGAAAAGGTCAGTGATTCTTTATCGCAGAGTCCCTAATTTTTTCTTTTCCCTTCACAACTTCTTCCGTGAAGACAAGATCCAGAAACAGTCTAATAGTTCAAATTTTGATGACGAATTCCAAGCTAAAAATTATCAAGCACATCTGTGTCTACAACCAGTGTTACATGGACTAAAATATTTTTCCCTCATTATTGGTTCTATTTTTCCCACAGTATCCCTGTTTGGCAGATACGATATCGATGGAGGATATGTGTCAGACACCAGTACCAAATTAGATGGATCAATGGTGCTAGAAGTACCATGCTTTTCTGGAATTACTTTTGACTACACTCACATTTCTAAATCATTCGCAATATATCTTGTAAGAATGTTGAATTACACAAAATATAAATAAGTTTCAGAACATGTATTCCTCCATATACAAACCCAACTTTCGGACACCTATTCCAATAACCTAATATTTAAGTTTACGGTTTGATGCTTGGACATCCACTCTCATTCAATATTCATACCCGAATCCATGCAACATAGTTGACAACAAACTGGTGTCTGCCCCCATCACCAGTGTTCAAATGATATTTCAGGTAAGCCAATGATGTCAGCATTCCATGCTATCTAGATATTTGTCTGAGACTCTAGGTTTGTCTGAGAGACTATATGTAAACTTTAGTCCTTAGCTTCTCCTGAAGAAAACTCAAGTGCATGGAAATTACCATGAAACCCTAGGAAAAGGCACAACATTGTGAAAATCCAGAGAGGCACACTGCAAAAGAAGTGTAGGAGTTGTCATATGCTCTGCTGAGAAAGAAATAACAAAATATGATAAACTGAAAAGAGAAGAAAAATGTTATGCATAGTCTCAGACTCTTATAAGTGATCCTAGGAATCTATTCTCCAACTTCCTGTAACAAGTAATACCTGATGCCAACAATATCACGAAATTCTTCCTCGATGCTTCGAAGCATGTAATTATGGAAATCATATGACGGTGATAGTTGATGAGTCTGCAAAGAGGAGACCAACGAAGAAGAAGAAGGATTGAACAATTCTTTTGGCCAGTGTTGTAAATGTACTTAGCAGTGCCAGTATTGTCTAATAAATTTCACTTCCAGGGTAGAAATAGATAAGTAACAAAGAAAAAAGAATATCATTCGCCCATTTTCCATATCATCATACATCTAGTGTAAGGTGAGTTAAATCTTTCTGCAGATGTTATGTTGGAATTGCTAAAAGCAAATCTTCTTTCCTCAACCCTAACAAACTTCCTTTACGATTATCAACCCTATTGGGGTTTGATGTTGTTTGGGATTTGAGTCATACCCTCTCTACGAATTGTATTGCTATATGCCTAACACCTTAACTAATGTCTCGAAGACTATCACCAAACTTCGATGCGGTGGTTCGCATTTTATCCTTCTGTTCTGAAGGTCTACAATGGAATACACGGGTGGGACACATCAAAATGAGAGTAAAATAGAAAACACTTACAGTAATGAAGACGAAACGCATGGCCATGTAGTCAACTTGGTTTATAGAACTCCAAAACTGCCGGCTGAAACAAAGCTGTACACTGAAATAGCTTGAGTGAGAATTCTGAACTCATTCCATGAAATGCCAACCAATAAAAAGCAACCAAGAGCACCAAAAAGAAAATCCAAGAGACGAGAGATAACACACAAAGTCGAAACCAACCAACAATTCAACCTCGTTACCAATCGAAATTTGGACCAACTGCATATAAAGCAGATTTTCAAAAAGAAAAACAATTGTAGAAAGAGTTCATTAGTTTGAAACCAATGCTTGTGAAACAAAGTTGAATTCCATTTGTTAAAGCCATGTAAAATTGAATGTATCAAGTGCTGAAAAAGGTTTGAGTATTATACAAGAACAACTCATACATCACCAACTGTGATGAAAATGCATAGTTTTGTGTGCAAGGTTGATTCAAGAAGTTTATGCTCTCGAAATAAAAGAAAGAGAGATTCTGAATTTTAAATACTAGAATCCAACAATTGAAGAGATGACACGGACTAGGGTCCGATTTTATATCCCCTTGAATTAATTCACCTTTCACCATAGACATCCAGAACACAAGACTTAACTATCTACACTAAACAAAATTGGAAGAGGAAGGTGCATTTGGTTGAACAAGTCAGAAAAGGAACCATCCTTAGTGCCTTGGGTGCTAATCTCAACATGTTTTTTCATCTTTTAGCAAGTCATCTAAAGTAAATCATTCATCACAGTGCGCATCGAGACGTACTTAGTTTCCTTTTCATTACTGCAACTGTTCTATGGTGACAAGCCCCTTCATTGTTTTTTTTTATATATGATGCCCTAGTTTCTCTTACGGTGACTACAGCTTCTCGCTATCATGTTTGTTTTACGCATTCAAGTAAGACCTCAGCTGTACAGAACATTACAAAAGAGACCACTTACAACTAAATATATAAACAAGCCGAAAAGAAAATGACATGTTAGCATCGGACAATACAATATTTGGAAACGGTGCATTACCAGCCAAACAAGAAACCTATGCTGGCTCCATGGATGTGATGTGCGATGAAAAATGAAACTGGATAGTCGCCTCATTCTTGTACTGTTCCAGACAAGAACCTACATTAATTTTACAACATAGCACGAGAGGAAATTTTGAATAAGGACAAATTGTGTTTTCAAAAGAGAAGGGTCAAAACCACACCCTATATTTTCAGTTCTTGCACCTTCTTCCTCCACTATTGACCTTGCTTGATTTTCCCATGTTCTCCAGCTATAAATCTGCATGCACAAGAGGATGATCTCTTGAGAAGATAAGTTCCAAAGATATAGAAATGCATATCAGTCCAGGGCGAAAAAACTGACTTTGATAACAGCGAGGGCGATGGCGATGAAGCTATAGGAGATATGGGTAACACCAAGCAAAAACATGAAGCGGTGAAGCTGCTCAAGACTTTCATACGAAGCGAATGAATCATGGCCCTGGACAGACAACACCCGTTGAGGTAACTAATATGAAGTCAGTAGCGTGTTGATACATTTATTACCCCCATCAAATTTTGTTCGAGTTGTATTTTTTACGAAGGTTACAAAAAGGCTTCACCGCAACTGAGGGGGGAAGGAAAAGTAGTATTGTTTGTTTTCCCAAGAGATTCTCTGTAATTTGCAATAAACTTGTCCCATACTCCTCAGTCCTACTCCTGGAATAGTGCAGTTAATCTACTATAACAAGATTTGGTAAACAGATCATCCTTTCGAAAGCTACTTCCCCACAGAAAACAGGTTGCAACGATCTTCTCACTAAGTCAAACATCTACAAATGTTCTTCAATATCTCAAAGGATTTTGCATTTTGAAATGTGGTTTTTACTTGGCATTGCTTCTGGTCACCAAATTTGTTCATCACCAGTTACAGCTGGTTCCATCTTTCATACCTCCCTGGAGCAGTTTGAAATTAGGACCAGCCTAGGGTATCATACTTTTAATTTCAAACCACGAATTGCAATACAAGACCAAAACATGAAGAGAGAATATTGCACGGTTATGAAATTAGCAATCCAAAGTACAAGGGAAAGAACAATCAAGATCATATTTTTAGGGTGACTACCAATGATGTCAGTCATATAACACGGTAAGAAATTCGATATGTGTAATTTTGTATCTCATTTACATGTCACAAACTATAACTTACATGCCCTAGCACAAATATTACTACTTACTATAATGGAGTGAAGTTCCGTAACTGAAGGAACATTGTATACAATCAGATGAGTACCTCAGAACAAAATTCACTCCCCGTGTTGTTGACCTGCTCATGAGAAACTGAGTAAATTGGATAACTAGAAGTTGAAATTGTGGAGTGCTTTAGAGACACCGAGTGGCTGATATTAGTTCCCGGTAAGCATGCATAGACCTGGCTGCTCGGGGTGGATGATTTAATGCAAATTTTTGCCACAAAAATTATCCAGTGTCCCATTAGCAATGATAGAAGTCCAAAAAGCATCAGTTCTGCCCAACAAAAAAAAAAAAAAATTACAGAACACGGAAAAGAACTGAGATGAGGAGGGAAAAAAGAAGAGAACAAAATAAACGCATCTCAAAGAACCCAATACCTCACCTTCCTTGATCTTGTCTAGAGCAGCACGAAGTGATTTCCTCTTACTCCTATCCAACCACTATTAAACATTCAGCAAACACGTTATTCAAAACATGACGAAAACAATTACACAACACAATAGAACACAGAATATGTAACTTGTTCATTAGAAGAATAACATTTTTTTTTTTGCAATAGAGGTAATAACTCAATTCTCACGCTAACGTGCTCCTTCAACTCTCTCTGTCTAAACCGAAACAAACCAAAACAAAGCCTTAAATCCCAATCACATAAGGTCGGCTAGAATCACTAGACGAACCAGTTTTCTCCAATAATTCGATGGCATCATGTTCCACGATATCGAAAAAACCTAAATCCTTTAGTTCTACCGCCTCTAAACTGTTTTTTTGTCTATGCTTAATGCTTTCCTACCAATACCACTCTCGTTTCTTATTCTATCTCTCAAAGTGTTATCACACATCATCTCAATATTCTCATTTCAGCTCCACTTATTTTACTGGCATGTTATTTCTTCGTAGCCAATAATCCATGCCATATAGCAGGGTTGGCGTTATGCCAACTAGGGTAGAATTTTCCCTTCACTTTGCAATGGCAAAATACTCCCCAAGTATTCTGCCACTTGATCCATCCAATTTGTTATCTATGTGTTATATTAACCGCAATCTTCTCGTTCTTACCAACAATTTAGCGAAGATACTTAAAATGTACTCATCTTGGTGACATAAACCTACTAAGAAAATTTCCAATCCACACAGAGTTGATAAACGAGCCGATCAGTGAATTGTTTTAGCTTGGTTTCAAATTTGACGAGTTTCAAAGATATGTTTAACTTGGGTTCATTTATTAGGAGCCGATCTCAAACGAGTTGTAATTGACCCGATCATACGTTACTATAAGTTGAACGAGCCAGATAATTGCAGGAAATTGTTAGGTACCACTTCTTCCTATTTATCTCTCAAAGATATCAAGACAATTCAACTCAGGTTAAAAAGCTTCACGAATTTCAGAATGCTCAAGCTTGGCCTGTTCATATAACAATTAAGAAACCAATCTAAAATGAGTTTTTACACGCTCGAACTCGAGTAGCTTATTTGGTTTATCAACCTCTTAGTGCTTTGAACAGAGGCCAACAACCTCCCAAACAGGGACAAATAAGATATTTTGTATTTAAGGATCATAAAAAAATCCCACATACATTTCGCACTAAACCTAAAAAGTCCAATTTTATTGTAGATAATCTTCCTTCACAATTTTCCTAACATACATATGTAATAGCGTCTGTGGCACACGTGATGCATGTGCGCCCTTGTTTCTTATGCAATCCGTCTCCTCAGCACCCGCTGCCAATCTGCCTTTTCCAAGCCCAACAGGCATTTCTTTTTTAACCTTCGGTGTTTCAACTGCCCGAAGTTGTGAAGATTCAGTTTTTGAGACTTCTGTTTAAAATAATTGTCTCCATTTTTCAACTACTGGAAGTTGTGCACATGCAGTTCTGTAGACTTAGTGGGGTTTTACGGAAATATGAAAATATGAGGCGGTTTCAATACAATGTTCACACGACTTCGTGGGGTTTTACGGAAATATGAAAATATGAGGCGGTTTCAAGACAATGTTCACACTGTAAGGCGTTCCCTTTATGATAGTGTAGATGTATGTGTGTCTATTTGCAGATTCAACTCTCACGATTTAAAAAAAAAATGGAAAAAAGAACCCTTGGATCGGAGGAGATTCAACTTCACAAATCAAGATCCTCTTATGGCCTTGGGTGGATTAGTGGAAGAGGCCCAGACACCCAGTTATCCCAAAATAAAATGCCTGCGGCTACATGCATTTGCATGTAAATGCGGATAGTCACAGAGAGAGAGAGAGAGAGAGAGAGAGAGGAGGGACCGAAAGAGGGGGATTCTACCTTTCCAAACTGTTCGAGTGAGACCTGAAAGAATACCCCAAGAGCAACCATGACGGAAACCACCGTGGCGACGGCCCACGTTGGGGTTTCAGCTAATGAGCGCCCTCCATCTTCCTCCTCCATTCCGAATCTCCGATTCAACTCATTCAAGTCAAAATCCTCAACAAATAAACGAGAAATAGGGCAAATGTAAATACCCAGATGAACTCGAGGACTGAGGAGGTTGTGGCGGTTTCAAATGCAGAGAGCCCCCGGGTACTGATGGCAAATGGCAACGATTAGCGTAACGACCGTACCGACCAGACATTCTTAAACCAGAAATGCATGGGCAGCTGTGGAATTGTGCAACACATTGATCCCACCATTAACACCTTGTACCCATTTCATATTGCATTAAATATTTGGCATATTGCTAGTCATGGATGCCACCGTGATTCCACGATTATGGGAAGTAGCTACAAAAATGAGCTCTCTAATAATATTTGGCATATCTGCGAGTTGTCCCTTTAGCTCACTCTATCCTCGAAATCGCATGATGGACATGACTTAAGAAATACACATGGAATGCAAAAATGTATAAAACTAAGCAATAAATCCCTTGAGCTTGTTGTTGGCACAAAAATAATCAATCTTGTATCGGTAAGTGTAACTTTTTTATTATTGATATGGTACGTACCGGTATTATTTTGAATTTATTACTAAAAAGTAATACTCCATATATCTTTCAAATAATATTTTTTAATAAAAAACTTTGTTAGCATTCGGAGCGAGCCGTGCTTATTAGACATATATAATAAAATTTCACAACTTAAAAACATATCACCAAACATAAAAGAGAATAATTTTAGTCTCAATTTATGTATAGTTACTAAAAAAATCATCAGTTAAAAATTAAAAAAAAAGTTTTACATTCCAATACAGTGTAAAAAAAATCCGAAATAGTGTAAAAATAGACCGATACTATTATAATAAGACCAATACATTACATAGGCCCTATTTTGCTTCACTAATTTATTTATTTCAAATTTTTGTCTTTATTCTTTTTTTTTTGCATTTGTTGTTCAAATCTCAATGTTTTGTAGTTTATTGGTCCGTCTTGATGGAAGGAATCTAATGAGTATAAAATTATGTCCAAAAGTTAAAAAAAAGTACACTAAAGACGACGAATAAGTACAAAAAACTCTGTTTTTTTATTTAATTTTGTCTTTTTTGAACTTTTTTCAAATGTAGCCGATGATTGATAACTTTTCTGAAAGCTCTTGTCGAGATGAACCAATAAATCAAAAAAAATTGATAAAAAACAAAAAATTACAAAAAAATTTCAAATAAGAACGAAAAAAATTTCAATAAATAAACACATAAAGCCCATACTGCCTCATACTGGAATGTACGACAAGATCAATAACTTGGCCTCCAATCCCAAGTTACTTCCCTCATCAATGACGTCAATATATGAGTTGGTAACTGGTCTACTTCAATATCCGTCAACCACATGATAGTCAATAAAATTTGAAATGGAAAGAGTCAACATTAAAATGAATTGGAAGAACTAAAATCAGTATCGCAAGGTCTTATTTGGCCAGTGACAATTATTTAACTATTAAATTATAAGATTATGTTATTTTAGGTATAATTTAATCGAGCTCAATTTATAAATCATTTATAATTTATTTTGACCGTATTTAATGTAGAATTTTGTTTGATTTCAGATATGTAATAATTAAAATACCCTTGATGTTAATTCAATTTAAATTAAAATACTTTTTAATTGGGTAATTAATTTAGATTGTGGAGAATGTGTTTAAATAAGTTGTAATCGTGCATGCAGCCCTCCTAGCCTGCTGAAGCGAAAGTAATGCATATGTTGAAGTCACACGATACAATAATATTTTGCGTAGGCGCATTTTTGCAACTTCACAAAAATTTCTTTGAACTTTGTTCTCCGATTTGAAGGGGTGTGCGTAAAGACTAATTTGGCCGAACAACACTTAGATTTTATTTTCTTCTTTTTCCCCCTACTTTCCCAATGCTGCATAAATCCCATCTTCCAAATCAAAAGAGAATCATCTATCAACAAATTACCATTTTTCTCCTCTCCTCTGGACTACACTAGGTAGAGTTGTTCTTCCCTGCAAGCTTCCATCGATTTTTGTACGCCCCTCTTCGTCTCCCTCCAAAGATCGCCGGCCGGCCACAAACATAGGAGTTGGACTTCGAATTTAACGTGGGGGACGACAAATAGGGGTTGAAGAGAAGGACGGGGATGGGGGGATTCGAGGCAGGCTAGCGAAGATGGACGGCGCACAACAGACCTTACCGAAACCCTAAGCCAAATAAAAAACCATACAGAGAGCTATTTCATCTATTCGCGTACCCCAACTATCCTAAAACAGCTACCAAAACAAGTCACAAAATCAACCGAAATCTAGAATGATTTTGCCCAGATAGGAATAATTTTTTGCATTTAAAGTATTCAAATAAGCCAACAATTTTGTTCGGAGATTGTTGGCTTATTTAAAAAATTATATTTAACATATAAAATAAAGTCTCACAACTTAAAATATAAATCATCAAACATAAAAAGAGATGATTTTTAATCTCAAATGAGTAACTATTAAAAAAATCATCAATTGAAAATAAAATAAAAATATTAATGTGAGCTTGATATAGTACCGGTTGGAACACCTCGATAAGGTGGCCGGAACAGTATAAGGGTATTGTACGAGACAAATAATAATGTTTCAGATACACATGTATCTGAATACACACGAATAATTTGTGTTATTGAACTTGCTATTAATTTAATAATCATACTAAAAGACTAAAACAAAATACATACTTTTGCTCATGGTGGAACATGAATAGAGAAGCACCATTGGAGATTAGAGATGATGGTGTAACGTGAAAAGGACTAGAGCGAGAAAATTCAAACCTTGGAAGCTTCAAAAAGACATGTCACAAACAACACCTTCATAGCAGCGAGGGAGGGAGATGACATCCGCCCCCGTAATGGCGGTTTCAGATGCAGAGCCCACCAGTGGCCCCAAGTTTTCATGGCAAATGGCAACGATTAGCGTAACGACCGTACATTATTAAACCAAAAATATGCATGCGCAAATGTAGATATATATATTTTTATAATCAAAGTATTCGGTCTGTTTCAAACGACCGGGTAAATTTTTCAATGGGCTCAAGTATCAAATTATCGAGTTTCGACTACAGAATATAGCTCATTCGCTTTATCACTCGAATAACCCTTGAAATTGCGCAGTTGTGAACTTATTCAACACATTGGTCCAACCCAAAGTTATTTCTTTCGTACAAACGGTATTTTTGAACACAGTGAAGAAAATATTGTTATTGACAGCCACTCTCATTACCTTTATTTATAGGATAATATAGGAAACTCCAAAAAAAAAAAATTATAATAATAGAAAAGAAAACTAGAGGAAACTTTAAAAAAGATAAATTATAATAATAGAAAAGAAAACTAAATAGAAAGAAGTAGAAAAACACAGATACACTTGTTAATAGTTAAGTCATGAGTCTCATGACACTTATACCGTTCATGTCATCGATTTGAATTGTACCGAGGCTGTACTGTGAGAAACTAGAGCGAGAAAATTCAAACCTTGGAGCTTCAAAAGGAAATATCAAAGGCAACACCTTCAGACCAGGGAGGGAGGGAGATGACATCCGCCCAGGAGATCTCAGCTCCACTAAGTAAGAAACTCTAACTTCTAATCTTGTTTCAGCTTCTAATTTTGTTTTAGTAAGTAATTTCAGCTTCTAATTGTTTGCAAAATCTTAATTCGGAACTAATCAATCGCTCCTGTGCGAATATGGGCAGTTCAAAAGGGAGCAGAGCAACTCGACGCATCCGGTTCCAATACACAACAATATGAAGAGGAAAACTCTCCCATCGAGCAAGTAGCCCTGACAGTTCCGGTCACCGACGACCGGAGCTTGCCGGCGGTGACTTTTCGGACGTGGACGCTGGGAACCCTGGCATGCGTCCTCCTCTCATTCCTTAACCAGTTCTTCTGGTACCGCAGAGAACCTCTTTCGATCAGCTCGATCTCCGCTCAGATTGCGGTGGTGCCTCTCGGCCACCTCATGGCGGCGACGCTCACGAATCGAGTGTTTTTTAAGGGGAATAAGCATGAATTCACGCTGAATCCGGGGCCGTTCAATGTGAAGGAGCACGTGCTTATCACGATCTTCGCTAACTCCGGCGAGGGAAACGTTTATGCGATTCACATCGTTAGCGCCGTTAAGGTGTTTTATAAACGGAATTTGGCGTTCTCCGTGGCGTTGATCGTCGTTGTAACGTCGCAGGTGTTGGGGTTCGGGTGGGCGGGGATATTCCGGCGGTTTTTGGTCGAGCCTGCCGCCATGTGGTGGCCGCGGAATCTTGTCCAGGTATCGCTTTTCAGGTACGTTGACCAATATAGTGATCCTTTTTTTGATGATTGATCATACGGTGGTGATTGTTTGATGAATGTGGACACTATGTAGTGGTGTGTTCCAAAAATCTCTGGACAAAAGACAGCTGGACTTCTTTTCTATTGGCTTTTGTCGCCGTGTTAAGCAATGCTGATTAAGATTTAAAAAAAAAAACTAATATTCAAAGTATTTTATGATTTTCTTTTGTTGGATTGGGATTTTTATCCCTTGAGTAAATAATAGTAAATTACTCAAACAGTCCGGTAAATTTATTTTTTCTTGTGACGAAAAATCTAATTTGACCCTTTTTGAGGACATTTTGATCACTTCGTCATATGCACTTTCTTCTTCTTCAGATTTACTTCTCTCTCGTCTATTTCTCTCTCTTTATTTTTTCTCTTTTAATTTAATTTAGTGGGTTTTCATTTTGACAAATCTCTCTCTCTCTCTCTCTCTCTCTCTTCCTCTCTCTTCAGGTCTACGTGGTTGACCATTGTTGCTCTTACCATTAGTGATTGTTTAAAACTAGTTGTAGAAGTTCATTTGATATGAACAAATAAACACAAATATAAGCATAGAAGAGTAACAGCCACGGGTTAAATTTGAAGGGCTTTTAGTCTTATTGATTTGATGGAAAATTGAAGGCAAATAGAATTTGTTATGTATTTAAGTGATGGAGTGGATTTATTCACAGGTTGGTCTAAAGAACCAGAGTTGGCTTCCTTGAGTCCCTTCTTCTTCAGTGGTAGAGCAAGTTTGAGATAGGTAGAAAAAAGATTAAGGCTGGAGGGAGGGATGTGTTAAATCACGATGGGCATTGGTGACGAAAGTATTGGGAAATGATAGTCATAAGATTTGATTTTATTTGAGTTTTCATTGTATTTTTATTTGTTGTCCATTTCTTTAAATAGTTGAGGGAAAATAGGCTTAGGTGGTTTGGACATGTCTATCGTAGACCTACGGAGGCAATAGTTAAGAGAGCGGATAGGATAGCTTTGCATAGCAATGCTCCGGGGAGGGGAAGACCCAAATTGACATTAGATGCGGTAGTGCGCAAGGATTTAAGGCTACTAGGGCTAAGTGAGGAAACAGCACTTGACAGAACTCTTTGGAGGAAAAGGATTCATGTAGCCGACCCCAATTGATTTGGGACAAAAGGCTCAGTTTGGTTTGGTTTGGTTTGGTCCATTTCTTTAAATAAAATTTGATTAACGGGTTTCATTAGACCAAAGTATTTAACCTCTGAGGAGATACAATAGAAGGATAGATTAGAACGAGGTGAACAAAGTGGAATGTATTACATTATAAAAGACTCGGGAATGGATTCCAAAGACATGTGATACATGCCATTTATTATTATATCTTTAGAGTAAGCACGCCAAGTGTGATGCACACTACCGTGCTTTTAGTACACAACACATGTTACGCACTATATATGAGCACAACACACTTTAAGTACAATTATTCTTATACTCTTTATCTTGTCATCACACTTCTACTGAAAAGATAGGATCCACTTGACAAAAGTGATTCTATATGAGCAAACTTTTCATTTCATGGTATAAAATTGGTGTGAACAACTTCAGATTTCATGGTATAACATTGGTGTGAAAGTTGAAACCCTTTAGACTAGTCTATCTTCACGAGGTTCTAGACTTGTATCCATAGTCTGCACTGAGACATCCATATAAGTTGGTGACATTGTGTCTCATCCCTGTTTGAAGATTTCTGAGCTGGATGTACTAAAACTTGGATTCATTCATGATTTATGGGAAGGAAAAGAAACGTATAAATAAATTTGGATTTAATGTTTTGTGTATCCATGAAAAAAAAGAGGAAAAACAATAGAACCAAAAACAGAAGAAACTTCAACTCTTAGATACTTATATTATTTTTCTTGGTAGTAAATGCATACATGCTATTAATTTTTATCATGTTTTTAGTTTTAGGATCCCTTCTAATATAATGCTTCGTAAGTAGGTGAAAAAGGACAACCTATAACAATTTTCTCCGCATTTTCCTTTCCTAATCATATTCCTACCCGACATAAACATTTTCAGGCATCAAATGGAGCCTAAAGTGATATGATGTACTCTTTATGGAGTTAAAATAATAAAACTTGTTCCAATTCTTGTTTTATTTAATGTTTCTGGAATCTATGTGTGGCAGGGCACTACATGAGAAAGAGGAGAGGCCCAAAGGTGGATTGACAAGGAACCAATTCTTCCTCATTGCCTTCACTTGCAGTTTTGCTTATTATGTTGTGCCAGGCTACCTCATGCCAATGTTGACCTCCCTTTCCTGGCTATGTTGGTTTTTTCCAAACTCAATCCTGGCCCAACAGCTCGGCTCAGGCCTCCGCGGCCTAGGGGTTGGTGCATTCGGATTTGATTGGTCCAGCATTTCCTCTTACCTTGGGAGCCCACTTGCTAGCCCATGGTTTGCTACTGCCAATATTGCTTTTGGATTTGGGCTTTTGATGTATGTCATTACTCCTGTTGCGTATTGGCTCAATATCTACAAGGCCAGGACTTTTCCTATTTTCTCAGATGGCCTCTTCACTTCCACTGGCCAAATCTATAATATCACCTCGATAATAGACGAGAACTTCCATATGGACCTCGAGGCATATGATCGAGAAGGCCGTCTTTATCTCAGTACTTTCTTTGCTATGGCATATGCTCTCAGTTTTGCCTGCCTCACTGCCACTGTTGTTCACGTCTTCCTCTTCCATGGAAGGTAAAAAGCTGGAATTTTCTGACGAAGCTAGATCCTTGTACTGTATGCATTAAGTTTTGCTTTCTGCGTAAGGTTACAAGAACAATCTTAGTAAGCAGAATTTGATCCAAAATGAGGTGGATCATATACATTTGCTTATCGGATATCAAAATCACATCTAAAATCGGGTGGCATATTGCTTTGTGTGTGTTTCCTAAATGAATAGCATTTTTTATCCATTAGGATTGACCAATTGTTTTTGATGCTCGACATACATATCACAACTCAGAAGATTATGCGTTGAAAGGTCTAATTTGTTTCACCCATTTTTGGTTCATAACTTGCTTACCTCAAAAGCAAATGGACATCCACCACAATGGCTCTTTTTGTAGTCAAAATCCTAGAGTTTGTAGAATTTTCTCTTACATTGTATTTAAGAGAAGGAAGGTTAAACTAAAGCCGCAATGCTTGGTACTTCAGCATCTCAATTCATTTCACCTCTATATGACTAGGTTCCTCATAATTTTCTATGGTCTGGAGGGGCTAAATTTTATAGAAGTTGTTCTCTCTAGGGAAGCAGATTTAAGTCTCCATTCCGAAGCTGATTCCTCATCATAGTAAGGAAAGAAGACAGCAGCAATCAATTATCCTAGATATTAGATGAGACGATGTTCATCTTTCTGTTTTCCACCGTCTTTCACTCTACTAGTGATTCTATTGTCTTGAGATGCATTCGGTTAAATGGTGCAATATGAAACTCATGGATGGTGTGCTGTTTTGGTACCGTATAATTTTAACTAACTTTTTATGATGGTGTAGGGAATTGTGGCAGCAAAGCAAATCTGCTTTCCAAGAAAAGAAGATGGATGTGCACACAAAGCTGATGAAAAAATACAAACAAGTTCCTGAATGGTGGTTCAGTTGCATCCTCCTGCTAAACATTGCAGCAACCATATTTGTTTGCGAGTACTATAAGGATCAACTCCAGCTGCCATGGTGGGGAGTCTTGCTGGCTTGTGGCCTCGCCTTCTTTTTCACCCTTCCCATTGGAGTCATCACCGCCACAACAAACCAGGTATTGCCTCTATGCTTATTTCTCAAACTTTGCTGTTGCTTCCTGTTTATTATGGTGTTTCTGTGTGACTATCAACTTCTAGTTGTCTTTTCCGTTGTAAACCAAAGTGGGTTGTTGGGGACCAAAAACCAAATGTTGAGCTGAGAGGAATAGAAAGTGCCTCTTTCGGGTCTCAAATTATTTCAATAAAATTTCTTTTTGGTCTTGATGTCCATTCATATCATTCCAGTCTTTCTACAGCTACAATGTGTTGAATCGAAATTGGCCTGCAATGAATGAATTTACTGTAAAATTCTGTCTGATGTTATATTACTATTCTAACATAGCTACTCTTTCTCTTGTAAATAGACACCGGGCTTAAACGTGATCACGGAGTACATCATTGGGTATATATATCCAGGATATCCAGTTGCTAACATGTGCTTTAAGGTGTATGGATACATTAGTGTGAAGCAGGGGATCACCTTTCTGCAAGACTTCAAGCTTGGGCATTACATGAAAATTCCTCCTAGATCAATGTTCATGGCCCAGGTCAGTTTCTATTTTCTCCTTTTGTCCTTTTTGGGAAATATATACGAGTTTTAACTCCAAATGCTTATTATCTTGTCGGCAAAAATCTTTCCGTTTTACATTCACCTGTTAGGTTATTTATCGGGATGGAATGGCTGTTAATCCTTTTGTTGGAATGAGTTGCGTTTTGGAGTGGTTGTTCAAGCTCTTCAAAACTTACCGAGTTTCAAACGTGTTTTCAAGCCAAAACCAAAATAGTATTGGACCAATGGAGCAACATGTTAAAATACAGTAAAATGACACTATAGCAAGCAAAGTTTTGGCATTGGCATTGCCAAATGGCAAAAACAAGTGGATATGCTTGTAAACGAGCTTCAGTTTCAAAATTCACAAGCCCAGCTTGGTTATATTGTCCAATATATGTGTGTTGAGCAAGCTCATAAAACTTAGAAGCTTAAGAGTATTTTCAACCTTGGTCTGTTCACATTATGAGTCGATTCAAACGAGCTTTTTAACGACTTTTAATGGCTTGCTTCATTAAACAACTTAACTTCCACCGCTTGATCCTTCATCATTATGTGCTTTCTATCAGGTGGTAGGTACTCTAGTCTCAGCACTGGTGCATTTAGGAACAGCATGGTGGCTCATGGAAACTATTCCCAACATATGCGACCGAGCCCTTCTCCCCACTGGCAGTCCATGGACCTGCCCAGGTGATCACGTGTTCTACGACGCCTCTGTCATCTGGGGCCTAATAGGGCCCCGGAGAATCTTTGGAGATCTTGGCTACTACGCCTCTATCAACTGGTTTTTCTTAGCAGGGGCCATAGCTCCTCTCCTAGTCTTCCTTTTGCACAAAGCCTTTCCAAACCAGCACTGGATTAGGCTCATTACAGTGCCGGTGCTTTTAGGAGTAGCAAACAATATGCCCCCGGCCACTGCTGTTAACTACTCAAGTTGGATAGTCATTGGCTTTGCGTCTGGTTTCATTGCTTATAGATACTACCGGGATTTGTGGGGCCGCCACAACTACGTGCTGTCGGGGGCGCTTGATGCCGGATTGGCCTTCATGGGTGTTTTGTTATACTTATGTTTGGGGGTGCAGCATATTGATCTCAGCTGGTGGGGGAGTGACCCTGATGGGTGTCCTTTGGCTTCTTGCCCTACTGCAGATGGTATTGTAGTTAATGGGTGCCCTGGTATTATGAGACCAGTTTGATGATGTGATGTTTAGTATTTATCACCGAAAAAAAAAGGAATGTGAAAGTGACAGGAACAGGAACAGGAACGGAGATCCTTTTGTACATAATGCACAACAAGATTTAATGCATTCTAAAACGATGCCGTTTTGACCATCAAAATATTGCACGAATACTGTCACACCGTTTGAGCAGTATTTTGGTGATTAACATGGTACCATTTTGGCACGCAACACAATCTGTTTTGCTTTGTGTACAACAGGTCCTTGTGTATGAATTGATGAGGGAACTAGCAATACGAAAGAAATAGCATACATGTGATGTGTAGAGTTGTTGTAGTTTGTTTGTTGTGTGTGATTCTTCTTAAAATCTATGTATGTAAAGAACTGTATATTGCATTTTTGTTTTGTTTATATCCAATTTATTTCTCCATGTTCTTTGAAGATTAATTCTGAAGACGTAGGAGGTACCAATCCTGCTCAAATTGGCTTTGCATAGAATTTGAATAAAGATGAAAATTTGATGCAAATCTAACAAATACGAAAAAAATGAATGAATATTAAAAAAAATAATAGAATAATTTGGTAGACCAATTGGTTGCAAAAGGATCTCAAAGTTCAACTTAGGACTGTAAATGAAACGAGAAATTCGCGAACTCAACTCGGTTCGGTAAGGGTTCGGTTTGTGAAGTTAACAAGAGGCTCGTTAAGTAAATGAACTTAGTTTAGTTCGGCTCGTTTGTCGTTTATAAAGAAGCAGAGCTCAAACTTAAATTTTAGGCTCGTGTAGTTAACGAGCCGAGTTCAAGTACACCAAAGCCCGACTTAACTTGGCTGGTTTTCAGACTATTTAAGCAAATACAAAGCTTTAAAAAAAAGTTCCAAATAATTCATTCACGGTGTTGGAACCCATGAATCTGCTTGTTGACATTCATTTGCATTAAGCTAAACTCCATTAGGATCAATATTCTCAACCAACCAAAAAGTTTATGAGCTTGTCCTAAAAGCAAATAGTATCCGTAAAAACTCCGAACACAAATGTATCTAAAATCGTTATATGTGCATCGATTCTTCATTTTTCTTCATGCATTTATTTAATAAAAGAAAATTATAGGAATGTTAAAAATGATTAGTTTAATTGTATAAGAAAGTAGTGTAAAACATATGATTCTTGCAAAACTGCACGATATGCTTCAACGAAAAATGAATTCTATTGAAAATTCAAGCGTGTAAATGAATTGAACACCGGGAAATCTTACGAAAAACGAAGAATTTAGTACATTAAGCAGCCTATGAGACTTCATTATCCTCGTTCATGGTTGAAAGCTCAAAAATCTTAGAGGTTTTGTATTTCAAGTGTCTACTTGGTTATTTAAAATTCATTCCACGTTTTAAAGACGTACGAAAAAAATCATGTCTACACATTTCTATCCTACTATCGTGTTCATTGCGTGTGTGAGAGATAGAGACATACACATTAAATTTAAACATGACAAACACATTAAATTTAAACATACAGTCGTAAGATCGTCGTTCTTTTAATTGGGAAACCATTTTATCATGAGAGATAAGACGCCGAAACGATGATTCAACACTCGTGGTGAGATAGCGATTATGTTTTAAGAGGACTGTATATATCAAAGACTCAGTTCGATTTGTTTACATTTCGATTTTATTTACCGTTTGTGATTTTCCGTTTCTTATTTATTACGTTTATGTACTCTAATTGCGGATTTAATGATTAATGAAAAACAAATATATTTATATGTATTGTTCGTATGTGTGACATAGTTTTTTCCTACAAAATTATAGCGAGAAAGCTGTCCTTTCCTTTCCTTTTCTACGAACTGACGAGAGCCTAAAAAAAGACATACGTTGGCTTTACAGTGGAAGACAAGATGAAACACCACTAGAATACGCGAGAAAATCCAAACCCAAAACTAGAGCGAGAAAATTCAAACCTTGGAGCTTCAAATAGAAATGTCAGAGACAACATCTTCATAGCAGGAGGGAGATGCATCATCTGCAGAGGAGATCTCAGCTCCACTAAGTAAGAAAATTTATCTTCTAATCTTGCTGTTGGTAAGTAATTTCAGCTTCTAATTCGTTTCTAAATCTTAATTTGGAGCTAATCAATGACCTCTGTGCGAATATGGGCACTACAAAAGGGAGCAGAGCAACTCGATGCATCCGGTTCCAATACACCACAATATGAAGAGGAAAACTCTCTGATCGAGCAAGTAGCTCTGACAGTTCCGGTCACCGACGACAGAAGCTTGCCAGCGGTGACATTCCGGATATGGACGCTCGGAACACTAGCATGCGGACTCCTGTCATTCCTTAACCAGTTCTTCTGGTACCGCAGAGAACCTCTTTCCATCAGCTCGATCTCCGCTCAGATCGCGGTGGTGCCTCTCGGCCACCTCATGGCGGCGATGCTAACGAATCGAGTGTTTTTTAATGGGAAGAAGCATGAATTCACTCTGAATCCGGGGCCGTTCAATGTGAAGGAGCACGTCCTCATCACGATCTTCGCTAACGCCGGCGAGGGAAATGTTTATGCGATTCACATCGTTAGCGCCGTTAAGGTGTTTTATAAACGGAATTTGACGTTCTCCGTGGCGTTGATTGTCGTTTTGACGACGCATGTGTTGGGATTCGGGTGGGCGGGGATTTTCCGGCGGTTTTGGTGGAGCCCGCCGCCATGTGGTGGCCGGGGAATCTAGTTCAGGTGTCGCTTTTCAGGTACGTTGACGAATCTACTGATTCTCTTTTTTGGATGATTGATTGTACGGTGGTGATTGTTTGATGAATCTGGACACTACATCGTGGCTTGTTCAATAAAAATCTGGACAAAAGACAGCTAGACTTTATTTATATGGCTTTTGTCGCCATGTTAAGTAATGCTAATTAAGATAAAAAATTAATTAATTAATATTCAAAGGAATCGCTCAAGAAATTTGTTGTGATTATTTTATGATTTTTCTTTTTGTTGGATTGAGATTTTTTTTTAACTTAATTTTTTGGAAAAAAATTTAAACCACTTTAACCCATCAAAATAATAGAATCTGTGGTCTCGAAACTCTAGTGACAGAAAGAATGAAAAGACGTAATTATCCCTAACATATAAATATTGACTGCGATTGGGACGCCCACGGCACCTCCTCGTCAATCCACCAACGCAACCCCGTCGATGCCTTCCCCGGCTGCCCTTCCGCTCTTGATCTCGCATCCGCTTGGGGCATCGATTTGGACGAGAGGACCTCAATTGCAGCAGCAGGTCGTCAATTGGAGTAATGAATGCACGAGTCCTTTCGATTCGTGGAGCTATAAATCGGATGCGGGGGTTACATTGCAGGATTTGATGGTACGGAGCGGGAATGGCAAGATTTATTCGGTTGCTCTTTGTGGCGATGTTAGTTCGAAGAATCCAAGCTGTGGGAAGCAAAAGCAGGTCGTATTCAGGCAGTTAATGGAGCGGTTTAATAGAGAGGGAGTGGGAGTGGATTGTAGTTTTGAGAAATGGAGTGTTGAAGCTGCTGGTTTGGGAAATGGACGTGATGGGGCTATGGATGTGAATCGATCGTTGCAACAAGAAGAAGAAGAAGAAGAGGAAGTAGCACCTTTTAACTCTCTGTTCATGATGTAGACGCATGTGGATCTGAAAAATAGTGATCCAATTGCTGAAGGGAGCTCGACGTGGTAGATTAATCCCAAGGGTCACGGTCCTCAGGTTTTAGTTTTGAATCCTTCTTGCTCAAGTTGGAGTTTCAACTGTCCTTTTCCTGTGTTTAAAAAAGTGTTCTATGAGGACTTTGTCTTAGGGGTGCCAAATCTTGAAGTTGAGCACGAGAAATATATTAGAAGACAAAATTCCATAAGAAAAATATAAACAGTTTTTATTCAAACTTTGGTAAGTGCAGATATATAGATAGGAGGGAAGAAAGATTAGACAGATTTGAGGGGGAGAACTGTTCTTGCAGACTGAAGATGAAGACGATGGACGGTATATAGGTTTGGGGTCAAATAAATAGTTTTTTTCCTCAAAAAATACGTTACCGTTCACCATTCTCACGGAACAGTTCACCATTCTCGCAGAACACTAACAGAAGGGTCAACGTGACACACTCCGTGACTTTGAGATTCAAGGTGATTCAATTTTTTTCAAGGGGTTAAGTGATTTGAATGGGTGAAAGTTTAGGGGTGTCCGAATAATTAAACCATTTTTCCCGTGCACTCTTAAGATAATTTTATAAGCTTGATTCTCTGAAAATATCTTGAGTAACTTATGTTAAATTACTCAAATAGTCCATTTACTTTAATCCTAATTTTATCTTAATCCTTACCCTTCAAGTGACTTGATTTTTATTTTATATTTATTTATTTTTTCCATTTAGTCTAATCGTTAAGCCCATTTATTTAGTTATAGGTTGCTCTAAAGAACGAGAGTTAGCTTCCTTAAGTCCGTGCTTCTTCTGTAGCTCAGTGGTAGAGCAAGTTTGAGTTGGAGTAGAAAAAAGAGTGAGGCTGGAGAGGCGGGTGATGTGTTAAATAAGATGGCTAACAAGATGTGGTATAGATATGATCACGATGGGCATTGGTGACGAAAGTACTCATACGATTTGATTATATTTGAGTTCATTATATTTTTATTTGTTGTCCATTTCTTTAAATAAAATTTGATGAACGGTTTCATCAAACCAAATTATTTAACCACTGAGGAGATACAATGGAAGGATCGATTAGAACAAAGTAGAATGTATTACATAAGAAAAGACTTAGGCTTAGCTTGCCTTGCCTTGCCCAAACAAATACACATGGAAACCTTTGATAGGCAAGGATCCCTAATACTTCCAAGGACACGTGATACTTGCCATTTATTATCATATCTTTGGACTAAGCATACCAAGTGAGACACACAGCTTGTATGCATATACTATCTATATAGTAGTATCATAAAAATAACATATTATTTTTGTCCAAAAAATGAATTTGATCCCACGTTACTGCTCAAAGGAGAAGAAATAGGTAGGGATGACAGGATTTGAACCTGCGACATTTTGTACCCAAAACAAACGCGCTACCAAGCTGCGCCACATC
Source organism: Arctostaphylos glauca (assembly GCA_019985065.2). NCBI lineage: Eukaryota > Viridiplantae > Streptophyta > Magnoliopsida > Ericales > Ericaceae > Arctostaphylos > Arctostaphylos glauca. Next base: position 18,172,431 of record JAHSPW020000014.1, on the reverse strand, counting down.
CCTTTAATTAGTCTACACCCAATGCCAGATAGCTGCCAAGAAGCACAAGCCAGAAAAGACAATATGTGCCCCGGCCACACCTTCATAACTCCAAATCCTTGAATTCGTGACAGTCCCCCCCTGTGATACTTTTAGTACACGACACATGTTACAAACTATATACGAGGACAACAAACTTTATTCATATTCTTTTTATTTTGTCATTGTACTTCTACTGAAAAGATAAGGTCCACCATGTTTCCACTTTAGTCTGAGTCGGTCATCAATATTAGTCACATGGCAGCCCACAACTTCGCTGGTGGACCTGAGAAAAGTGACTCTATATGAGCAAACTTTTCACTTCATGGTATAACATTGGTGTGAAACCCTTTAGACTAGTCTATCTTCACGAGGTTATCTGTACTGAAAAATCCATATAAAGTGGTGCCAGTGTGTCTCGGCACTGTTTGAAAATTTCTGAGCTGGATGTACTAAAACTTGGGTTCATTCATGATTTGTATGGCAAGAAAAAGAAACGTATAAGCAATTTGGATTTAATGTTTTGTGAAAAACTATAGAACCAAAAACTGAAAAAACTTTCACTCTTAGATACTTATATTATTTTTCTTGGTAGTAAATACGTACATGCTATTAATGTTTATCATGTTTTCTAAGTTTTAGGACCCCTTCTAATATAATGCTTCACAAGTACGTGAAATAGGACAATGTGTGATAATTTTCTCTGCATTTTCCTTTCCTAATCATATTCCTACCGCCGTAAACATTTTCAGGCATCAAATGGAACCTAAAGTGATATCATGTACTGTTTATAGAGTTAAAATAGTAAAACTTGTTCCAATTCTTGTTTTAGTTAATGTTTCTGAAATCTCTGTGTGGCAGGGCACTACATGAGAAAGAGGAGAGGCCCAAAGGTGGATTGACAAGGAACCAATTCTTCCTCATTGCCTTCACTTGCAGTTTTGCTTATTATGTTTTTCCAGGCTACCTCTTGCCAATGCTAACCTCCCTTTCCTGGTTATGTTGGTTTTTTCCAAACTCAATCCTAGCCCACCAGCTCGGCTCAGGCCTCCACGGCCTAGGAATTGGTGCATTCGGACTTGATTGGTCCAGCATTTCCTCTTACATTGGGAGCCCACTTGCTAGCCCATGGTTTGCTACTGCCAATATTGCTCTTGGGTTTGGGCTTATAATGTATGTCATTACTCCTATTGCATATTGGCTCAATATCTACAAGGCCAAGACTTTTCCTATTTTCTCAGATGGCCTCTTCACTTCCACTGGCCAATACTACAATATCACCTCCATAATAGACGATAACTTCCATATGGACCTCAAGGCGTATGATCGAGAGGGCCCTCTTTATCTCAGTACTTTCTTTGCTATGATATATGCTCTCAGTTTTGCCTGCCTCACTGCCACTGTTGTTCACGTCTTTCTCTTCCATGGAAGGTAATAAGCTGCAATTTTCTGACGAAGCTAGATCCTTGTACTGTATGCAATAAGTCTGCTTTCTGGGTAAGGTTACAAGGACAAAATTAGGACGCAGAACTTGATCCAAAATGAGGTGGCTCATATACATTTTCTCATAGTCATCGCTCTGTGTGTGTTTCCTAAATGAATAGCATTTTTTTACATTACCTGTCCATATCCATTAGGATTGTCCAATTGTTTTTTATGCTCGACATACACATCATGACTCAGAAGATTTTATGGGTTGAAAGGTCTATCTCGGTTTACCGATTTTTGGTTCATAACTTGCTTAACTCAAAAGCAATATTAATGGACATCCACCACAATGCCTCTTTTTATAGTCCTGGCGTTTGTAGAATTTTCTCTTACATTGTATTTAAGAGAAGAAAGGTGAAACTAAACCCACAATGCTTGGTACTTCAGCATCTCAATTCATTTAACCTCTACATGCTCCTTCATGTGAAACAATCGCTAGGACCTGCCATCTGTATGGCCTTTGAAATTACTATATGACTAGATTCCCCAATTTTCTATGGTGTGGACGGGCCAAATTTTCTTGAAGTTGTTCTCTCTAGGGAATTAGATTTAAGTCTCCATTCCAAAGTCAATTCCTCATTATAGTAAGGAAAGAAGACAGCAGCAATCAATTATCCTAGTTATCAGATGAGATGATGGTCATCTCCATCTTTCACTCTACCGGTGATTCTATTGTCTTGAGATACAGTCGGTTAGTGGTGCAATATGAAACTCCTGTATGGTGTGCTGTTTTAGTACCCTAACTAATTTCTTATGATGGTGTAGGGAATTGTGGGAGCAAAGCAAGTCTGCTTTCCAAGAAAGTAAGATGGATGTGCACACAAAGCTGATGAGAAAATACAAACAAGTTCCTGAATGGTGGTTCAGTTGCATTCTCCTGCTAAACATTGCCGCAACCATATTTGTATGCGAGTACTATAAGGATCAACTCCAGCTGCCTTGGTGGGGAGTCTTGCTGGCTTGTGGTGTCGCTTTCTTTTTCACCCTTCCCATTGGAGTCATCACCGCCACAACAAACCAGGTGTTGACTCTGTGCTTGTTTCTCAACTATGCTGTTGCTTCCTGCTTATCACGGTGTTTTTATGTGAATATCAACTTCAAATTGTCTTTTTTATTCTGAACCAAAGTGGGTGGTTGAGGACGAAAAGCCAAGTGTTGAGCTGATAGGAGTAGAAAAGTGCTTCTTTTGGGTCTCAAAGTATTTCAATCAAATTTTCTTTTTGAACTTGATGTCCATTCATATGATTCCAGTGTTTCTGCAGATGCAATGAGTTGATTGAAATTGGCCTGCAATGAATGAATTTACTATAAAATTCTATCTGATGTTATATTACTATTCTAAAATAACTATTCTCTCTCTTGTAAATAGACACCGGGCTTAAATGTGATCACGGAGTACATCATTGGGTATATATATCCAGGATATCCAGTTGCTAACATGTGCTTTAAGGTATATGGATATATCAGTATGAAGCAAGGGATCGCCTTTCTGCAAGACTTCAAGCTTGGGCATTACATGAAAATTCCTCCTAGATCAATGTTCATGGCCCAGGTCAGGTTTTATTTTCTCCTTTTGTCCTTTTTGGAAAAATATAGAAGTTTTACCTCCAAATACTTGTTATCTTGTTGGCAAAAATCTTTCCGTTTTATGTTTACCTGTGAAGTTATTCATAGGGATTGAATGGTTGTTAATCCTTTTGTCGGAATGAGTTGAGTCTTTGAGTGGTTGTTCAAGCTCTTCAAAACTTACCGAGTTCCAAACGTGTGTTCGAGCCCACTGGTTTTTTGCTTGAGCTGTTCTTAGAGAAACTCAACCATGTTTCAAATCCATAGCCAAAGCCAAAATAGTATCGGGCCATTGGAGCAACATGCTTAAATATAGTAAAATGACACTATAGCAAGCAAAGTTCTGGCATTGGCATTGCAAAATGGCAAAAACCAGTGGAGATGCTCTTACACGAGCTTCAATTTAAAAAGTCACAAGCCCAGCTTGGTTATTTTGTCCAATATAGTGTATCGAGCAAGCTCACAAAATTTTACAAGCTTCAAAACAGTTTGAACATTGGTTTATTTAAAATATGAGTCGATCCAGTCCAAACGAGCTTTTTAAACAAATTTTAACGGCTTGGTTCATTAAACAACCCAACTTTCACTGCTTGATCCTGCTTTGATTATATGCTTTCCATCAGGTGGTAGGTACTCTAGTATCAGCACTGGTGCATTTAGGAACAGCATGGTGGCTCATGGACACTATTCCCAACATATGCGACCGAGCCCTTCTCCCCACTGGCAGTCCATGGACCTGCCCAGGTGACCACGTGTTCTACGACGCCTCTGTCATCTGGGGCCTTATAGGGCCCCGGAGAATCTTTGGAGATCTTGGCTACTATGCCTCTATCAACTGGTTTTTCTTAGCAGGGGCCGTAGCTCCTCTCCTAGTCTTCCTTTTGCACAAAGCCTTTCCAAACCAGCACTGGATTAGGCTCATTTCAACGCCGGTGCTTTTAGGAGCAGCGAACAATATGCCCCCGGCCACTGCTGTTAACTACACAAGTTGGGTAATTATTGGGTTTCTATCTGGTTTCATTGCTTATAGATATTATCGGGATTGGTGGGGCCGCCACAACTACGTGCTATCGGGGGCACTTGATGCCGGATTGGCCTTCATGGCGGTTTTCTTATACTTGTGTTTGGGGATGCAGCATATTGATCTCAGCTGGTGGGGGAGTGACCCTGATGGGTGTCCTTTGGCTTCTTGCCCTACTGCAGATGGTATTGTAGTTAAAGGGTGCCCTGGTATTATGAGACCAGTGTGAGCAATGTGATGAGTAGTGTTTATTAAAAAAGAAAAAGAATGTGAATGTGATAGGAATGGCGATCTTGCTGTGCATGGAGATCCTGCTATGCTTTGTGCACCCCGTGTCCGAAAGTGACGAGGGAGTTAGAAAGAGGAAAGAAAAAGAATGAATGTGATGTGTATAGAGTTGTTGAAGTTTGTTTGTTGTTTGTAATTATTCTTCAAATGTATGTAAAGAACTGTATATTGGTTTTTATTGGAAATTGATCATTGTTTTCTGTTTGTATCCAATTTATTTCTCAATGTTCTTTGAAGATGAATTCTGAAGAAGTAGGAGGTACCAGTCCTGCTCAAATTGGCTTTGCTTAGAATTTGAATAGAGACGAAAAGTTGATGCATTTAACAAATGCGGAAAAAATAAATAAAGATTAAAAAAAATACAACAATTTAGTTAGACCAATTGTTTGCAAAACGATCCAAAAGTTCAAGCAAATACAAAGCGTAAAACAAAAAACAAGAAGGCTTTAAATGATTCGGTTATGTTGTTGGAACACATCAATTTGTTTTTTTGAGATTTATCTGCATTAAGCTAAAGTTCGTTAGGATCAATATTCTCAACTAAGTAAAATGTTTATGAGCTTGTCCTGAAAGCTAATAGTATCCCCGAAAATTTCCTAATACAAATGTATTTAAAACCGTTATGTGTGCACCGATTGCTTGTTTTGTTGGGTTGATAATGATCAAACAACTTCAAAAAATTTACATAGAGTGCATTAGATGGAATAAAAATAAGTAAGGGGTCTGGCCCATAAAATGATTTTTGCAGAAAAATATCGTGAGTAGATGAAGATGACTTTATATTAAGAAAAGATTTCAATCTAGATTCTAATTCAACGGGTTGACCACTGAAGAGACTTGTGTGAATAAAATAAATCCACTTCGAATCTTGCCAAGGATGTTTCAGATAAAAGTGTAGAAATTGACTCTCACAAGATAGAACACAGAAAGTTTCAATGGAAGAAAAAGAATATGATATTCAACATATGTTATATATAATAAAATTGAACAAAAAAATATAAAGACAAAAAGAACCCAAACGAGAATAGGAAAAATATTAAAATTTGAATGTACAAATCTGAATAGGTAGCATTGATCAAATAATAGGAGAATTACCAAATAGTGGTGTGGATTAAAATTAATTACCACATCCACAATTTTGAAATTATTACACTCATATTTTTCAAAAAATAATTATTAAATGGTGATCATACACATTCATGACCATAGTATTTTTTTAGCAATATTAACTTGCACCCTAAAACCGAGTGATTTTGTACTATAAAATAGAGTAGGAAAGTAAATAACTTGTACTATAGGGAGAATTACCGAATAGTAGCATTGATTTGTACTCAGGGGCGGACCTATATTGAGGGGGAGGTGTCAGGTGACACCCCCCATATTGCTCCACTTAAAAAAAAAAAAAAATTTAAGGTTTAAGAGTAATCAAAAGCTTATCGCATAGTATTGTGACACCCTCATAATCCTTTTGTTCTGTCAAATTCTTCCAATTTGGTTAATTAAATTTGAACACCTATATTTTTTAATTATTGAATATAAATTTTATTCTTTAATTATTTATTTATTTTGATAGTGACACTCCCATGTTCAATTCCTGGGTTCGTCCCTGTTTGTACTCTAAAACATAGTGACTTACACCCTGAACGTAAACTACTTACACTATAAAAAGAATTATCAAACAGTGTCATATAAGTCGTCTTTCCACTATGGTGCAAATTGTAGTCAATTTGTTCTAATGTACAAGTCAATGCTGTCATAAGGGTATTGTGATCATAAATGTGTATGGTTATCATATTTTAGGAGTTATTTTTCTAAAGATTATGATTTTAGTAATTTCAAAACTGTGAATCATAATTATGATAATTACTTTTAATCTATTCCACTGTTTGGTAATCATTTTTTTTTTTAAATAATAGGGTCATGCTATTGGGGGCCCAATAGGCGTCCCTTGAGCAATCATGAAATCTTTTACAACCCATCACGTATGATGTTCACGTGCTATTTGTAGCATTTTATTATAGTTCCACACAAGTTTTGTTCAAAATTACAACTTTAACCCATACATTGTGTTATTTGTCATTGACCCCTTCTATTTCCCTCCTCCCACTAATATGTATAGATTATATTTTTTTTAACTTAGTTTTTTATCCAATCGAATTCTGCCACTTAGTATGCTAAAAGCGACTCTAAAAAGAAAGTGACTATATATTTGGACTGTGATAATTATTAGATTATGGTTTGATTATTTTTTATCTTTATTTAATTTTTTTTGTAATTTTTTATGTTTGCATTGATTTTTAGTGGATTGTTAATTCGTTTCAACAAAAAATTTTAAAAATTTAAAAATTACTAAATACAAAATTCTTTTAGATGAATCAATAAATTATAAAAGAAGTTAATACAAAAATAACAAATGCATATAAAATTTTAACAAAGACAAAAGAAAAATTAGTTGCAAATCTTATATTACAACGGAAAGAGGGACAGTTTGTATAAAATTTTGCTATATGAGTACAAATAAAATATACAAATTATATGTACAAATGTAAGAGAGGTGAGAGAGGATACTCTTTCACATTTGTACATAATTTGTACATCTTCATTTACACCCATAGCAAAATTCCTTTGTATAATATTCAAACATATTAGGGAAGTTGTTATAATTTTGCCAAATAACTCTCGGGAAATTCCTAATTCTCGTGTACTAATGGGCCACTGATTGAAAATTGTCGAGAAAATTGTACAATCTGACATGCCACTGAACACTAAAGAACGTATACGACCAGAGGATGAAGCACCATCATAAGACGTGAAAAAGACGAGAGCGAGAATATTCAAACCTAAAACTAGAGCGAGAAAATTCAAACCTTGGGGCTTCAAAAGGAAATGTCACGGACAACACCTTCATAGCAGGGAGGGAGGGAGATGGCATCCGCCGACGAGATCTCAGCTCCACTAAGTAAGAAACTTTAACTTCTAATCTTGTTTCAGCAACTAATTTTGCTTTTGGTAAGTAATTTCAGCTTCTAATTTGTTTGTAAAATCTTAATTCGAAACTAATCAATCACCTCTGTGCGAATATGTGCAGTTCAAAATGGAGCAGAGCATTTCGACGTGTCAGGTTCCAACGCGCCACAATATGAAGAGGAGAACTCTCCGATCGAGCAAGTAGCTATGACAGTTCCGGTCACCGACGACCGGAGCTTGCCGGCGGTGACATTCCGGATGTGGACGCTCGGAACCCTGGCATGCGGACTCCTCTCATTCCTTAACCAGTTCTTCTGGTACCGCAGAGAACCTCTTTCAATCACCTCGATCTCCGCTCAGATCGCGGTGGTGCCTCTCGGCCACCTCATGGCGTTGACTCTCACGAATCGAGTGTTTTTTAAGGGGAAGAAGTGTGAATTCACGCTGAATCCGGGGCCGTTCAATGTGAAGGAGCACGTGCTTATCACGATCTTCGCTAATGCCGGCGAGGGAAACGTTTATGCGATTCATATCGTTAGCGCCGTTAAGGTGTTTTATAAACGGAATTTGACTTTCTTCGTGTCGTTGATCGTGGTTGTGACGACGCAGGTGTTGGGGTTCGGGTGGGCGGGAATATTCCGGCGGTTTTTGGTGGAGCCCGCCGCCATGTGGTGGCCCCGGAATCTAGTCCAGGTCTCTCTGTTCAGGTACGTTGACGAATCTACTGATCCAATTTTTGATGATTGATCAGACGCTCGTGATTGTTTGATGAATCTGTACGCTACGCAGTCGCGTGTTCAATTAGAATCTGTATAAAATTCAGCTGGATTTTATTTATTTATATGGCTTTTGTGGCCGTGTTAATTAATATTAAAACAAAATAAATTAAGATTTAGGAATCGCGCAGAATGTCGTTATGATTTTTCTTTTGTGAGCTACACAGTCTAAAAATAGTTTTCAGAGTTTCGATTTGTTAAAGAATCTTTAAAAAAAAAAATAGTATCATCTTAAATAGATTTTTTAACAGAAAATTAATTATCGATATTAACGGTCGAAATTGAACCAAATTTTCATGGGGGCATCCCCTGCTTCACTTGTTTCAAAGTTCTCCTTTGTGTGTATAGCTGGGGTCATTTTTATTCTATCTTTCAAGCGATTAAGGGTTTCGGCACAAGTAGGAGATGGTTCATGAAGAGGTTTCGATTCGAAAGAGTTTGGTTGAAGATTAAAGACGTATTCTCAAAAGACTGGCTTTGCTCAACAACTTAGGTCCTCTGCCCCGGATTTTCTCAATCAATCAGTTGTTCAAACTCTCTCAAGTCTTCACTAATTATCGAGATTGACAGTCAAAATTGAACTTATTTTTTTTACGATCCGCACGTGAACGGTAGAGAAACTAGAAACTGATTACCTCTACGCCTAATTTGGATTAAGGGGAGGTGAGGTGAAGGAAAGCTTTAATTACAAGGAGAGAGGGGGGCAGAAAATGGGGAGGAAGGCATTTTTTGTTTGGTTTATTCGTAGAAATGTGAGATTTAAAAAAATATGTTTTTATGTTTGGTTAAGAAAAGAAAATAGAAATGCAGGCTTTGCTCATTTAGATTTTCTATGATAATTTTTTTATTTTTCTAAAAGCAGTATGAGTATTTTTAAAAATTTGCTCGTTTCAACTTTTAATACAAAAATCTGAATTGCAGATCCTATTTAGTTCTACTTTTCTGGCAAAAAAAAGGGTGATATTAAATTTTATGAAGGTGATTGATTGTTTGATGACAAGGATTCCTAATACATACACGTGATACATGCCATTTATTATAATATCTTCAGAATATGCACACTAAGTGCGATACACATGCAAAACACAACACAGTATGTATGAAGACAACACATTTTTAAGTACTATTATTCTTATTCTCTTAATTTTTTTACCACACTTTTGCTGAAATAATAGGAGTGCACCATGTTTCTACTTTAGTCAGAATCCGTCATTAAAATTAGTCACATGGCAGGCCTACAACTTTGCTGGTTGACCTGAGAAAAGTGAGAACTTTTTCATTTCATGGTATATAATATTGGTGTGAACAACTTGAGATTTCATGGTATAACATAGGTGTGAAACCCTTTAGACTAGTCTATCTTTACGAGGTCATAGACTTGTATCAATAGTTTGTACTGGAAGATCCATATAAGGGGATTGGCCAAACAACTAGCATGAGACCAGGTCAAGTGAAGCTAGTTCCATTTCAATTCAGTATCAGTCACTGTCTCTAGTTGTCCCTTTTCTGAAGGCTTAGGAGGTTTGTCAGCACAATAGCGGCGCGATGTTAGGGTCCAAGCTAGTGAGGATCCACGAACAACAAGTGTAGTGAGGTATAACAGATGCTCAGCCAACTGCGGGATGCTGCCATGCCGGTGTGTCTCGGCATGTTAGAAACTTTCTGAGCTGGATGGACTAAAACTTGGATTCATTCATGATTTGGTATGGGAAGGGAAAGAAATATATAAGCAAAATTGGATTTACTGTTTTGTTTATCCAAGAAAACAAGGGGGAAAAAATAGAACCAGAAACTTAAAAAACTTTTACTCTTTAGATACTATTATTGTCTTTCTCAGTAGTAAATACATACATACTATTTTTGTTTATCCTGTTTTCTAAGTTTTAGGATCTCTTCTAATGCAATGCTTAACAAGTAGGTGAAAAAGCACAACTTGGGACCTCACTGAGAAATATGTTTAAACCAAGAAATTGAAGACTGGGTAAGAGGAGCCAACCCATCCTAGGCAGACAAGTTGTTGTACATAAACTTTGGTTAGGAATACCATAGAATGACCGCTGCAGAATATGTCGAACAACATTGCGGCGAGAATGGGTTTGATCCCTTCCAGCTAATCACGGCACCTTCAGCTAAAGACAAAAAAGGGCAAAAAAGAGATTGTCTAGCTAGATATGCATATAGGATTGGAATAGGGAGTGAGAGACAGAAGTGGACGAGACAGCGCAACTCAGGAGGCAGGAGCCAAATGACAAATTTCTTTGCATTTTGCTTTCCTATTCATATTCCTACCGGATATAAGCGTTGTCAAGCATCAAATGGAGCCTAAAGTGATACGATGTGTTGTTTTTTGAGTTAAATACTAACAGTTGTTCCAATTTTCCTTTGAGTTAATGTTTCTGAAATTTATGTGTGTCAGGGCACTACATGAGAAAGAGGAGAGGCCCAAAGGTGGATTGACAAGGAACCAATTCTTCCTCATTGCCTTCACTTGCAGTTTCGCTTATTATGTTTTGCCAGGCTACCTCTTGCCAATGCTAACCTCCCTTTCCTGGCTATGTTGGTTTTTTCCAAATTCAATCCTGGTTCAACAGCTTGGCTCAGGCCTCCGTGGCCTAGGGGTTGGTGCATTTGGAATTGATTGGTCCAGCATTTCCTCTTACCTTGGGAGCCCACTTGCTAGCCCGTGGTTTGCTACTGCCAATATTGCTCTTGGGTTTGGGCTAATGATGTATGTCATTGCTCCTGTTGCATATTGGCTCAATATTTACGAGGCCAAGACTTTTCCTATTTTCTCAGATGGCCTCTTCACTTCCACTGGCCAAAACTACAATATCACCTCCATAATAGACGAGAACTTCCATATGGACCTCGAGGCGTATGATCGAGAGGGCCCTCTTTATCTCAGTACTTTATTTACTATGACATATGGTCTCAGCTTTGCCTGCCTCACTGCCACTGTCGTTCATGTCTTCCTCTTCCATGGAAGGTAATAAGCTGCAATTTTCTGGTGAATCTAGATCCTTGTACTGTATGCATTAAGTTTTCTTTACGGGTAAGGCTACAAGGACAAAATTAATACACAGAACTTGATCCAATATGAGGTGGCTCATATACATTTGCTCATTGGCTATCAAAACTAAATCGGGTGGCATATTGCTCTGTGGGGATTTCCTGAATGAGTAC
>JAHSPW020000014.1:17788624-18158624 GCA_019985065.2 Arctostaphylos glauca | reverse complement strand
GTGAATTTAAAATTCTGTCTGATGTTATATCACTATTCTAACATAGCTACTCTCTCTCTCTCTCTCTTGAAAACAGACGCCGGGCTTAAATGTGATCACGGAGTACATCATTGGGTATATATATCCAGGATATCCAGTTGCTAGCATGTGCTTTAAGGTATATGGATATATCAGTATGAAGCAAGGGATCGCCTTTCTGCAAGACTTCAAGCTTGGGCATTACATGAAAATTCCTCCTAGGTCAATGTTCATGGCCCAGGTCAGTTTCTATTTTCTCCTTTCGTCCTTTTTGGGAAGAATATACGAGTTTTAACTCCAAATCTTGTCGGCAAAAATCTTTCCGTTTGATGTTCACCTCTTAAGTTAGTCATAGGGATTGAGTGGTTATTAATCTTTTTGTTGGAATGAGTTGGGTCTTGGAGTGGTTGTTAATCCTTTTGTTGCAAAAATCGGTAAAACAAATTAGACCTTTCAAGCTCTTCAAAACTTACCGAGTTTCAAACGTGTGTTCAAGCCCCACTGGTTTTTTGCTTGAGCTGTTCTTAGAGAAACTCAACCATGTTCCAAATCCATAGCCAAAGCCAAAATTTGGCCACCAAATACCAAAAACAACAGCTCGAGCAGTGAGCTAAATTAGCAGTGGACCAATGGAGCAACATGCTAGAATATTGTAAAATGACACTATAGGAACCAAAGTCTTGCCATTGGCATTGCCAATTGGAAAAAAAACAGTGGAGATGCTCTTAAACGAGCTTAAATTTCAAGAATCACAAGCCCAGCTTGGTTATTTTGTCCAATATATCTGTATCGAGCAAGCTCATAAAATTTATGAGCTTCAGAACATTTTCACCTTAGTTTATCTACAATATGAGTCGATCTTTCACTGCTTGATCCTTCATGATTACATTCTTTCTATCAGGTGGTAGGTACTCTAGTATCAGCACTGGTGCATTTAGGAACAGCATGGTGGCTCATGGACACAATTCCAAACATATGCGACAGAGCTCTTCTCCCCCCTGGCAGTCCATGGACCTGCCCGAGTGACCACGTGTTCTACGACGCCTCTGTCATCTGGGGCCTAATCGGGCCCCGAAGAATTTTTGGAGATCTTGGCTACTATGCCTCTATCAACTGGTTTTTCTTAGCAGGGGCCATAGCTCCTCTCCTAGTCTTCCTTTTGCACAAAGCCTTTCCAAACCAGCATTGGATTAGGCTCATTTCAATGCCGGTGCTTCTAGGAGCAACCATCCAGATGCCCCCGGCCACTGCTGTTAACTACACAAGTTGGATAATCATTGGCTTTGCATCTGGTTTCATTGTTTATAGATACTACCGGGATTGGTGGGGCCGCCACAACTACGTGCTGTCGGGGGCACTTGATGCCGGATTGGCCTTCATGGCTGTTTTGTTATATTTGTGTTTGGGGATGCAAAATATTGATCTCAGCTGGTGGGGGAGTGACCCTGATGGATGTCCTTTGGCTTCTTGCCCTACTGCAGATGGTATTGTAGTTAAAGGGTGCCCTGGTATTATGAGACCAGTGTGATGAGTAGTGTTTATCAAAAAAAGAAAACGGAAAAAAAAAAAAAGTGAACGTGACGAGAAAGGGAACGGGGATCCTATTGTGCACGGAGATTATTGTCCGTTGTCCACAATAGATTTTCGTGTTCGAAAGTGACGAGAGCTAGAAAGAGGAAAGAAAAAGAATAAATGTGTGATCAATGTGATGAGTAGTATGAGACCAGTGTGATCAATGTGATGAGTAGTATTTATCAAGAGAAAAAATGTGAATGTGATAGGAACGGGGATCCTGTTGTGCATTGTGCACAACAAATTCCCGTGTCCGAAAGTGACGAGAGAGCCAGAAAGAGGGAAAAAAGGGATATATGTGTGATGTGTATAGAGTTGTTGAAGTTTGTTTGTTGTGTGTGATTATTCTTCAAATGTATGTATGTAAAGAACTGTATATTGGTTATATTGGAAATTGATAATTGTTTTTTTGTTTATCTCCATTTTTTTCTCCATCTTTTTTGATGATTAATTTTGAATAAGTAGTAGGTACCAATCCTTCTCAAATTGGCTTCGCATACCATTTGAATACAGACTTCGACGCAAAATTAGCAAATACGATGTTATGAACAAAGATAAAAAAAATAATACAATAATTCAGTTAGGTGCAAAAGGATGCAAAAGTCCAAGCATCATGTCCGGTCTACTTGTAATCGCATCAGGTCTCCAAGCTATCGAGGGAATGCTCAAGTTGCATCCGCAACAAGAGCGAGTCATTGCGTGCCAACGTGGATACGAACTTGGAACGACTCCTTACGAGGTCCTTCTCATGGTGTAAAACAATCAACTCAGGGGTGGTATGGATAAGAGGAATCGACTGTTTAATTAAAACAAAGCATTGCGATGGTTCTTACAGATGTTCAATGTGATTTTTGCCCAGTGTTCTAAAATTGAAGAAATTCAACCATGCACAGATAAACTGCCAGAGTAAAAAATAAATTAAAAAGCCACAAAAAAATCAGCCAAGGTGTGAAACCTATCAATCTACTCATTAAGCTGGGTGGAGAAATTATTATTCGCACCAAGCTAAAGCTTGTTAGGATCAATACTCTCAACCAACGAAAAGTTTATGATCTTGTCCCATAATGAATAAAAACTAATAGTTTATGTAAAAACTAGACACACGTGCGTAAAACCGTTTTATGTGCATCGATCTCTCATTTTGTTGAGTCCATAATCATCAATCGGTTTTCAAAAATTTCAGTACTTAAATTTGTGTATACATAAATCCGAACGCATATAATTAATCAAATAATAAACACGTAAATATAAAAGTCGTACCCACAAACATAGCAGATGGCAAATCACATCATCAACAATACATATATATACAACAAACAACCCAAATTTCATCTTATAATAAATAACAATATAGTCGGCACTAGCAGCAGGCCTTAAACCTAACAAAATAGAAGAACAAATCAAATCCCAAATGATCAAATCTTTTCCACGCTTCTAATTTTCTAAAAACATTATTCAATCATCTCGAAACACCGTCACGTAATGCTTTAATACTCTTCTCCGTCACATATTCATGTACTATAAACATCTTTTATAAATTCGCGATGAAAAAAGTTTTGAGACAACACGTCTTGGTAGACGAGACTCCTAAATAATTAATATATTTTATATCATTTAAAAAAACTAAAAAAACATATATATATATATATATATATATATATAATACAATATAATATAAAACTAATATAACTAATTTTTCTACGCCAGCTACCAAACCATCACAGTCCCTCTCTTGAACTGGTCAGAGGCGTGGACGATGATGACGGCTGTTTTGGCTCTCTCTCTCTCTCTCTCTCCCCTCCAAATTTTCCAGCTTATAATGCAGGCCGACGGCAACATATGGTCTGTATGAGAACAGAATCTTCTGCGCGCCACGCCGTCTTCAACAGTAAAGTAACAAAGAAATAGAGGAGACTGTGACGGAGACGATCAGAGCGGGTGCAACAACCGCCACACCGCCGATAGAACTGCGAAGAAGATGAGCAAAGAGGGGTTATTACACCTTAAGTTGCTGCCGCTGGAGATGTTGGTTGCCTCCGGGTCGAAGAGGGTGGTTGCCGCCGGGCCGGAGATGGTGGTTGCCGCTGGAGATCCAGATTGTAGTCCTGATGATTTCTGACTGCATAATATTTTCAACCATTAACATTTCTCATAAGCGGATAGTGCAAGATATTGTTTAGTAAAATATTAGGTAAAAGTAACAAAATTTTGGAAGGTGTTAGGGTTCTGCCGATTGCGCACGAACGGAAATCTTATTGTGTACAATAGCACAACGTTACAATAATATCGTTTTGACTATCGAAATGATGTTCAAATACTTCATGAATACTCACAAACATTTGGACAACATTTTAGTAGCAAAAATAGTGTCGTTTTGACGTGCAACATATTGTGTGTACTTTGCACCGTAGAATCTCCAGATCGTACAAATAGACCTTGATAGCCACAAGACAAACCATTGATGGGTTCAACTTCGCTAAAGAGATAACTAGATTATTCTATTTAGCAAAATAAACATAATTCATGTATATAAAAAAACAATTAGTATAGTTTGTTAAGATACACCCAACTGTTTACAAATGTTTTGGGAAGGATTGACAAATAAAAGTTGCTAGATAAGGAGACGTTATGTAATGGGATGCGGGGATTTCGTTCTGAACAATGTGCTATGCGTTAAAACAGTACCATTTTGACTATTAAAACGTTGTCTAAGCAAAAGGATATATAATATTTAGATAGTATTTTTATAATCAAAACAATACTATTTGGACACGCAATACACCATATTGTGCTCTGCAAAGCATGATCTCTGATTCCTATACTATGAGGGAAATTACTGGTCCATAAGTACATTGCGATAAGTTCCATCAACACTTTCATTACCGTGATTTGAATCGTTCGATTCTAAATGGTTTCGCTGGATACTTTATTCGAGACAACAAATTGAATTAATTAGACAAAATTGTTAATAATTAACCTATCCAAAAAGGAAAAATGTTCATCCTCGCAGTAGTTAAACATACAGACTTTTGTAGTGGCCCTATTTGGTCTGTGGTTTTTATGTGTTTATTTATTGAAATTTTTTTCGTCCTTATTTGAAATTTTTTTGCAATTTTTTGTTTTTCATCAATTTTTTTTTGATTTATTGGTTCATCTCGACAAGAGCTTTCAGAAAAGTTATCAATCATCGGCTAAATTTGAAAAAAGTTCAGAAAAGACAAAAATAAATAAAAAAACAGAATTTTTTGTACTTATTCGTCGTCTTTAGTGACTTTTTTTTAACTTTTGGACACAATTTTATACTCGTTAGATTCCTTTCATCAAGACGGACCAATAAATTACAAAACATTGAGATTTAAACAACAAATATAAAAAAACAATGAATAAAGACAAAAAATTTGAATAAATATATACCAGAGGTCAAATAGGATACGACAAATTAGACAGCCTTAATATATAGTATACGATAAATTACTGCTTAAATCACCCACGCCCTTTTTCAAAATTTGCGGCGCCACCTTATTCAACTTGCTGACAGCGCCGCGAAAGTAACCATTCAACGTTTTCCCCAAAAATACAAAAAATCTAAAGAACGCAAACACAAAACATCCGGACAATATTATATTCGAAATTATTAGATGCACGTGTACAAATGTGTCTATGTTCCTAGCATTATTTAAAAAAATAACCATCACTATATCAAAAACCAATAAATAAAGTTTCTTCAAATTCTGTATTTGGTCTAATTTTTTTTTTTTTTAAGAATACTACTAACACTTTATTTTATATCTCATGTTTTATCGCATGCTTAAGTGACAATTTAGAGAGAGAGAGAGAGAGAAGAGAGAGCAGAGATGGATGTGTCACCTCAGCATGCGATAAGACACGAGCTAACAAAATAAAGTGTTAATAACATTATTAATTTTTTTTGTTATTTAAAATAATAATAATTTTCTATTTGGATAAATATGAGACTGATTAATAATAACTAACAGACAAAATAGAAATTGATCCCAACAAAAAAAAGGAAAAGAAAAAAAACATAGGAGGGTGTGTTGGTAAATTTACCTTGCGGCGGGAGTAGGGCAGAAGGTGATTACGTAATTCGCCGATGCACACGTGAACGTACTGGACCCATCATCGTATGCATAACTATACGCATGTGGACACGCGCTCTTGAAGAACTGCGAATAATTTGTCGGCTTACACGTGTTAGGCGTTGCGTAAGCCCCAGTACAGCAATACATTGGGTCCCCAAAAGCTTCACACGCGCTCTTACAAGCCACGCTCTCGCTTCCGTACGGGCCGCTACTATCCACCTTCAGCTCCGCAGGGCACGAGGCGCTGAGATCTGCCACGCATCCAGTGGCGTTGCAGTTCCCAACCCCGGTGGTCCCACCCTGTGGGACCACAAGCATGGGGAGATTGTATCCGTCGACGAGGCTAACATCATAGAAATCGAGACCGTTGGCGCCGTTGAGTGTGAACTCGGCGAGGGTGGTGGGAGGGACTGCGCCGGCACCGTTGCATTCGAGGGTGCCAGAGCCGCAGTCGCCGGTCACGCAGGTGAATTTTCCGGTGGTGGGGTCGGTGGAGCAGAGGGAGCGGCCCCATAGGCGGCCGGACCAAGACGTGGGGATGGTGATGGCAGTAGTGTCACTGGGGTTGAGGGCGAAGCCGGTGGTGGAGAGCTGAGGTGTTCCGGCGCCAGATAATAGGCCTGGCCATACTGTGTAGTTACACTGGTTGGTAAATGTGAAAATTGCTGAAAATACCCCTGGGGATTGAAAAAATTCAAGAAAATTAAAAAAAAAAAACCAGAGAAATTAGTGTTGAGATTTCTATAGAAAAAGGGATTAAAAAACACTACCCTTTTAAAGATAGTTTTCACAAAAAAGAAAAAAAAAACATACCAAAAAGATAAAAGTCTCATTCATGCACATACTAGACACAAATAGATTCGAAAAGTTCTAATGCATGTAGTGGTCTTTAAAATAATATGAGTCTAAGGTGCATCGGACGATTCTAAACGCATAATCTGTATTTGTATAAATTTGCTCAACCAAAAACAATGATTTTGAGACATTGACTTTGATGTGAGATTTGATTGTGAAACTACCTGGTTGAGTAAGAAAAGGGTGCTTTTCGATTAGTGGAAAGTCGATTTTGAAAGATAGGAGTTTTAGCACGCTGTTTAAATATTGTCACATCGTTTTTGTCGCTGCATTTCTTTGTTTGGATAATATTTTAATGATGTGTATTATTTTGACGTGTAACACATTTTATAATGTACCGTGCATAACAAAATCTCTATATCTTTGATTCTAAATGGGATTCAAAGTTGTAGATTTCGAAACAAAAAATATTTGTTTACAAAACAAAATAATAAAACAAACAAAAAGTGAAAAACACTACCAAATGATCAATAAGTTCACCTGAAGGGAAGAGGAGGAGACAAATGGAGAAAAGAGCAAGAGAGAGTCGATGAATCCTATCCGCCATTGGAGGACCTTCGAAAAGCAGCTGAGAGACTTCTACTATTTTGATTGGCTTTTGAATTTCAGTCGTGAAAATATCCAATTCACGTGACTTGATGAACAGGAATGGCTGTTATATATACTGTACATATACAGACATATATGTATATTATACGTGAAATGATTGGCTGGTTTTTCGGCCGACTCTGTAGCGAGCAGAGCTGCGCAGGCCTCCGCCACTGTTTAGGGCGGCAACTCTGTCCTCTCTCTCTCTCTTCTCTCTCTCTATCTATGTATAGATTTCTTCGCCTGCAATTACTTACGATTAGATTAAGGAAGATGGGAGGGGTTTTAGGAGAGCTAATGTTTGACTTAAACCCAAAGAAGAGTTTAAATGGGGGGATTTGACAACGTTAAGAAAATTTTCTCATTAGCTAGGAATAACTACTTGCCTATATAAAAATAAAATTAAGATTTGTGGGGCCAGTTGGAAGGTTGTGAAGGAAGACAAGAATAATTTTATCATCCAATATTTTTCCAATAATATAACCACAAGTTGATATCGGCCTATTTAGAAGGCCCCGTCACATGAGACCCCAACATTATTCAACACTACAAGTTTATGTGAGACTCGGAACTAAATATTTGAACCCCATATATACGTGTAGGTAATGGAGTGCATTGTGTAGCCATAGGGTAGTGCAGCCTGTGACACCCTAGTCAGATTATGGTGTTAACTGTGAGACCGACATTCAGGAGATGGAGTCTCAGTAGAACGGATGGGTGGTCAAGAGTTTCACATCACTTGATGGATGTAAGTTTGGTGATATTTATAAAATTATGAACCTTACTTGTATAAGGCCTTTTAAAGTCGTGATGACGCCAACACCAAATGAAACTTCATAGTTAAGCGTGTTTACCCTGGAACAATCCAAGTATGGGTGACCTAATGGAAAATCTATGGAATTTGGACGGCAACAGATATTGTACAAGGCGGAAGCCCGTTGTTACATAGCCACTATAGTGTGAGTGTACCGTGAGCAAAACGGTTTAGTTTTCTCATTTTGTCTGCGAAACTATTTTATTTTGACCTATACATTTTGGCAAAATTCGCGGAATAAATCAAAACAATGTAATTTCGCAGGCACAATGGACAAAATTACGTTATTTTATCCACACTATAGGAAATTGCATTACAATTTTCTAAAAATATTCTCCACCACGTAGCAGTGCAACAAGATCATTGAATAATTATACAAGTTGAAACATAAGACAAGACATGCTAGCACGACATGATCATGACACATTGAAGTTGACTTTCTTTAGGATAAATAGACACGTTGAAGTTGACTATCTTTACGATAAACAGATCTATGACATGATATGATAATGCAGATAACAAATAGCTAGATTACGTCTGGATTAAACTCAAGTAACTCAAAATAGACACGCTTAAACTATATAACAAAAATTCAGTTATTGGTTTTTAATAATGTTACAAAATAAGGGTTATACTAATATACTCAAATTAATAAAGTAATAAGTGACTTCTTTTGAGTAAAACAAAAATTATTTTCAAATTATTTTAGGATTAATATTGTCATTTGTTTTATATGAAAGAATTTTAATACACAAAACGCGATACGACACGACACAACAACACGACAAGACACGACACAAGAAGGTGCAATACTCAGTCACTACTAATTCTCTTCTCACAAAACTCCTCAAGGTAGAAATCATCATATAGAACAAAACCATTGCATTATTGGGTACCTACCCCTAGGGTTCTATACAGAGCAGTTAAAAGCTAGAAAATTGACTTGTTACATTCACCAACTAAACTTGAAAACAATTTTTTTTTTTTGAACTATTTGAGTTTTTAAATCAGAGCACCTACTAGTCAACTGATACCCTTGCATTTTCTTTTCTTTTAATAACTCAGTGTCCAAACCCGCTTATACGTACGTTGACTAATTTTTGAGAAACACAATTCCATCGTTCAGTGCCGGGAAGATCTAATTAAAGTCGAGACAAAATCATGTGGGCATGGACATTGTAAGAGTTAAAAACACCCAGGAAGTATCAAACCGGAGAGCTTAAGAGGAAGTAAACCCTTAAGTCTTACCTATTAGGCTAACTCTGTGTCATTCTGCGTGGTTTTGATATCCTTACTTTGTTTAACAATATCATGTTACTCAAACTCCAACTTGAATAACTAACTATTCAAATTCTTTTACATATATAATTTTGAAGTCGTAGGTTCCTAGACCAATTCGCATTCCTGTGATGATGATTACTGATTGGTCCCATTTTGTTCGAACTTCTATGTACGCTCCAATGCAAGTTGTTGATTTACTCAATTTTGTTTGATATTCTATATGTACATTCGGGGACAAATCTTTTAAAAGTGAAAACTTGTGATCTTAAAGATTCTCCATCGTCATCTTCCCAGTCACAAGATCTAATAAAAATATTTCTTTTAAGTCCTTCTCAATATGTGTAGGAAAAGCCAAAATATTGCTGCATCATTAGGGCTCCATTCCTAGTTTTCATTGATTGGTACCTCTGTTTTTTCATGTAGCTAACATTATTTTGGTTTTGATCATTTCCATTTGATTTCCTTGGTTAAGATATTATTTATTAGCCAAGACAAAATAGGACGACAAAACGATCGGGATAGCTAAGAATAATTATAAAGACCCTAAAACGACGACGAATACTGGAAGGAATCAACCACCCATAAGTTTTTACTATCCCACTAAGCAAAACAAAGCTTCTCTCACACGTTTTTTGATTCCCCAAGCGACTACACCCTCGTAATGTCCCTCCAAAGATTTTGTCGAACTAAAAATTTACCCCTATGTGAAAAAAATCTCTCTCATTCTTCGAAGAAATACGGCGCCGCGGAAAATCCTTCTACAAGTTCTCGGACGTAATTGCACTCCTCATGTGTTGGGGACGAAACCCTTCGTGCCTTGTGATTACTTGTGAGGCTTGAGGAGTTTTACCTCTCTTTTGGATTACAGGCTTACGATTGAAGTATTACCACTTCTACCGCTTCTGAAACTTCTACTCAACCTAGCCTAGATTCATCAAGATGAATCCGAGCCATTATATTTATAAACTTCACTAAACACTACTTATATACCAAAACATCAAGTTAATGTATAACAAAAATTCTCTGATCAAGTGATTATCAATACTCAATCAATTTGAGACAATAAACTCCATAAATATAACAATTTGAATCCCGACGATGAAATTTCAAAAGGTACTTCAAAGCCAGCTGTTTTTCGCCTACCCCAAGAAATTAGCCTGGTGATTAACACCTAAAACTTAAAAATATCCTCCCTCAAATGTTATCAACTCTTATTAGTCAATTTATACCTGGCTTTGCTCTAACTTTAATTGAGCCTCCTTGTCCTCAGGAGAGTGGACCCAAACACTCTGAATTATCAGGAAAAAGAAACTTGTCTACCATTTCCATAATCGTATCATATGCTGGACTATTCAAATTGTATTTTATCATGTAGCGATGAGGCAATCCTAACCTTTGATTGATGCCAGAGGGTGAAGTTGCAACTTGCAAATGTCTTTATCGAGGATAATTTAGCTGCGCTAAGCATCCAATTAATCTCAACAAACAACTTGGCAAGAGATGAGGCTTCCTGAGAAAGAGTTTCAGAAATGGATGAAAACTGAAACATCATACTGACACGTTATCGACGAAGGATCCACACACGTTTATCACAATAAAGGATTTTCTATAAAAACAAGCTACAACTACAGAAACAACTGTTATTTTAATCGGAAGATCGTCTATCTAGTACTTTATTCGAATCCTTTCTTGGTTGTGTTGTCCAGTTCAGTGTTGGTCCAAAAACAATTCGATACTTCAGCCAATTCGAGATATCCAGCATCTGATGTTCGTACAGCAGTATCCACAACCCCTTTGCGGGCTCCGTAGCAAGAAATTTAGTTATCGTCTTACTATAGCCGATCTCAGTATCGGTGTTTTTTTATGGATTGCCGTTTCAAGCATTGCTCCCGTTGGACTTCTTATGTCAGGATATGGATCAAATAATAAATATTCCTTTTTAGGTGGTCTACGGGCTGCTGGATTTTGAGGTGGTTGTGGTGCTGGTGACGTCGCTGTTTACCACGTACCCACGTACCCAGTTGGCCATGAACCAGAGAATGTTGGTGCTGAATGTGGTGAGTTTGGAGCTTGTCCACATTTGCTTGAAGGTGAATGTTAATGCGATTGGTCCATCGAACGAATGTGGGCCACTTGGGTATTATATGATGTTTGTCGTCCTTGCTGGAATTACTAGTCATGTTGTTTGGGTTTGGATAAAGTAAGATTCATTGTATATATGGTTTACCTTTGGTATGACTTGTATATGAAAGTTGGATTTTTACTAGAATTTTTTCTCATTCTTTTGTTGTAGTATTTGATTTCTTTTAGGTGGAAGTTGAAAATGTAATTTTTCATCCTTTAAAGAAATGTTTAGTACAATTTGTAGAAAAGAAGAAGCTAGTGGTAGATCCGTCTTCTCATTCCTTCTCTGTGTCACCTTTTGGTAAAAAGGTGGTGAAGCGAAAGGATAATCAAAAAATACTATTTGCGAGAGAAATGACAAGTATCGTACTTTTTGCAATTATTTTTTATAGTCAAATCTAACTTGAACTCCAAACTAGCATGTGTACGAAACACGCTCCCCATGATGTCAAAATAACCGTCGCTACTCCTAATGTCATGTATGATGCACCCAACGTCGAGTTGAATGCCATGTGCTAGGACCAAGCCACGTGAAAAACATGTGAAACCAGACGTAGCCAAGTCGACCGAGTCGGGTACCGTTTCCACCCGGTTTGCATGGTGCCTAAGCCTAACCACCAAGCAAGCTGGCTGTGCAAGATCATACGGATCTCATTGGGATTAGGTCAAGCTCATTAGGCTTGCTTGGTCACTGGGCTTTGTCCGGTTAATGGCATGGGTCCAGTATTGACCCGGCCCACTACAACAACAAACTTGGTTCCCATGAGCCTAAAAGCAAAAACTTGTTAGTTTGTGCTTCCCATCCAGGCATTCTGAAAACAGGGGTTGGCCCAACAACTGTGCGCAACTTTTGCAATCTGGGTGATACCTATGATATGGGTTGCGTTAAGGTTAATAGTGCACATTCTTCTAACATGAGAATGAAAAAACACACAAAATCATTAAAAAAACGACTCTAAAGCTGTAAACCAGTTGAGTCAAGTTGAGATGAGAAATGAGTTGTTCACGCAGAAACTTAATGGCGTCCAAAAATATGTCCAGACACAACAAGCCGATGGAAAAAACAACCTAGGTTGGGGGAAATATCAAAAATTCCACCTGTGATGGGGAGATAACAAAAATTCCACCTGTGAGCCGTGTTTGGTGGCTAAATGACATAAACAGGAAAATTCTAAAGCAAAGCACAGCTAACTCGAGATGTCGAGTTCCTCACCTAATTTTTGCAAGAAAACTGTACCAAGTGATTCAATGACTCAATCAATACCCCAGCATCAAACAGTAATTTATAGACCACATATCATGTGTTGCTACACAGATTCTACGACAAAAAAGGAGATTTGCATTCAAAAATTGTTCTGATTTTGATTGAGTACCATTCGAACTAAAAAAAACAAACTTGCCTCGCAACATTATTATGAACTAAGGAGTGTGCGATCAGGACCAACATTTCCAAAGAACATCCTAAATCATTACCATGACAAGGAAGAAATAATCGACACAACAGAATCAACAATGAACTGATTCAAGATCTTACCTCCCGTGAATGCAGCGCCAGCAGCTTGTGATGTTAAAAAGCCAGACAAAATTGGCTATAGTGGGTGTTGGTTTGGAGCACTTTCATTTCACCTGCATTACGAGTTGAACCACCTATGAGTCCTGAAAAGAGGAACAAGCTCTTAGACCCTTTTTCTGGAACCTTCAGTCACAGGTAAGATTTCGCTTAATGGATCATTGGAGCACTCTTTTTGCACCCGCGTTACAAGTTGATCCTCCTATGACTCCTGAAAAGAGGCACAAGATCTTGGACCCTTTTGTAAGCTTTCAGTTACAGCTTAGACTTCTTAGCAGATTAGGTGCACCATGAAGAAGGGTCAGAATCTAAAATCTTGACACTAACCACCAAAAATAAGAAAAATCTCAAAAGCACCATCATACTACAACTCAAGATGGCAATAACACTACTTACAACGATCGCCACTTCATACACCATCCTTCGGCACATTATTTTAGTTATCCATCACTGCAAAATCTTCAGCCATTGCGCAACCCTTGCTGCCTCTAGATCACCCCACCACCAAAACCGGCATTCAGTTTGTCACTTTGAAGTTCAAAGGTGAAACCAACCCCACATATCTCAAGATAGGAAACCATTATTCCCTGCCATCACCACTTCCGCTCACGCAACAGAGGTTCCAACTTCACAAGCACCACTTGCAACACCAGCACCTCCAACCAATACAGTCATCAGTGACCAATTCCAAAGGACTAAATAAAACTACTGAGAAAATAGATTTTCCTTGTATTAATTTGTAAGGAAGTTCATCTTACGTGATTCGTAAGCTACCAACCATTTTAATGAAACATTAAACAACTACCTAATAATAGAATAGTTCGTGACTGGTTTAACTCCATGCAGGCATAGCTTGATGGCTAGGAGACCATCCCACCTTGATTCCCTCAGTTAGATTTTGTTTTCCAGCTAACATGCTTCGTAGGCTTCGTATATTCAAGTCCAGCAATACTTTGAAACTTCTCAGAATCTGCTCAAATCTATGGAGTTAACTATTCTCTGAACTCACAAGGACTGAGGCCCTATTCTCCGGTGATATTCAGCACACGACCATAACTTTGAAAACACATGACTTCCTATACGAAAATTGATTTTATGCATTGAAACCCTCCAAATATGACATCTGACCATATTAGAAGAGATTTGAAGTCAATATTAACATCTGCCATGTATAAATGGAGATTCTCAAAATCCCGCGGCTGCACACTTCTCACAGTCATGCTTAGAGAGCTTGCACCCATTAGAAACATGTGTTTTATTCTTTTGGGCAGTGTGCCAAGATATCGTAGCTGCCAGATGATCTGGCATCCACTTTTCAAAATAGGAACCACAATTTCCTTACTTATCCCGCGCGGCCAATAGTTTACAAGTGCACTAGAAACCACTTTTCTTCCTTGGTTGATGTGGCCAATTTCTATATACCTACAAGCGCCATCGTTTGCTTGTCTTTCCTCGAGCCTCTATTTTCATTTATGAGCCAGTAAACATTTTACTGCTATGGTGCAACCAAATCACTTGCATACAGTACAGTATATAATACCGGCCAACATGTAATTACCAGTGGGGTTCCAAGATACACTACAACTAGACTTCTTTTTTACAAAGAAAATGGAAAAACACATAAAAATCCGTGCAAAAGCAAATGATGGCAACTTTGATCCTGCTATTGCATACCAAATTTCAAAATACAAAGAACAGAAACAAATGCAACTTGCATATACGGATACCATTGAACTGCCTAAAAGATCTGTTTAGTTTCCTTTGGCAAAATTATGGAATATTCAAGACAGATCCAGCCCAGTTTGATGACTCTGGGACACCACACTGTTTAGTATAAAATTTGCCAGAAATTCCATAGTCAGGTCAGTTGATACAAGGCATTAATATATTCCATAAAGACCAGAGCCAGATGGGAAAAGGTAACAGCATGGCAGGGGGCATTGGCAAGGCTTGATATAGAGCAATAATAAATCTTATTAGAAGGCAAAGTATACAAGGCCCCAAAAAACGTTAAACTCATTTAAAGATTCAAGCAGAGCATTAAACCATCAGATCAGTT
Organism: Arctostaphylos glauca; assembly: GCA_019985065.2. Classification (NCBI taxonomy): domain Eukaryota; kingdom Viridiplantae; phylum Streptophyta; class Magnoliopsida; order Ericales; family Ericaceae; genus Arctostaphylos; species Arctostaphylos glauca. The sequence goes on along the minus strand of JAHSPW020000014.1, from coordinate 18,143,643 downwards.
GAAGTCAAATATATAAGTACTTGTCGCAAACTTACTTAACCAAAAATACCCCAAGTTCATGAATTCCGAAAACGAAAACAAACCGTAGATAAGTTACCAAACCACCACCTATATATGCATACCAACTGAAAAAATTCCCACCCAAAACCAGAGACTATCTAAAAGAACGATCCTGTGCATAACCCACCAAAAGAAAACACTGAACAGATATAGCAGATCAAAGCATCTAAAGAAGGTATGAGAACAAGAGATCAATCAATACGATTACTCTTTGTCAAAGCTCCATCAGATATCAGTCTTCATGGACCTGAACTGTTAGGGCATTCTCTAGCAAAGTGCCCTTCCTCCCCACATTTGAAACAGCTATTTCCACCGCCGCCCCCGAGCCTCCCAAAACCGCCGCCGCCGCCGAACCTTCCAGCTCCGCCGCCGCCGCCGCCACTACTAGGGCACTCCCTCGAAAAGTGCCCATGTCCACCACAATTAAAGCACGCCCCTCCACCACCGCCTCCGCCTGATCTGCCACGGTGGGCGTTGCACTCTCTTGCCACGTGTCCATACTCGCCGCAGTTAAAACAACCCCCGCCGCCTCCACCCAAGAGGTCACGTGATGTCAACTGGCTTCGACAGTCCCTCGCTAAGTGCCCACTCTCCCCACAGTTATAACAACCACCGCCACCGCCACCCCCGACGTCACGTGATGTCAACTGGCTTCGACAGTCCCTCGCTAAGTGCCCACTCTCCCCACAGTTATAACAACCACCGCCACCTACACCACCTCCGCTACGAAATCCATAACCACCGTCACTCATCTGACTTCGACAATCCCTCGCTAAGTGGCCACTCTCCCCACAGTTATAACACCCACCGCCTCCGGCGCCACCGCGATACGCATTGCCGCCGCCGCTATGAAAGCCATAATCACCGCCACGGCCGCCTCTTCCTCCGCCGTAACCGTCGTTTTGAATATTCTCGACGGAAGATCCGTCGGGACCAGTGACGTCGACGGCCTTGGCGCGGTTATTCTCCGATATGATCAGGAACTCCACGACTTGACCTTCGTGGAGGGTCCGAAAGCCATCAGATTTGATGGACGACTGATGGACGAACAGATCTTCGCTGCCGTCGTCGGGGGTGATGAAGCCGTAGCACTTCTTGTCATCGAACCACCTCACAGTCCCTCTTGACCTTATCTCCTCCGCCATTGATGTATCCACCGAAGAATCGAGCGTCCCCCCCCCCAAAAAAACCCTAACCCTACGGCTCTCAAAGGGCTCCAATAATAATATATACGAAACCACACGCGGGGAGCATGGCTCCGACTTTGGTTGTCAATTTTGCCCATCAATTCTCATTGTTTTACCAAAGGGTAAAAGATCTGTTTATAATTGATCTTCAATTTTTTCTTTTTGAATTGTTCAAAGTTTAATTATACTCCCTCTTGTCTAAATTGATAATCCTCTTTGAAATTCTAATTTTTTAGAGGAATATAATCACTGTTGCAAAAAAAAAATTTCCAAATACATTCTTGATTTGATTGATATGTGCAATACAAGTTTTATATAAATAAAGAGGCAAAAAAAATTTAACTAAATTTCAATTGTTATTTTTAGAAAGCGAACTTTCATTTTGGAACGTCTCAAATTGAAATAATGAACTATGAAAATGGAACGGAATGAGTACTTGATTTAATAACTAAAAAATCAACATGGAACATGTTTTATGCTTGAATAAGTCTACTAAGGACATCTCTAACAAATATGTCAAATCTAATTTGACTATGAGTTTTCAAAAAATGATATCAAGATTTAACTCCAACAAAAATGTTAAAAGTATTGTTAAATCTTACGTAGCAATTGAAAAAGACTACTTGTGTCAAATTTTTCATCTTAAATGCCCTAATTTTAAATGTATTTTTACCTTAAATATCTCAATTTGACATATTTATTAGAGATAAAAAAATTTGACACCTCCAAATTTGACATCTTTCTTAGAGATGCTCTAACACATCAAGTTGCACATCATGGTTATGTGGCATAACATTATAAGATAAAATATAAAAGTAAGTCCCATAAATTTTGATATGTATTCAAATTAACGGATACCACATAAGCATGATGTATAACGTGATATATTAGTAGTATTGCTCTTTATGTTTGTATTTAAATTAAGCTTTAAAAGTTATCAATTGGCTTGATAAGTATGTAGTTTTCAAAGTTAAAATTGACTTGAAATCCTTCATTAGGCTATGTTTGGACTGACTGGATTATTGGATTATTTGATTATTCTTTTTCGTCCTTATGTGAATTTTTTTTGTAATTTTTTGTTTTTCATTAATTTTTTGAGGATTATTGGTTCATCTCGACGAGAGCTTTCAGAAAAGTTATCAATCATGAACCAAATTTGAAAAAAATTCAAAAAAAACAAAAATAATCAAAAAACAGAAATTTTTGAGCTTATTCGTCGTCTTTAGTGACATTTTTTTAACTTTTGGACATAATTTTATACTTTTTGGATTCATTTCATCAAGACGGATCAATAATCCACAAAACATTGAGGCTAAAACAACAAATGCAAAAAAAATTGAATAGAGACAAAAAAAATAATCCGAAAATCAATTAGGCCAAACAAGTCTTAATTCCTTTTTTTTCATAAAGAAGATATACTGAAATATATTCTTGAATCTAATTATGTTCTTTAAACTAAGGTGGTGTTTGATAAAATTGAACCTGAAAATTGACAATTTAATTACTAAAAATTTAATGCTAAATTTTTAAAGTTAAGAATCAGTTTGGTGAAAAATTAGGAGGAAACTTAAAATAATTTGTTTCATACAAAGATAACTAAATTTAATAATAACATTTTTAGTTGTTGTCTTTTAGTCTTCTTAATGACCATCTAGTATGTAAGTTGGTAGTGAAAGGGTGGTGGTAGAGATTTGATGACTGCATATAATGATATGATAGCGAAATTGTAGTGATGGTGGTGATGGTGGCAGGTGGGGGGTGCAGTATAGAGGTGGTAGTGGTGATGGTGGTGGTTAAGATATCAAGTGACGGTTTAGTCGCGGTGATGAAGAATTGGGTAGATCATGGCGGTGAAAGGTGTTGGAGAGATGAAGAGATGGTTGTGGTTGGAGTAGTGGTGAAGCGAGAACAACAGTATGGTGGTGGTATAGAGGTATAGTAGTTGCAACGAAAGTGGAATGGAGATTACGACGTTAGAGTGGTCGAAGAGGTAGCGGTGGTAGAGTTGTTGTGGCGGTTGAGCAGTGGTTGTGACGTTGACAGTTGCAGAGGTAAAGTGTTTAGCGGTGTAGGCGTTAGCAGTGGTTGTGGTAGAGCTGGCAATGGTAGATGCAGTGGTGGTGACCGAGGCTATGTAGTGATGTAGCTAACAACAACGGTGGAGTGCTAGTCACAGTGATAATGGTGTTGATGGTAACAGTGGAGGTTTTGGCCGAAGGGGTTGTCGTGAGTGGTGGTGGTGACAGTGGCGCAGGCGATGAAGTGATGTTGTTATAGTGGCAGTCGTAGCAACCGTAATAGGGGCAGTGATGGTACCCATAAACTCATTTAGAATTAAGGCAATTTGATTTTTACAAGTTCTAAGCCTGAAATGCTTAAAATTTTAAGCAATATAAAACATAAAATAGGGTGAATTACAATGACATCCCTAAACTTTTTTACAAATACAATATTTTTTTGAGATTTCTTAAATTACTCTGAACTATCTTATTTTTTAAATTATTATGTAGGTATCTATGATATCGTTAATTGATCAAATGTCCTTAATTAAACTACTAAAATTTTAAATTTGGGATTTTCTAACAACATGAACTGTAACATACTTCTTATCTCGCTCAAAATAATTTATGTTGAATTTTTTAGATTCTTCTAAAATCAAAATTCAAACAGATTTTGAGATTTGTTCGAATTTTAACTTTAGAAATTTTTTATAAATTCAACACAAGTACTCAGACGTGATAAAAATATGTCACAATTTGTTTTGCCAAAACAAATCTCAAACTTAAAGTTTTAATAACTTAACTAATAACGTTTGAATGATTTTAAAAATATGAGAGGAGACTACATAATAGGTTAAAAAATAAAAAAAAAGTTGAAATAATTTTAAAAACCTCAAGAGGAGCATTGTATTTGATAGAAACCTCAGGAGAGGTTAGTGTAATTTACGCTATAAAATATTTGCTATAAAATATGCAAATCAAACTTACTTAATTGATTATTAATTAATATATTCAACTTTTAAGTGTTGAATGAGTCATCGAACAACCTCCAAGCTTAAATATACCCGGCTTATCAGCCCAAAATTAATTTTTATAAGAAACAAATTTATGAGATAAAGAACAATTCCTCATTGTTCGTTTGTTCCTATACCATGCTCACACCAATGCTTTACAATGCCAAAAAGAAAAAGGAAATAAGAAGAAGAAGAAAGAAAGAAAGAAAGAAATACAAAAGAGGTTGCATATCTACAAATTATGGAGGAAATCATACGAGTTGGGTTCACAAGAAATTCGTTTGGTAAGGCGACGAAAGGCCACTTCAATGACGGAACAAGCCGGAAACTCGAAAGGGTCGCTTTTGGAAGCGTTTTCCGTTAACCAAAGAGTATCATTTCCGCAACCACTTTGGAGCAAGCACTAGTAGACTTCAACATTCCATTGCCCTCCCTTCTTCAACTGCTTCTTGTAATCCAACCAATCAATGCCTGCGAAAACATAGGAAATAAATTGATCAAAGGTAAAGAGGGAGGCGTAACCATCTCCAATCCTTATCCAGTGCAAAGTCGGGATACAGATGTGTCCGTAACCGTCCAATGCATGTAGAGTCTCCAAAATAATAGGTTTGGCTTCCATCGGACTGTATCTATTTCCGGATATGTGCACCTAAACCAATTTGAAACGCTGCTCTTCATAAAAACGTAATTTTTCAAATGGGTTTTTGAATTAGTAGGTATAACTCATCAAAGATTAGTTGAAAAATCAATTCAGTGTTGTAGTGAGGCTTTTGAGAGCTTCAGCGAAATCGATGAAAAAAGGGTAAGGATTGGGGATGAAAATAGATCAATTTCCTGCATGAAATTGGCACATTGATTCCAAACATTTCGTACCATCTTTGGCAGCCAACGAAACCATAATGTCATCAATGCCCTTTTCCATGCCTTTGAGCCCACACATATAGATAAAAGTGTTGTCCTTTTTGAGTAACTCCCATAGCTCTTCTGCATATTGAGCCATTCTGGTTTGAATGTACATCTTTTCTCCTTTCTCGTTGGTTTGTTCTCTGCTCACGGCGAAATCAAGCCTGAAGTTATCTGGGGCCTTCTCCTTCATCTTCTCGAATTCCTGTCGACATGTAACTGGGATTCAGTTTCGGTTGTAATCAAGTATATATTTGATCTCGGAAGTTAGAGGAATGTATAAGATGAGGGCATTTAAACACATCGTAAGCTAAGCCCGAGCTAACAAATAATAGAGCAAATTAGTGAGATATTGGTATCTTACCTCCTTATAGAGCAGGGAGCTGCTTGTAGGGACACCCAAGAAGAGCCATGCCAAACCATTGAACTAGAATGTCAAGAGGGAATCACACAGTGAGATGAGAATTATATATGTTGTCAAGAACTAGAAAGGAGTAGTTAAATCACATGATTGCATGAAGTTTGGGAGGACCGAGTAATTCTTAAAATTTATACCTAAGTCTTAAATTTTTTTGAAATTTTGGGCCCCCCGTAGTCTTCATGTAGTTCTTTCCCTGATTAAAATCTCTTCTTCGGTGATGCCATATTTGTTATTTGTGTTGGAAAACATTTGAGCTCATTGAGCTTGAAGTGGGACGTGTTGTCATCGGATTTGAGCTGTAACTTGGATTAGGCCTAGTAACTCAGTGAGCTAATGGGTCAGATCCAAACCAAACAAAGCTCACGAGAGCTCACGCAACCAACCCGTTCAGAGGGTGCGCGTGCCGCTAAAAGGACCTGAACAACGTCGCCCCATCCTGTTTCCACATGGCCTCTAGGTGACTCTGCCTCAACATGTGGCATCTGACTTTGAGCTCAGTACGTCATGCATGACGTTAGAGTTAGCGACGGTTATTTTTTATATCACAAGAGAACGTGCTCTGAACATGCTGGCTTGGAGCCGAAGCCTGATCCGTATATAAAAGGTGACTTCAAATAAAAAGTACAGTACATGTTATCCTCTCTCTAAACAATACTTTTGAATTAACTTCTAATTCACCAACTGACTTAAATATCGGAGTGTTTTCCGACTGAATTCGGCCGGTAAGTACTAACTGATTCTTACTCTTGCTGGGAGATTTAGAGGTGTTTTTGGACTCAATCTCGGGTTAAACGGCGTCCGATTAAAGGACTTCACATAGTATGGCCAGAAAACCATGAAAAAATGGCAATGGTTGATCTACCTTATAATCGTCATACTTCTCAAAGAACATTTTCCATAGGAACGAGCGGAAAGGAGCAATTCCAGTTCCAGTTGCAAGCTGCAACAATCATCAGATTTAGCAAAAATTTATACTGAAGAAACTGACCAGATAAATAAAACAGTAATCACTATTGTGTATAATGAGCATATACCATAACAACGGTGGCATTGGGATCCTTTGGCATAAGCATTTCTTTTCCAACAGGTCCTGTGATCTTCACATCAGCCCCCGGCTTCAAGTCACCTGAATTACACAACGTTTCAAGCTGAACAGGTCACTAGTAAGCCATAGGAGAGATTAAACATATAAGCAAAGACCGACTTCTCAGAACAAGTTAGAGTTTCAAAGCAACGAGCGGAATGAGTTCTACTGAAAAGTTTGAAGTTAGTGTATGGCAAGTGTTATTTCGGAAAATTCCCGAGAAAAGGCTAGAAATGGTACCCATTTGGGAGATCTCAATGAGGAAAATCAGTTTAAGAGTTAGTCAGTCTACGGCAAGCTAGAGTTTCAAAGCAACGAGTGGAATGAATCTTTCTGAAAAGTTTGAAGTCAGTCTACGGCAAGTGGTACTTCGAAAAATCCCGAGAAAAGGGCAGAAAAGGTACCCTTTTGGGAGATCTCGACGAGAAAAATCAGTTTAAGAGTTAGAGAGTAGTGTATTCTTACATAAGAAGTTTGAGCAAACTCCCTTGACTATTTCTCCTTGGTCATTGGTGTACACAAGTCTTTTTACACACAGAGACACCTGTTTCAACCAATCAGACAATGCCAACTCAATTATTCCAATCAGCAAATCTGATCGAAACCAAAATAGTTTGTGTGGTTTTAATTTGTAAAAATTTAAACAGAAATTTTTAGTTCGGTCTGAGTTTTTCCTCCGAATCAAATCAAACCGACTGGTTAGACCACTAACTATAGTGAATGTCAAATAACTCTGAGCCAGAAGCTTACAGTTTTGGAGTCTCCAAAGTCACCAAGAGCACTGCTAGCAATGGAGTATAACCTAAGCTTGTGAGGCTTCCCATTCTTGTCTATTCCATCTGCAATCACACCAATGGATTGCCCTTCTTTGTACGGTACCTCTCCTATAACAATCCAATGATGAACCATTTAGCTAAAAAACAACAAAACTTACATATTAACTCAATGGAGACTGGTCAACTGTGCACAACGCACAACAAAGTGTGGTACGTGCCATAACGATATTGTTTTAACGTACAAAATGATGGGTAGTTTTTTCATGCTAAAACAACGTTGTTTTGACACGGAACACACATTGTTGTACACTGTACATAACAGGCTCTTGAGTCCGTATCAAATCAACTAAAACACGCATTGTATACAAACAGAATTTTCGTACGAAACTTTCCAGCATAGTGATGTGGCCTTCAGAAGTACTTGCATTTCAAAACTGAAACTATTACTATAACGTCTCAAAATTTCAAAAAATATCACTGTCACGCCATTATGGATGGCTTTCTATCTGGTAATTTTGTAGGTGTGTATCATTTTCCAAGCCCAATTAGTCCAAACAAATGAAGAACCACTTTCGTGGTTTGATTTCACAGCTCAATATTTTGGACCAATTACCAAAGAAAACGTTTAAGTCATAGACTAGAGCATATATGGTGGTAACTCTCTTCAACCGGATGAACAAAGGCGAGGTCGGGGGACGAAAGAATTGAACGGCATACCCTCAGTGGTGAAGACCATGTGCCAAGTTTCACCAGGAGCATCATCACCAGTGATCTTGGTGTTAAGAAGACATTTGCCAATGTAAGGATCCTTTGGCCTGAACTTGTTCACTACCACACCTTCCTCCATTTTCTTTGAAACCTTCTCAACCTTTGCAGGAGCCTCAGTTGTGACCTGGGCTCTAACTGTGAAAACCTTCCCACCACCTCCTGACACATTTCTGTAGGGAAAACAGACCTGCAGAGAAATACCCATATCATAAAATCTTAATAATGAATATGCATATGTATCGTGGAATACGAAAAACGTCATACAGTGCCATAGCCGGGACTCCTACTATCATATTAAAAGAGGAGCTACCAGGTGGAGAGGGTGAGCCCGTGTATTTACACAGCCCACTTCAGTCTAAAGTCTTTTGGTCTCTAACCATCGGTCTCAATCTTTTGATGAAGGAGCTAACGAATCTGTCCCCACCTTATGTAGATATGAATCTCAATATGGACGTGGATGCCTTCTCACGTAACACTTACCAACCAAAAATGGAGAAAGTAGCAAAAGGGGCCAACACTGTACCTAGAAGATCGGTGAGCTCAATTCGTAATTCTCACGTGAAACTGCAGTGCACCAAATCTCCATATACACAGGAGCGAAACTATATGAAGACCAAGAGCTCTGGCCTCCAAAAAACTTTCGGACTTAGTTATAAATTTTCAAAATTAAAATAATTACATTTCGGTGCTTCCAAATTACATTTGGCCCCCTTTTTTTTCCCAAGAAAAATTTTTGACCTACCAAATGTCGTATTCCCCATAAGATTCGGGTCAAAGGTAACCAATGATAACCTCGCTATGTACCCATTAACCAGGTCGTGCCGGTGGCCAATGGGTTATATATACTTGTATCATTTAATCGGTGATGAACTCGAGGCATCACCGAAGAGAAGATGAATTCAACTGACAGGCAACAGTCCCTCAATTAATCAAGGGTATATTCACTACACTACACTACAGATATAGTGTATATATAGGTGGAATCATACCTTGAAATTGATTCTCTCCTGTGAGATGATTGAGGTTCTGGCTGAAAGGGAAGTAGTAGACTTGGAGGATGGGAGGGAGACTGCAGCACTTAGTGCAGCAGCCATGGTTGTAATGCTGAAGAAAAACGAAGAAATGAAAAGAGAGAGACGGAGAAGATGAGTAGATATATGAGAGAGAGAGAGAGATAGTTATAAGGTGATCATAGTAGAAGTGACAAAGTGAAGGAAAAGGAAAAGTGTAAGGATTTGTTGATGGGTGGAGAGTGGATTATGGGATTGGGTGGAGGAGAGAGGAAGGCCAATGTAGTGGCAGTTGTGAGGATAAGAAAATATATCTAATGTTGTAGTAACCTTAGGCTCAGGGGCCATTGCTTTTAGTCTTGTTGCCATTCACATCATTTGATATTTCTTCATAACAAACAAAAACGGTAATATCTGTTCAAATCTGGTGGATTTCTTCTTCTTTTTTTATAACTTAGTAACGCGCACCTCGATTAGTCTCTAAGGACTAATCGTACCTTTAACTAGTGGAGAGGCTCAAAAAATCAGATCAAAGTCTTGTATTGTCTGACTCCATAAAAATTAATTAACACCGAGAGTTTTCAAAATTGAGAGCGTAGAAGGAAACAAACGCTTCAATTCTTGAGTACTAAGTCAACCCCTTAGAGTTAAATCTGATAGACTTTGTTGTTCAGTTTTACTGTGAAGGTAAAGAAGATGAACATAGTGGTAGGTATGTCTAATGAAGTATCCTCGGTTATTCCAAAGGTTGATTTAGTGAAAGAAAAGAGAGTGACGAAGGGGTTTGTCTCTCAAAGTCCTGAGATCTCCACTAGAATTAATTACTAGGGATTTGTCCGATCGTCAATTTCAAGACCCTAGCTATGTAAGACTAATTTTTTTTGTTTAGTCGATAAGTTGACTTGCTTATTATGTGTGCCACATATATAATTAGTAGGTCAGCAGGACTCTGTATCTTTAGGCCTTTATCTTTTATCGAATAAGTCAATAGGTGAAGTAGTTTTTAATAAGACTTCTACTTTAACGGGAAGTAGGAATAACAATTCGACTAGGAAACATGTCCCCTCTCTACCTATAAAAGAGCTTATAGTTTTCCATCAAATTAAAGCGACTAAATTGTTAGAAAAGAAGATAAGATTGAGAAACCCGTCTTCCACCTAAATTATGGATGCTATAATTAATTATGGAGTCGTTCAAGATTTGCATAGATAGATCCAGAGATATCATTCACGTTCATAGATATGGGTACGTTGTTCTTGATTTTTTTATTTTCGCATAATGTTTTATTTTGTGAAATTTTGAACTATCAAGATCTTGACATAATTGTAGATTGTTATTTATTTAACATCATTAAAGAATTTTACATGTAGTATCATAGCACACAGTTTATGAACATCATGATCTTGACTTAATATATATATGTGTGTGTGTCTATATATATATATATATATATATATATATATATATATATATATATATATATATATATATATAAAATTTATTAAACAAAATCATATTATGATGTGGATTGGTTTTGTCTTTAATTGATGATGAAGCATGTGTAGAACGATAATGAAGAGCATGTGTTTTTATTTTCTCTCTTCTTTTTTTTTTTTATCTCACTGTAAAAGTAGTGGTCTTTAAATTAAAGTGCAGGTCACGTTACACTTAGACTGGCAGTGGGATAAGATCATAAGAGATTCCTTTTAAAAGGGTAAATTAATGAAAACGTAAAACTAAATTGGAATAGGATAATTTATAAGCATTTGTAATTAAGTTTGGAATTTGATACTCAAAGGTTACAGGTTTATTTAATTGTGAATTTTTATCGATTAGTTCTATAAGTGATAGAGAATCACCATAACGGTTAATAGTATAACATTAGATAAGTCCAAAGACAGATCATCGTTATACTATTTATTATGGTTTCGACCAAAAAAAATAGCTAAGAGTTCAATTAAGCTTCTTGCTTAGACTCTTTTTTTGGGCCGTAGATTCTCTTTTATAGTTGATTTTTAAGTTAATTTACGTGCAATTTGACTAATTTTGAGGCATTAAAGTTAACAACCGTGTACCTTAACAGCTCCAAAGGGGTTTTGGTTGTGTTGAATTTCGAACTTATAAGTTTGAAAGAGTAAGTCACGTACTTGCTATAATGTTCTCACTCGACAGCCTTTGAGACAGACATTTTTAATCCATATTTTTCTCAACCAAAAATACTCTTTTATTATTATATATTTCAAGTCAAATTGATAAAATACAAATTTTTCTCAACCAAAAGTACTCTTTTATTATTATATATCCCTATCTTTCATGTATAAATATATTACGTAATTTATTCTCTCTTTTCTTTAAATTAGAACACCCACATACTTATATTTAATTATGTAATTATTTAAACCCTTGAAGGATCGTGAGGATAATTATAGACCTCTACGAGGAATTGACAAATAATAAGGGTGCGTTTGAACAAATTCATTTTTTATATATAGTAATTACTATTAATATTTAAGAATTTTTTGCAGAACTTTTTTGCATTTTTTATAAAATTAATTGATTTTTGTTTTTTGAAAATTACAAAAACATGTCAGATTGAAAAAGGTCTTCCACCGGGATTTCAGGTGACATCACATCCCAACCAAAATATCCTTAACTTCTTCGAGTATGAAAAGGTCCACGAGGGAATTCAAATATGAAAAAATCTATAAACATAATTATTTGTGTATAAATTCGAATATAGATATGTCTGAAATTATTTATTATATGTAAAATTTTCTATAACTACGTGAAATACATGTGTATCCGATAATTCTGAATGTTTCTGTATTCGGATATGCACGAATAATTGTGTTTATAGACTTGTTCGTTAAACATTCCTCCACATTTTGTTACAAAAAAATATAATCGATGACATGTAAATTGATCTGAATGCTTAACTATTTAATCAAATTCAACTCAATAATCTTTTAGAAGGATATTTTTAACAAGTTTGACACTCGTAATATTATCTATTATTTGTCATGTCGTACTCTTAATAATTTACATAGCGACAAAATTTATAAATGAAATATTAAAAATGTATATTTGTTAAAAAAAAAATAACACATGTTATATATCGAAATAATTTTTTAATAAAAAATATCACGTAAATAATACCACACTGCTAATTAATCATTTTCAACAATACTCTTGTTCAATTATCAAACTTTGACATGGTCAAACCAAATATTCTTGCCCACCATTCATTGTGTGATATCATGCCCAACTTATCATTGATGCATAGTGCACTTTTCTTAGGCAAATGGAATGGATTACAAGTGGGAATTAATTATTTTTTAAATTTTAAATTACAAATTATAAACATTTGAAGTAGAATAAGAATTTACAAAAGTGTTTAGATGGTAATGCACTGTAAAATACGTTAATTTGCATAACTCCTCCATGAGTCATTCTAGAACTGAAAGATGATCGATTCGAATGTGTATCACCAGCTGATTTGATCGAATGTTCTTGACAAAAGGAATAATTAGTTAGAGACATGCCGACAAGTGGTTGAAATGTCATCTGATAGCTAAGTCAGTAACTATGAGAGAGTCAGCTCGTAGAACAAGTGTTATGTTGAGCAAATGTGTCTGAAACGCAATCATATGAGGTACTGCTTAAAATGAGTTGGTACGTGTAAGTGACTAAGAATACATTCCTAACTAACTTGCCATAAGTCTCACATGATCGATCCATTTGCTAGTGAATTTTTGCCCTTTTATAAGTATCAATTGAGTGTCCTGATAAATATATTCAAGTACATTTTTGCATTTGTCGTTTTCAATCGCGGGTTGATTTAACACGTCATAGGACTAATCAGTGTGCCTTTGTGTTGGTCGACAGAACCGACTAGGATGACACTGTGTATTCGTTTAAGAGGTTTAGAAAAAAAATTTCCAAACAAGTTTCTGAAACAAATTTCTCAAACATTTTTACTTTTTTCTCAAACAACTTCATCTCTCTATAAAAAGTAGGGGTGAAACAAAAAACCGACGAACCGAAAAAATTGACCGGAATTTTCGATCCTCGGTCGGTCCAGCACTATGTTCGGTCGGTTTTGGTTCTCCTCGTAAAAAGTATTCGGTTTTCAGTTCGGGGTCGGTTATCTCATATTCCGGCCGGACCGAACCGAACCGAATGAACCGGCGTTGACCGAACTGAAAGCTAGTATTGTTGTGGACCGAACCGTTCTAACCCAAAAAGTTTAAAGGTTACACTGTATTTTTATGGCCAAAATTTTATTTTTATTGATTTTTTATGGCCCAAAATTATTATAGGCCCAAATTCAAGCCCAACTGAAAAAAACCGAAAAACCCGAAAAAACCGACCGGACCGAACAGCTCCAAACCGACTTCGGTTTATTATTTTTTCGGTCGGGGTCGGTTCCACCGGAATTCTCTCCGAACCGATCGGTTCAGTCTGTTGTGGCCGGAAAAACCGACCGGACCGAACCGATTTCACCCCTAATAAAAAGTGTTTCTGAAACACTTTTTTCCCAAACAAATTTCTGAAACACTTCTACCAAACAACATTTCAGAATTTTTTTTCTAAAAATTATTTCAGAAACACTCAAAACGAATACACCCTAGATCTAATATGGTATCATCTTTGACCTAGTATTAGGAGACAATCAGCCCACGGTAGGGAATTGGGGGCCCTGCTGTGCACAGCGCACAGCAGGGCGTGCTGTGCGCCAAAACGGCGTCGTTTTGGCACACAAAACACTGACCGAAAATTGTTCGGTCAGTTTTTTACTGTTCGGGCAGTGTTTTGTGCACCAAAACGACGCCGTTTTGACGCACAGCACGCCCTGCTGTGCGCACAGCAGGGCCCCCGGTTCCCCAAGGTAGTCAGTCGACTTAGGATTAACTTATCATCCAAGAAAGGCATTTCCCAAAGATGGTGCTTATTTGAGACTGTCCGAGATGACAAAACAAGAGCCACTCCTTGGGTTGGTCCCTCGTGCTTAGACTTTATCAGGTCGGTTTTCAAATTTATTCACCACCCACATGCACAATAATGTGTAAATTTGTGTAGATCTAGAAAATCTTTAAAACTCCTTTGGAGATTATGAGATTATGCATTTCGTTTCTCATATTCAAAATGCATTTTATGATCCACTCTCAAACACTAACATGAAAAATTCAGAATGCAAAATGTGAAAAGCAGATTACCAAACACCCCATATATCACTTCAATGAAAGAAGGAAAGAAAAGTATAAATTGTCACTAATGTTTCATATACTTCACAAATGAGCCCTAAAGACCACTACTACAACAACAAATGAACTCCATGAACATAAATCAGAAGAATATAACACTTGGGGATTTTCTCCCAAACATCTGCATACAATTATCTACACTCAATAAGAACACATTTGAATTGAACCCAAAAAAGGGGGGGAAAACTTTGATCTAATAACAAACAATTTGACAAGTTTCTGTACTTATGAGAATGCTCTTGAACCTGATCTGGACTGATAAAGCTCCAACCTTGATTTAGCCTCCTGGAGCAACTCTGCAACTTTATCTTGAAACAAATGGGTCTGCTTCGATGCCCACTCGAGCACGTTAAGCACGTTGGCTGCAGCAAGTTCTGTGCTATCCGGTACGTGCATTGCTACATAACAAAGGAGAACCATTGCAGGAGTCTGAACAATATGTTCCCCAAAGTATGCAAGCTGAACCAGGTGCATTGCTCCTCCTGCTGCTATTATAGCCTTGGAGTGATCATGGCGCAGATAGTTATCAGGACATGCAAATTTCTGGAGGGAGAGACAAGCCTCCCTAGAAACCTCAGCTTCTCTCTGATCCAACAGTTGTACTAAAGGGCCTATAACCCTAGTCTCGGTTGCTCGAAAGGTTCTAGCTAGGTTTCCAATGGATTCAACACAGGGAATGAGAAGTTCCGAATCACCCTTTTTTATGATCGTAACGAATTGATCAACAACGGCTTTGCAGACAGGGGAGCTGGGCTTGAATGCTGATCTTCTCAAATCAGGATCTTTCTCGGCGACTGCTGTGATCTCCTTCAACGCCATGACCAAATTGTGCTGCACCTCTTCCGGTCCTCTTTCTAATAGCACTGCAAAGCACAGTAAAGGTCTGGATTCAGTAATGCTCTTGCAAATGGCAGAGTTTCCACTGGCAAGGCGCCAGAGGGCTCTCGCGGCCATTGCTTTCATATGGGCCTTTGTGCTAGGCTCTTCATGCTCCCTCCCTTTCCCAGAAATCATAAGATTACCCTGATGGTGGTGGTGGTGGTTTTGTTTCGCGATGTTTTCAGTCATGGCATGATTGGTTTGGTTTACGCCATTGCTTAGCCGCGACTTTGATTCGTTTGTCATTGCCATTGTATTGGCAACAACATTTTGCATCTTACTAGGAGGTTGGTTGCTCAACGGGTGTGGGATTTTACTAGAACTCTGCGGATCATCATCTCCTCCGGTCACATTCGAACCCAGTTGCTCTGTGTTCTTGTTTTGATTCGAGCTACTAGCTACTACAATGGCATGAATCGACTTATTAGCAATCGCATAATTACTGTGTTCTTGAATCGTCTCGAAAGCCAAATGAGAAACGAGCAATCGGATTGTATTATGTTGGGCGAAAAGATCTTGACATTGGGGATGATTAGCGACAAGCTCCGACACAGCCCAAGCCACCACGGCCTGAACCTTCATCGGACCTTCTTTGAGGATTTTCGCAAACACTAAACAAACTCCGGCCTGAATCATGTGTTCGACGCTCTCAACGTCTTTTCCCAAAAGTCCCAAAGCTTTGGCGGCTCTCTCTTGACCCTCAGGGTTTCCTTCCTTGACCAATTTAAGTAACGGCCCCACACCGCCTTCTTCGATGATTAATTTTCCGAACCGTATGTTGTCGTTTGCTAGAGAAACGAGCGAGGCGGCGGCGTCGGATCGGTCTGATAGGGACCCAGTGGAGAGGATTCTGATCTGCTGCCATATTAAGCAGAGGATGGGTTCATTGGCTGCTACCGGAGGGAGGCCGACGAGGAAACCCCCACCGTCGTCTGAACCATCGGTGGCCGCGGCGGAGATGCTGAGGAGCCAGGAAAGGTCGCCGGCGGAGCTTTCGAGTTGGGAGGACGTTTTCCGGAAGGCGGCGGCGGGGATTATGTTGAACAAGCGCTTGACTAAGCCGTTAGCACGGCATTTATAAACTAGGGTTAGGGCGCGTTCAAGGACTTGGTTGGTCTCGTCAATTATGCGGCGGGTGGGGCGCTCGTACAAGTCGCCGCCGGCTCGAGCGGCTTGGCGGAGTAAGGCGGCGAGGTTTTCCGTCTTCAATTTGAGGTCGAAGCATTCGGATTTGAATGAACTGGCTTCGTCGGCGGCTTTGATGACTCTGTCGGCTAATTGAATTGGGTGTGCTAGTATTTGGTTCACTAAGTCCCCCATCACTGCCGCGGCGGCGAACCCCAATCGCCTCCGGTTGGATTGAATACGGCAATCAGAGGAACTGGTGGTGGGTGGTTCTTGGTGTAAGGAAGCTGAAAAGGGTTTAACTAGTTATGTGTGTGTGTGTGTGTGTGTGTGTGAGAGAGAGGAGAGAGAGAGAGAGAAATTGAAGTCAAGTTTCGTGTCATGTTGTTTCTTAACAGTTTACATCGGAAGAAGCCAGCAACTTCTCCGACGGGGTGCACAAGGTCAAACACGTTTCCCACTGAATGCCGCGTCCGTCAAGTCTCCGACCCTTAGTTCAGCTTGTTTTTTAGAAGGAAAATTCTTTGATTCTTCAAATTTTTTTCATAAAATATTTCTAAATTTTTATTTAATAGATGAGATTTAATTCAGTGTATTATGCTTTTAAACTTCAGTAAATTTTTTTCCGTGAATTTCAAATTCAAAAATATTTTCAAAAAAAAATTTCGAGAATCGTAGTCTTGCTATTTTTAAAATGAATAGATCAATGCTAGAAATATAAATATTACCACAGAAATTTAGACATGATCGGCTGTGTTCGGTTGAGTGTTTCTGAAACGATTTTTGGGAAAAAAACTCTGAAATGTTGTTTGGTGTAAATGTTTCAGAAAAAATTTAACTCTTGGCGTTTTCGAGGTGCTCTCTTTCTCTTTCTTCTTTTATAGAGAGATGAAGTTGTTTAGGAAAAAAAAAAGTGTTTGGGAAAAAAATTCCCAAACAAGTTTCCAAAATATTTTCATAAAATTTTCAGAAAATATTTTGGAAACTTCTAAACGAACACAGCAATGTGTCTCTGATTGTCTTTGTTTAATTGTGCCGAAAATAGAATCAATGTTTTGTTACTCCTCCCATTTTTTTGCACACAAGTTTAAAAATTGGAGTAATTTTTCGGTAAAAATCTTTCATGCGATCAAATTAGTAATCGAATCGAGAGAATATGTCCTAGAAGGTATTGGTTGTGATTGTGAAAACGTCCATAATCTTTTGCCTAGTGACCTCGTAAATAAGGTGGATAATAAATAAATTATAGGCGAGCTTGTGGTCGTTGATTATGTTTTCCTTTACATACAAGGGGAGCGGGTCATTAAAGGAGTGCTCCATCTCCAAGATTATAAGCGCTCATGAGTTCTGATTGCGAGATCTTGCTGAAAGGACCTGTGATTGATTTCCTTCTGTCTAACTGAATGGATCTGTCTAAACTCTAAACAGACTAGACTTTAGCCGATCAGAATGAACATCAACCAATTGCTCGGGCATATATGTGTTTCGAAGCTAAGTGGTCACACGCCTGAATAGGTCGTTTGTGAGCGATTAGTAGTAGTAATCGAACGCCGAACGATCCATTATCAAGTCGAGCCAATCCAAACTCATCAATCTTTATCTGAATATTTGAGTTCAAAAATCGATTTATTTTTTAGTATTTATGTCATTTAGACATGCAAGTATAACCTAAATCCTTTACTTGTAGTCTTTGCATAACCTAAATCCTTTAGACTTTGCAAAGACGAATCTCTATATTGAATGGTAAACGGTTCATTTTTTTTCTTACACCGTCCTTTTTATTTCTTTTTAACAAGTGTAATCTACTGATGTAACAATTAATGTCCGACAAAGTTAATTTTTTACATGATATTTTTTCTCTGGTCTTTCTTAGACATGATAATCAAGAAAAAGATAGAAAAAAATTAAATTTCTTATCGTGATATCTCACATCACATCAGATTATTACTTACATTGTTATACATTATTTAGACAATAATAATGTTATTTATACATTAATACCATTGACAATCTATATAATTTCTATCGTCAATCTTCTCAAGTATTATCGGGAGTCGTCTCCACTATGGTTTAAAATATTTTTCCATCAAGTAATTTATTGCATTTTTAGTTGTACTATATTATTGTTACTCCAATCTATTCTATCGTTATTGTTGTTCATTTTCATCATCTGATAGTGAGATTTCAAACTGTGTTTTTTAATCTTATAAATTATTTTTGTTCGTGTTCATAATAAAATGACCAAGTTTTAGTTTTATGATTTTCATAGGAAATTAATTCTTGGATAAGTTTCCTAAATTTGGCTAACAAAGAAATTCGTAATTCAGCTAGGAAATCAATGTATAATTTAATCTAATGTGAATTTAGTTTATTTTCTTAAATAAAATAAATTCACTTCAATTGATATTACAGAAAATTGGTTAAAAATATAATTTTGGACTGATTTGTCCAAGTAAGGACATGTTAATTTAATTTATGAGTCAGGATCCATTGTTTGAGAAGTTTTAACACTTGAGGTCCTTTTATAGACGAATTTACCCCTCAACGCGAATAAATAATTTTATCTGATAATATTATTATTTCGAAAACTAACAAATAATGTTATTTGTTAAGGTATTAGTTATAAGCGACAGATGGTGTTAACTGATAAATACTAACAGGTAACTTTATCTAATAAAATTATCGTCTCGAAACTAAAAGATAAAGTTATTTTTTTAATAGGCGAGTCAAATAATATTATATGTTGGTTTGATATATCTATCCGTCAAATTAGAAAACATAAAACATATAATTTTATCTAATAACATTATTACTTCGAAAACTAACAGATAACGTTATTTGTTAAAGTATTTATTAAAAGTGACAGATAATGTTAGCTGATAAACATTAACAGGTAACTTTATCTAATGAAACCATCGCTTTTATAACTAACGAACAAATAACGTTATCGCATGTTTACGAGAAGGGTATTTTTTAAACTTATGTATCAAAAGAACTTTCCTCCGTAATTTAATTTGAAATAGACTTATTACATTAAAAGTCGGTCGTTATGGATTTTTGACTGAATCTCCATTCATATTAATGGCTACCTTGTTCAAAAAAAAAAATTTGGCTTTGCATGAAATATTCCCCGATTATGGTTTGTCACAAGGAGACGTGACACTTCTTCCTCCAACCTTGTTATTATACTAAATTATAAGTCGTTTTCTTTCTTATCATATTAATATTATATACATAAAAGTTTAGGTTTGTCAAGTCTCCATCAAATTAAAATAAAAAGTTTCTTGTTATTTTCATCGTATGCCCTATTCAATTATTGTCATTTTCTATCGCCATCCTATTCAATTTCAAAAGATGCATGTATGAGAATAATAAGAATTTAAAATTAAAAAATTACAAAATCACGAGACTTTGAAAATTCTAAACTTCACTCTTCAGATAAGCTAAGGTTATATATAAATCCGTATCTACCGAATAAGACTATAATTATTGCTAGCTTCTCCGTACAACGTTGAATATACCGTGTCTATTTACAAAATAGTAATGGTAACGCTCTCTCGAGTAAAAGCTTTGATAGCCAATTGACCAAAATGAAGATCCCATCTCCAAAAAAATAAAATAAGAAATTTCTTGTTATTTTCATCGTATGTCCTATTCAATTTCCTATCACCATCCTATTCAATTTCAATGGATGTATGTATGAGAATAATAACAATTTAAAATTAAAAAAATACGAAACCGTGTGACTTTGAAAATCATAAACTTCACTCATCACATAAGCTAAGGTTACAAATATGTATTCATCGAATATGATAATATTTATCTCTTCTCCATACAACGTTGAAGATTTTGAAAGTTTCTAATTGTTATTTTTATCGTATATCTTCATATTCAATCCTTGTCAATTCCTATTACCATCCTATTCGATTTCAATGGATTTCTATATGAGAATAAGAATGATTTAAAATTAAAATAAAAACACGAAAGCGTGTGACTTTAAAAATTTTAAACTTCACTCATACCGTAGGCTAAATTTATAAACCTGTATCTATTGAATAAAATTATATTTTATCGCTTCTTCGTACGACGTTGAAAATACCCCATTTACCTATAAAATAATAAGGGTATAGAACTTGAAAATTCAAAAAAAAAAAATCAAAAACTTGAAAACATCATGTACATGTGAAAGGTTGATGGAAAAAGATAGATTGGAAACATTCAAACAAACAAAGGGAGAAGGATAGAATCTTATGGTACAGAGTGTATATATATATATATATATATATATATATATATATATATATATAATATACCCTTGGTTTTGGGTAAAATACATTGAACTCCACTTGGATACATTATTTGCGAAATTATTCTGATTTATCTAATTTTTTAAATTACTATGCGGCTACTTTTTCTACAATTTAAACCAGTCAACGTTAGTCAAGCTATTCAAACATCAAGTTTGACAACCAAACAAATTGCAACATGAATCCTATCATATCCAAAAACTCTATTAAAGATTCGATTTCAGAAAAAAAATTAAAAATTTAACATAGAAAAAATCAAACGTGATAGATTAATGTTGCACCTTGTTTGGCCGAAAAATCTCAAATTTAAAGTTTCAATAACTTGACTAATATTATTTGACTAATTGTAAATGGTAGGAGAAAAGTAAGGAAAGTTAAAGTAATTTCTCAAACTACAGGAATGCCAGTGTAATTTACCTTTTGGTTTTTGTGTTGATTTGGTAATTGGGTCTTGGTCATATTTTTAGATGTCTATTTGTCCCCCTTGGTCATGGTCAAAGAATGAAAGTACCAGGTGAGAGAGTATGGACTTTGCAAACTGAACTATATTTATTATTATTTTTTTGGAATTTTTTGTTAGTTTTGGGTTAATTTTTTTATTTGTTTTGACTTGAAAATTTTCAAAAGTAAAAAATAATAGTCAAAGATTAAAAAAGCTCACTACAAAGAAGAATAGTTTAAATCACACAATCTTTTTGAATTATTATTATTTTTTTAAATTTCAAGATCAGTCTGTGATCTTTCACCTTTCTGAACTATTTCATCGAGACGAAATTACAAAAGTCAATTTTTTGATCAAAATATAAAAAAAGGTTACTAAAGACTAAATATAGTATTATTGGAAGATAAATTAATTTAGTCCAAACACTACCTAATTTTCAAGTACAAAAGTAATTTTATGTGTCCCCACTCTTGAATAACAAGTTATTTACTAGAAATAACGCGGCCTTGTTTTATTTCGCACATTATTAAAAGATATGATTTTTCCTTTTAACTGTGCAATCCCTGATTTATTCTATCCTGTAAGGAAGGACATTTAGATATGTAAGGGTTGTCATCACCTCGGAAAATGTTATACCAAAGGCGTGGTATCAATGCATGGCTTGATAAGGTAAAGCGGAATAGGAATGATGATGGTTAATTGGAACTCGGCATGCAAATGTTCTAGCTCATGGATAAAACATTGATGCCAAGCCAAAGGGTATGTCGTCAAGACCATCAAATGAATTGTGACTTGGTGGGAGGACTACTCTTAACCAAATGAAGAGCCAAATGCCTAGCCTACCACTAGGGCTAGGACCTTTGGTGTAGCACCGGTGGAGGCTATTATATATAGATGTAATTTTGATGTCACAAACTCAAAAAAAAAATTTGAAAATGACTGAGCGACGATATCATTAGAATATTTTACTGTTGAACAGGTAGGAACTTGACTAAACCCGTTGAAAATTAGTTCGAGAGTCGCTCCCCTGACCGAAATACTTAGAGGAGCTCTTGTGTCACTCATTTCTATTCCTCTCGTTAGATCATATATAGCACTCATAACCACAACTTTAACTCAATTGTTTCCTGATAATTATTATAGATCACAAGTCACGTCATATTAATTGGGTGACCGATAGTATCTCGCCATTTAGGCATCTTCTTGAAAAGTGTAATTGGTAATGAATTTCCATGCATACCCTTTCTCTTTTCATGGATACTAGAAGAGATGAGAGAGTAGGGGTGCTCTTACATTTATGTGAAATAACATGGGTGATTTGGTTATCACAATTAAATGGGGTGAATTGGATTAGCAAATCCAACACCCCTGAATTTGCTAGAATTCTCATTTTGGACCTATACGAGTCCTACTTGACTATTATTAATCACTCCCCAAAAAACCCAATCAAACGAGATTATAAGTGATTTATGGGTTTCATAATCCAATCCAATCTTATCCCCTTCGATCGACATCAAATAGGATGTTCAGAGACGACATCAAATAGGATGTTCAGAGGCAACATCACTAGGTCGTTAGAGATAACAAAAGTTGCGAATTGGTCTACTCTTTAAGATTTGAACACACGGGAACATAGAGGGCACAAATTTACATGACATCACCGCATAGAGCGATGGGAGAAACGAATCAGTGGTACGAGACCCAGACGTCTTACGAACCGCAACAACATTGTAGGATTCAAAAACTTAGCTATAGGCCCCCTCAGGGTCATTACCTAACCAAGGAGGAAACACTGCATCAAAAGCACCTCTTTGGTGTGCTCACATTACCTACTTACAACTCCCTGAATTCACATAAAAATGTCCCACAAAACGGCAGTAAGGGTACAAACAAGTTACAGCCTCGTCTACGAATACAACTTCAAGCTACACTTTGTGAAGATTCTGAGGAGCACGCGGAGTAGCGAAATTTCCTGAAGCACTTGTGCTCGCATTTCTCAAAAGCTTACGAAATTCTGATAGACTAATCTTACCGTCTTTGTCAATATCAGCCTCCTCTAGAAGTGGGTCGATCGAGCCTTTTAAGCCCGTGTGCTGCAAAACAATAGTGTAATATGAGATAGAGCTGTATAATTTGACGCTAAGAAAAATCGCGTGCACATATGAAAGGTTAAAAAGCAGTAGATGACTCAGGAAGTAACGAAAAGATATGAGCTGGGGCATGCCTGAACCATAGGCCATGAATAATCCGAATGCTGTAAAAGTCCAACAGCCTGAGAAGTATATTGATGAAATTCCCCATCTCGGGGGAGAGAAAAGAAAGGACTTAGATCCTTAGTCAAACCACGGACCCAAAATTTACATTGAGTTTGACATGGAATGTCAGGCTGGCCATACAGCCCCGCGCACAACAAAGAAAGGAATTCCTAAGCATCATTGCTTCTTCCCCATAGAATACACGAAATTACTCTCATTAAGTGCTCCTTAGTAAGCATGTTTAATAGTTTGGTCTTTTCTTAAATTCGGTTGGGCCCTCACCAACCAAAACGTTGTAAGCATGTTTTAAGTTGGTATAAGAATCTTTTGCTTTTCAAAAAAAAAAAAGTGCTCCTTAGTAGACTTTCTTATTGAGCCTTGCTGTGGTAGAACCCTCAGATAAGGCAAGCTTGTGGTAATATGTCTGAAGAGGATGCTGCGGCACGAAACAGAAGCTTCACCCAATCCCAATCTGGTAGGACAGACTCCAAGGATAAAGCACCGGGTACATCAGGTATAGTCTCAGCTCATGTTGGGTTTGTGAAGCCTGATTTGGCTTGGTTTGCCGCTTCACCAACTATGTCCTGGTTCGACTTAAACAAGGGTCCTACGACAATTGACAAAGTAGAATCCTAGGATATATAATATGCTACCCGCGATAGATTTAACTTGTACACTAATCTTCATTCGATACATAGTGAAAACTTGCAAGAGACGTGATTTAGACCACATAAAGAATCTGTGTGTCATGCTTTTCTATTTGCGTTCCCTGCTTAACTATTCTTCGTGCGATTGTATGTGTTGGGTAGGGTCGAATCCACAACAACAATCATGTATTCTAGGTTTGTCCCAAAACCAATGAACCAAAATTCATGTAATCGGATGAATGGGTGAAGCCATTGAGAAGAAGAAAAACATGATCTTCTCTCTTTACAATATTTTTCCGATCTCACTATACTATCACCCAAGTCGCAATCTCATTTTTCTGAAACAAAAAGTGATATGACGCGATACTAACCATTTTAAGTTCTTCGGGGGTTATATATCCATCTCGATCCACATCAAATTTCTCAAAAGCATCTTGTGACCTCTGCTGCCACTTTTCCGAGTTATGCTCCTCTAGTTGATTGACATGTAAAGTTGCTGCAACGAACTCCGTGAAATCCACGAGTCCATCAGTGTTACTATCAATCTGCCTCGAGAAAACAAATATACTGCATCAGATTCCATTACACAGAAACTATTCACAACAAAAGACATAAGTACAAACGTTAAGCAGTCATATATATCCAATGTGGTAGCCCATGGCGAGGCTTATGGAGAGACAAAACTAGAGAAAAACAATCACCGAAAAGCAATAATGGACAAGGTTTCAGGTCAAATCGCGGCCACTCTCAAAGAAAATGCCTGTAACTCTTTTCTCTAGAATTGGATAACTAACGGTAACGATAACAATTTAAAGCGAGAGAGACGTCAAAACGAGTTACATAAAATGAAAGCTAGACAAACCGCTTGAAGAATCTCTAGAACACGCGAATCTCTCAACTTCCAAGGAAGATCTTTAGCAAGTGCCTGCATTAAACCAGCCATCCAATGATATATCTAACAAATGGGTTTATTGATTCTTTTACAAAGGTTGTTTTTTTCAAGACTAATGGTCCGATGTCAAGAGGTGAAGTAAAAGAAAATCTACCTGTCTCATTTCTTCAAGACTAATGGCCCCATTTTTGTCCTCGTCGATTGCATCAAACTGATCTCGAAGATCAGCTAACTCCTCTGGACCAATTGTGCTAGCCAACGCCTGTAAGACAATAGCTTGCCAATAAAGAAAGACAATGGGGTTGTTTCTAATATGCTACCAAGAGTGGAAAAAAAAATACCCGAAGTGCAAACTGTTTTAAGCGGCTGTACTTCACAAATTGCCGCATGTTGTACAGGACCGAGATATCCAAAGGAATCTCTGAGGCGTCCCCACCTTCCCTAACCCATGGGTGAGCTGCAAATTTGGAGGTGTCAGCACACCCAATCAAGAAAAGTTTGAAAAAAGAAACAGAAAGCAAAAAATGAAAATGTTACACCTTACGGAATAGTACAGCCAACGCATGAGAATTTCAGATACTCCCCCATTACTATTCTCTCTTTCCTTTTTGGGATTTCCGAAATTACATCACCTTTTTGAAAAATCAAAGTAGAAAGATTTTTTAAGTTTTCCAAAGCTATCCCCTACCCGAATACAGGGGGAGTAATGCCACTCGTTTGATTTGAAATGCAATAATTACTCGTTTCCTTAAAAAGTTGGAATTCACATAAGAGACCAAGAACATGTGACAGAGGGAGTATAACACATTATTCCACGTAACTAATGTGCGGTTTACTAGTACGCAAAACTATTCAAGTTTCTACAAAACTACACTTGTACTCTGGATAATGAAACGCCTAATGCACAAATTGCAGTTCCATACAACAAAGTCGGGTTTATGCCATGTGTGCATCTATCCCTTTTGCATTAGTCGAAAACTCACAGCCCCTAGCGCAACAACAACAACAAACCCCCCCCCCCCCCAACCGGACCGGCAGCGGCGCCGCCTTTTTTGTACAAAAATTTTAAAAAAAATCAAATATGCAAAATCAAGCCGTTCCGCTTTTGGGTCAAGAGATAGATAAATAGACAATATAGGGTACAATATGAACCTATGACTCATAAAATCACAAGATCATCAACCAAGAATTCCCATTTAAAGCTCATCAATTCTTAAACTTCCCATTTTTTCGGCAACACAACAGAGGGAATGTTATTCAGAGAAACAAATAGAAACATACACAAGGCCTGAGCAGCAGTTAGTCTTGCACGAGGGTCCTTCACCAGCAGTTTCCTGACAAAATCTTTTGCACTGTTGCTTATGGTTGGCCATGGCTTGCGATGAAAATCAGGCTTGTTCCTCAAAACCTGAAAATGTTGGAAATTTAGTAGGTGTCCCCAACACATGAGAAACAGCAGAATAACAAAACAAATCAGATTCGAAAACAGCACTTGTGAAAAATATCGCCTATTTATAAATCCAAGGCCACACACACTGAAAACCTGGCAGTATTGTAGTACTTAAATCCAGAACTTCCAATTTAACAGAGGAACCCCCAACCAAACCCCCCAAAAAATCCAAAAAAAAAAAAACAAAAAAACTCTTCCGATGAGATAAACAATCCAGCAAGAAAGTACACTATTCATCTATCATGACAACATCAGATCCCATAGAAGGCTCCCTGGAGAGATGCTGATGAAGCATTCAACTACAAAATGGAAGGCTGGGATCAGTTACGTGTTCAGCATAAGTATGAAGTGTATTCTCGCTATCCACACAATTTAGAGTAGTTAAATGTTGATTATACAAGTTAAGTGTCGTGATCAAGAGAGCATGGATGGTATCCTCTCCTTATCCTAATCACGCGGATCAGCTAGATAAACCATGATCCATCAACAGTATTAGGTCTTATTTAACAGCATCCTCCCCGAAAACTGTAGAATTCTCACATCTTATCTTATCCATTTTGGGATACCCGGTCAGCAGCAAATATTTGCATTCCATTTTCAATTTATTTGTTGTCAGATTCTATCCGAAAATGAATGTTTCATTTGGTTAAAACACCTTATATGCGGCTCAAGTTCAATAATCTTTCTCAATTGGAAAAGGGGACTTAAATTAGTGCAGGTGTTCTTGTTTAGAGCTACTGCTTTGTTGTGTATCATCAGAATTCAAAACAGAGGCTTAAACGGTGGACCCAGAGACCATGCTGCGCGCTGTGCACAGCTGGGTTTCCGTGTCCTTAAACTGTGAGGCGTATGACTTGGCAAGTCAAGTAAACAGCATTTTACCGAACCATCCTAATATTCATCAGATACCAACACATTTTACCACATACCTCAACAGAGATCTACCTATATATTAATGCAAAGTCATGTGAAATATACTTTGGACATCATGAGAACACCAGTAAACAGATTATCAATAAGAAATGTTTGCAAATTGCAAATGATACCTATTATGATATTGTTAAATATACCTTTCACAAATCAGACAAAGTTTAGTAGAAAACACAGTACGTAACAGTGAAAAACAATGTTATAAACACAAACCGATATCTCCAGAGAAGAATTTATCCCATGGAAACAACACGATCAATTCAAGAAGTATGGCATAAATTTAACACGTTAATCACTCCAGAAGAAAATGAGAAAGAAAAAGAAAGCATATCAATTCAAAACGCATAAAATAGGAAAAGGAAGAAATTTTCGAAATCCAAAGCTAAGAAATGCACTGCACCTCCTTAAATATACCATCCTCCGTTTTGTCCCAAAAGGGGCGTCTTCCACAGAGCAAGATATAGGTAATTACACCAATGCTCCAGACATCTGATTCCGCCCCAGATTTCCGTTTCAGAACTTCAGGAGCAACATAGTAGGCGCTGCCAACAATATCCTGAAACTTTTTCCCTGCATCAGTCAGTAATTTATGCATACAAGACTTCAGCTCTAGCGCAAAATAATCAACACTTTTGATTCTTCAAAAAAGAATAATTTAAACTCACCCGGTCTTATGAAGTCTGACAAACCAAAATCTGTGGCCTTCAAAGACGAGTCCAATTTCGGTGATTTGAATAGAAAATTCTACAGTACACAATGTTATATTAACTAAAAATGTACAAGAAAGGAGGAAAAATGTTACGGAAACAAATAATATAGCATTACTGAATAACCATAAGCCAGAAGCCGTATCTTTGCTGTTAAACATTCACCTCCGGTTTCATGTCACGGTGGACCAAACCATGTAGATGACACTCGGCTGCAACTTTAAGCATTTGCCGTACAACTACTGCTGCATCTTTCTCGGAATAACGACTAGCTTTTCTGATTCAAGGAGAACTTGAGTCAGCACTATAACCATACCATACATATAAAGCATCAGCCGTTGTCCATATGATGCAATAATA
This sequence comes from Arctostaphylos glauca, assembly GCA_019985065.2. Classification (NCBI taxonomy): domain Eukaryota; kingdom Viridiplantae; phylum Streptophyta; class Magnoliopsida; order Ericales; family Ericaceae; genus Arctostaphylos; species Arctostaphylos glauca. The sequence continues at coordinate 18,115,163 of JAHSPW020000014.1, read as the reverse complement.
GCAATCTATAATATTAAGCACAACTGATACCACCAATGCGGTTTGTTGCAATCAAGACAACCTCCCTCGTAGTATCAGAAATTAAACCAACCTCCCTTTATCGAAAAAGTGAGCTGCTTCCCCCTTGTTAACATTTTATTAGGATATGCAGGTCTATTTGCTGATGTCAAGTAAACAAGTTATGTAATTCTCAAACCAGGATTAAATCTTCGAGTTTCAAATTTGAAAATATGCCTTAGCAAAGTAGGGGAGAAACCGTAGTTTGATAAGTGTGTATTTTCAGTTCCAAGGGCTATTTATTGTATTTTGGACACGGCATAAGTGGTCTTCATAATTCACCTCCAATCCAAGTGGTCAATGATGCACGTAAGTATGATGCTTGCACAATGGAAAATGCTACTGGTTTATCTCTCCATCGAATCAAATTGGCCAAAGGCGTACGTTCATAAGCCCATGCAACAGTTTCAAAGACAAAATCTTACTTGGATAAAATTCGGTCCAACAATTCGCCACCCTCACATAACCTATAAGAGATAAAGGAAAGAAAACATGTATTCAGAGGGCCGTAGATGGGGAAATTAAAAAAATAAAAATATTGCAAATGCCAAAAAACATAAAAGAGAACAACATATGACTGGTTAAAATTGTCGTGGAATTCTGAGAAAGAGTAACTTAGAAAACTTACTCCATGACTATATACACATAAGAATCATCTTCAAATGCATTATAGAACTTAACAACATTCTCGTGGCCAGCTAAGGCTTGCAATATTTTGACCTCTCGCTTAACATCCTCAACGGCAATTGGGAGAACCATCTGTTACAAAATGCAAGAGTTCGTTCCAATGAAAAACATCCGCTTTAAAAGTCCAAAATGTTGCTAGTAGCAACGAACTAAACATAACTGATTATGTTCTTATTTCAACAATTTCAAGCTCACCCATGTAGACATCATGTTTGTAATAGTATTCAAGATGCGACCAATGAGAATAGTAAAACCCATATGACTCAGTAAGGAAAGCAAGCAAAATAGCATGCTTTCTATTTCAGGGAAAAAAAGAAAAAGACATTAGTTGAAGAAGGTGAGACACAGTTGTAACTTGTAAGAGGCAAGCTAGCATCACAAGCCCTGATGTTAATAGAAGCCTGGGAAAATCAGAACTTAAATTATATCAACAAGACATTAAGCTTGTCTACAATAACATGAAGTTTCAACCCGCCTTCATGATGAATCTGATGAAGATATCAAAACAAACCAAATAAGCTCATAAAAATACAAACAGATTCCCCATGTGATCTCATATTGGAAAAAAACTATGTTTTCGAGTTGCAACAACTGAAGTTTATATCCGCCACTTCAAAACTGGTGCAATGATTCCATTTGAATCTTGCATATTTCGGACAGAGTTCTAATTACAGCCGAGCAACTCTGAAATAACGCAAATTGTCTTGCTTCTTCTCTGGTGAAGGATGTCTAAGCTTATTTCTCAGCCGGCAGTCATCTCAGGGGGAACAAAAAGGCCAAGTAAAGTATAAATAAAGGAAAAACTGTAGAAAAAAAGGGAGCGGGAAGAACAATTCCAGTTGATTGAAAGAAGACCGATTAAAGCTCAATATCGGGACACCATCGATGGCATGAACATATTTCGTTATTTGCTGCAGGGCTTTTTTTACCTTGCTTACCTTAATCAGAGGGGTTTCGAGGAAGACAACTGTGGGGCACCTTTCGGGTGTGGTATCAACCCAGGGCTGTTTTACTTCCTTAGGCTTGACTAAGAAAGATTGACCACTGTAACCCCTTGGGTCCTGTCTATGAGATGGCACAACACTCCAGCTTAGTTTTGTTGAGAGTTCCCATATCGTGCCAAATTCAATTCTCACATGATAGAAAACTGCCAATTTTTTCTTACTAGCCTAGATGTTATGGACCCCTTTCATTTGTCAGCTAATCATCAAACCCGAATTTCCAGACCCGCTTAAAACGACGATCCACCAATCATCAGAGTAGTAAAACTACGATCCAACGTATCTTCTCTATTGGGAAGATGGTGCAGATGACTCCCTAATTAGGAAGTTGGCAAATATTCACAGAAAATTCAAAACAAAAAGGAGGGGAAAAAACCTGCAGATGTTTTGAGTCAAATACCCATGTTCAGAAGTTCAATAATTCACAATCATTCAGCAGCAAACAATCACAATATCACATTCCTGGGTTGACCTTTCATCCATCACAAAAACAGAAGAACAAATAGAAACCAGATCGTGGATCTGAAGAAAACTCGCCAACATGAAAATTTAACTCCGGTCATCCCCAACTTCGAGAAAATTAGATTACGTGGTCAGAATATGAAAAGAACGAACCACAAAATCTAAGGAAAAAAGTCCAAACATACGAACCAAAATTTGAAAAGGGATAATTTCAGAACAATAAAAGTACCTTATTCTTATCAATTTTCTTGACTGCAACACGATCTCCATTCAACTTGTCTACCCCAACATAGGTATACCCAAATTGCCCATGCCCCAGCAATTTTCCAGTCGTGTATTTCTTATTGAAATCTTTATCGTACCCAAAATCCGTTTTCTTCCCACAAGGAATAACCCCACCTTGCCGCTTCGGCTTATTCAGCAGACAATTCTTTTGCTGTGCCCTCTGCTGATTATAATTCGACCCATCTCGGTTCTTGGTCGTGATTGGCGCCGTTGAGGGTGGTTTGGTACTTTCTTTGACGTGTCTGTTCGCGTTGGTGGTGGCGGTGGCAGAAGGGGTGTTGCTGTTTGAGCCACTCACCTTTGTCGTTGAGAAACAGCTACCCATCTTACTTCTGCAAATTTTACAGCTTTTTCGGGGTTTAGACAGATCAACACCATGAAATTATGCACGCGGAGATGTATCTGTGAGAGAAAGATAGATGGGCATGTAATGTGGGTTATAAAGGAAAGTATGAAGCAGGTAGGAGGAAGACGGAAGGAGAGTGGTGGGGATGGTCAACGGGAGACTTTAGAAGAAGAAGACGACAATGGAGGGGGAAGAGAGAGAAGGGGAGGGGAGAGGGAGAGGGGAGTTCAATAATTGTTGAAGCAAGTTCATGTTTGTTTCTCATTTTCTTGTAAAAGGCACTTCTGGTAATTCTGTTGCTCTTTTCTCGTAAAAAGCACTTCGGCCATACACAGCCTTGCATGTGGTGAAAATAAAAACCGAAAAACCGGACCGGACCGAATTGACGGTTTGAGGATTAAAAAATTCAGTCCGGTTCAATTTCGGTTTAAAAGTTTGAAGAAACCAATTTCGGTTTGGAGAAATACAAAATCGGTTCAAACCGGACCAGACTGGATAGGGATTATAAATAAAAATATGTTATATTTTTAGGTTTATGTGTTATAATTTATAAGTCATTACTCTATTAGTCATTTAATCTATTAGGATTTAAGATCATTACTTTTTTCTTTTCTTTTTTGTGATTGGTAGGAAATATTATCCAAAAAATTAAAAAATTCAAACCGGACCGAAATCGGCTCAAACCGATTGAAATCGAACCGGTGAAATCGGTCCAATTTCAATTTACAAAATTTTCAAACTGAATCAAACTGAACCGGTTATACCCCTAGGCCCTTGCATGATCGACGCACAACTCACGTGTGTAAATATTTTGTGTACAATATTTATACTCCCTCCCTTTCATTTTATAATTCTAATTTAAGATGTCACAAAATAAAAATTTATTTTTCACAAATAACAATTAAATTTTGGTTAAATATTTTTTGATCATTTATTTAAATAAAATTTTTACTGTACACATTAATCAAATCAATGACATATTTGGAAAGAAAAATATTTTTTATATCAATTATTATGTTCTCTTGAAAAATTAGAATCCGAAAAAAAGACTATGAATTTAGGACGGACGGAGTAGGAAATATAGTAAATTCATACATGACCCACTTTTATTAAAACTTTAGTAGTTTATAATATATTGAGTTCATCACTTGTACTCTTTAAATTTTGGATTATATATATGAATATAAGTTCACTACATTTTCTTCGTTTCATATTATTTTTGATATAGTTATGACCTCACTAATTAAAACGTAGTGGTTGATAGTTTTTTTTGAAATGATTAAAATATCCGGTCGACTTCAAGATTACTCTCAACCTAATGTCGATTACTCATCGGGGACCAATTCTACCTTCAACTTGCGGGAGTCCCATTTAAAGTCATGACTTTTTGCCCCATATGAGCTACGAATTGGGGGGCCAGTAGTAAGAGGGCTAACTACACAAGTGTAGTGAGCTCATCCGGCCTCCATTTCGACAATGGACGTTTCAGATTCACATTAATATTTATTCAAGTAGGTTATTAGGACGAAAAGGAGACTATATTTCTATGTTTGCTTCACTAACATCCCATCGTTTTATGCTTATTAGTCCAATTTCATACCTAACGAATAACTTCACCCTCCCTTTCTTCGGCTTTATACTGAACAGAAGATTTCGAGAAAGCTAGTTATTTTAAGAAAAAGTCTAAGAACACAATTTATTGACAAGAACTGGAGTTAGCATACAGAATCTGTGCTTAGTATTGTGTGTGTGTGTGTGTGTGTGTGTGTGTGAGAGAGAGTAGGAATTTGTGGCGTTAAAGACTAAAGAAACCCTAAAATTTTTAGAACATAAGTCATAACTCATATCAGTAAATACGGGACGAGTTGGGGATCAGGGATGGGGATACTTATAGCTGAATCCTACCAATTTTTCGAATTCTTTTATAGACTCATCTCCGGATTCTACTCAATTCCTAAAAAAAAATCTCCGAATCACTAATCCATTTGGGCAAAGAACAGGGCGGGCAATCGGATCAGGTGAAATTGTCATCCCTACTTCTTATGTACAGAGACATTTTCTAACATATTTGCATCTGAATCTGTACACGAGAGTACTGTTCCTAGATTTGCTCTTATTTTGATACATGGTTATATTTTGTGTCCTATCATTAGTGGTTATGAGTCGGATTAGTCAATAATGGTTATTAGCCCAATTAATGAGTCAATTAAACAACCAACAAAAGTGGGATTCTTATTATATGGCCAAATATTAACACACTTGCAAGGTGCAAAACTAATCATAATCAACCAAAGTTTATCAAGACCTCAAGAAATAAAATATTGCTGCCTGACTTGACCAAAGTAAATTACATAGGGTTGGAAATATTCAAGGAATTGATAATAAAGTCCAGACCAGTTTAGGTTCTCCAGTCTCAGTTTTTGTCTTGTGAACTCAAATCAAATTTGATGGGGGTCGGAACTTGCCCAATAAAGAATTTCACTTTAGGACCATGACTTACAATTTGGCGACAGTATGTTTATACTCGAAGTGGTATTGTCTCAATTTCATTATGTGAAGGTTACGCATTTAAGCATCATATGAAACAGTTTGGAATGGTCTCAATTCCTTTTCCTTTGTTTTAGTTAGGGTAAAATTGTCACATTTGAATCTTAAAAAATTTATTGACACATTTTCTTTGCACCTCTCATTTTTATTATGTCAATTAAGTAGCCCTCATACTTAGGTCAAGTTAATGTGCTCCTCGTAACCATATTATAATTTTTCGTGAGTCGACATGGTCTTTTTCTATCACTAAGCGAATAATAGGCCACTAGAAGGACCACGTAATCATATTATAGGCATGGTTTTTTCTACCTCTAAGTGGATAGTAAGTCAATGGAAGGACCACATTGCACATAACCTATAGTGTAAAGAGTTGACTGACACAATTAGAGTGAAGGCAACAACGTAAGAATTTAGTCGAATTACAGGGATGCAAGTGTTATTTTATCCTAACATTATAATTATAATTTTTGATATATCAACTAATCACCAAATTCATGAATAGAAAGGGTATCAAAGTAAATTTCATAACGAAATTCTAAATCTCTTTTCACTTTTTTTACTCAAAATCATATTGAAATAAGTGGTTATTTTGTAAGGGTATTTTGGATTATTTGTCTAAGAATAAAGACTTATTGAGTTAAACCTTATAGGATGGGACCTAGCCTTAAATAAATCCCTAAAATGTAGCCTTTTAATTGCTAGATTGGCTTCTAATTCAATGTTCATGTAAAGAAATTCTAATTCAAGTCAATAGAACACTATCAATACCCCTTATTGTAATTTAAGTGTTAACTCATCAACACTAGTCTCTCTCTCTCTGATATATATATATATATACATATATATATATATATGAACCAGCAACTAGTCGACGATGATGGGACTAGCAAATGTAGCAGACTAAATCAACAAAAGAATATTACTATAAAGAAAGAAGGATTGTAAATCTATTAACTGTTCTACCAATAAAAACTCTAATCAACTGGAATTCCCGAGCAGGCATCCACTAATATTGTAATCCTGAAATACCGAGCAAAATTGCATGTTGACGACAATTGTAGACTTCAAACTACATTAATTTGAAGAAATGAAAAAACTAAATTATTAATTAAATAAAGCAGGGCGAGAGTGTCAGTTAAATTTATCATTATCGGTTGAAAACAGTCTAAAGTTCTAAAAATGAAACCAAGAAATTCTTTTCGTATTCAAAATCAATTGTCATAATTTACTTGGATTTACGATCCATAAATCCAAGCGAATTTGACATTTAATTTTAAGTTTGGAAAAAAGTTTTTAAATTTCTTTTCTAGAAGGATAACACTCCTCTTATAAGTAGTGAAGAAAAATGCTTGTCTAGATGAGATGGAAACCTTTATTGTGGATGGGGTACAGAAAAATTCCCACCTAACTCGCATGTGGTTGGAACCATTAGTTAAGGACACTGCACGTGACATAGATCCAGGAAAATAATATTTTTTTGGGGACCAATCAGCATACCACAATAATTACAGTATCTATATTACAAGGGAGGACGGTGTGGGGCCCTCCAAACATATTTTCACAAGAATGGTCTAGATTGATTCGATCCAACGATGGAGATTAACTCAGAATTTAATTATAGTGCTAATAGTGGGTGGAAGTTGAAAGGGTTTCTTTTTAACTCAGAATTTAATTATAGTGCTAATAATGAGTTGAAGTTGAAAGGGTTTCTTTTAGGGTTTTTTTTAAAACAAACAAAAGTGGCAAAAAGCACACACGCTAACAATTAAAACCTCACACGCTAATAATTAAAATTTGAGTTAATGGATGGAAGTTGAAAGGGTTTTCTTCTAAAAATAATACGCTTAGGTGGGTTTTTTTTCCTTTGGTTTGCTTGTAAACAGCGTACACACTAATAATTAAAATCTGAGTTAATTGGGCTAATAATTAAAATCTGAGTTAATGGGTGGAAGTTGAAAGGGTTTTCCCAAACACCCCTTTCTCCTACCGTAACATGGCATTAGATGGCAACTTCTGCGGTTGTTCTTTGATATCATCGTGCCATGTGTATGGTGGCATGCCACATGTGTATGGAGCATGGGCCAATACAAAAAACTATTAAAAATATTAGATGATATTGAACAGCAACATGGTGTCCACGAAGTGAGGCTAAATATGATAATATAAATATAATATCAAATAAATACGAATTAACGTATTATTTGTGTTTACAATATTACTAATAATATTAACATATTTTCACAAGAACGGTCTAGATTGATTCGATCCAACGATGGAGATTAACTCAGAATTTAATTATAGTGCTAATAGTGGGTGGAAGTTGAAAGGGTTTCTTTTTAACTCAGAATTTAATTATAGTGCTAATAATGAGTTGAAGTTGAAAGGGTTTCTTTTAGGGTTTTTTTTAAAACAAACAAAAGTGGCAAAAAGCACACACGCTAACAATTAAAACCTCACACGCTAATAATTAAAATTTGAGTTAATGGATGGAAGTTGAAAGGGTTTTCTTCTAAAAATAATACGCTTAGGTGGGTTTTTTTTCCTTTGGTTTGCTTGGCCTTTAATTTCCCAATGACCTTTGGTTTGCTTGTAAACAGCGTACACACTAATAATTAAAATCTGAGTTAATTGGGCTAATAATTAAAATCTGAGTTAATGGGTGGAAGTTGAAAGGGTTTTCCCAAACACCCCTTTCTCCTACCGTAACATGGCATTAGATGGCAACTTCTGCGGTTGTTCTTTGATATCATCGTGCCATGTGTATGGTGGCATGCCACATGTGTATGGAGCATGGGCCAATACGAAAAACTATCTATATTACAAGGGAGAACGGTGTGGACCCCACATATTTTTAATCCAACGGTTAAGATTGATTCGATTTAATGGCTGAGATTAAAAGACATTTTCACAACAACGGTTGAGATTAATCCAATCCAACGATGGAGATTAAATAGAATTGTGAAAGAACATGAAGGGTCGGCCGTTTGAGCTTTGGAACTGCAAGACTTTGGAACTGCAAGCTTCTCACGCTCAAAACTTTAATCCCAGATGGGATTTAATGACTTCCAAATGTACAAGCCACCCCACTCTCTCTCTCTCTCTCTCTCTCTGACTTTCTCTCTCTCTCTCTCTCTGACTTTCTCTCTTCTAACACAAAACTCGATAAAAGAGAAGGGCATTGTCTGGCGCAGTGTGCTGAAAATAAAAGTCTAACCACAGAGAGAGAGAAGGTAGCAGGGGTTTTTGCTTCCTGAACAGAACAAAGGACAATATAATTGGATTTTTTGAAAAATATTTATTAATAATGTGTTACTTAAGAAAAAATTAAATTAGAAAGTCGTGCTTTATGAATGTACTCTAGAGTGAATACATAATCAATGTATTCACTGATTATTAATTTGTTATAGTCTTTGTTAAAAATGAAAAACATAGTGTATTGTCTTTGTTAATGAAAAACATACTGATTATTAATTTGTTATAATTTGTTATAGTCTTTGTTACATGAGTACCCCATACATAGTGTATTGTCTTTGAGGCACTACGAGAACCCCTTAGGCATAAAATGAGTATTTGGTGATAATACGTAATATAATACAAGTATAAGAAATTACAGTCCGAAAAATAGGTCTAGAGTTTTTTTATATTCTCATTTTGGATACTGACTGCTCAGATGCATAAGCTATATATGATCACATTTTCCAAACTTTTTTGCATAGTCTAATCATAAAATTAATATATAGAACTTATAATTTATAAAAAAAACACCAAACACTCAAAGTATCGAATAATTTCGCTATATATGATTGGTTAGGATTCGTTCCCCTAATTGTACAAGCACAAAGAATTTATAATTTACATTATATCTGTAATGACCACTGCGAGATCACAGTACTACATGTTATTTCTTTTCTCCCTCATTTCTTTCTATTGCTGAAAATATCTTTCTTTTATCTCCTTACGCTTTTTTTGGAATATGGGAAAAAAGGGAAATGAAGGAAAAGTAAACAGAAAATAACGATAATAAAATAATAAATTAATCACTATAATTTTTTCTCTTTATTTTCTTTTATTTTCTTTTTTTTTAATTATTTTATACTTTCTAGCTTGCTTATTCTTCGATCATCTTACAAATACATGACCTATGTAGAGCATCCTTTTTTTTTTGTTACATTTGTATATAAGTTGAACTTTATTATTTAGTATTTTGTACATAGATCCTATCATACTCAAAGTAACAGTGGTATTTGTTTGAGAGATAATTGAATTTTGATCATATCAACACAACATGTTATTAGTTTAGATAAATCCTAACGTGGATTTAAATTCATGGCTGTAATTTCGTTCGTAGTGCGGTACATAGACATGGGTAATATTCTAGATTTAAATTCAGCTGGATTCGATGCATTAGTGTTATCTCTAATTCTACATATATTGCAAGTATTGCTATGTAATTTTAAGAGTATTGTTTTAGGACCCTTTTTTGGAATTAAAGCATGAAACATAGTTAGTAGCCTTAGTCAGTAGGTAATTGCTCTTGGGAGTAATAGACATGGAACACCTAACCATAAAATTTAAGCAGCACCATTACTGTGGTATAAAATTAGCCCTAACCTTAAAAAAGTTCATTACATATTATAAACTAAATATAGATTTAAAAAGTTTAGTGAACTTTTTTTATATTTAATTTGGACATATATTTTTACTTTTTGGGCAGGATCATGACATACAATTTTGGACATACATTTTCTATTTTCTCTGCTATGTTTTTCACTTCGTATCTTCAAGTTGTATTTATTAATATTGATAATTTTTTTTTGTTTCAGACAACTCTTTCAAACTCTTAATTATGGACAATCTAACCATCTATGGTCATGTGAGTTTTTTCTCTTATTTTAAATCTCGGATGGTAAATTATCGTTTTCTTTTTGTCACATATGTAATTCTGTAATTTTCATCTTCTTATCCAGCTCGATGGTGACTTGGACAAAACTGTAAGATAGCTTTCATTTTATTCAATATTTATGTTTAATCCTCATACTATGAATTGATATTCATTTTGAGTTAGTCTTTTATACCTTCGTTATTACAGGTTAAGTTCCTTCGAGAAAGAAATGTAGGTGTAGTGATCCGAGATGAGCGAGAACTTAATCAAATTCGCATGCACGAGGTAATTCTCTCAAAATCGTCAATTTGTCATATGTACAGTTTTTCAAAATGTTATTATTTATTTATCTGACAATTTGTTTTAATGAAAAGGCAAAGGCAAAATAAATTTGTGCAGGAAAAGAAAATGTTGGAAAAGTCGTTAATTAGGAAAAGCAAAACAATTTGTTTTATACCTCATATATACTCATTAATTAGTTTTTTTTATTATGGAAAAACTGATCTGTTGCAGGATTGGGATGAAAAAGTCGTTGAGAGTAATATGGTGAATACCACTAGGCTACTTCGATGGGGGTATCACAACAAGGTAGTATTAATCACTTTATATTTTTTTTAAAATAGTGGACTTTACTCATTCATTTTTTTTTTATGAATTTTAAGGTTGTTGTTCGTGTTCACAATTCTGCTATTTGGACGAAGTACATATATGTTGATACAAATACTTTTCGAAGGGTGATGAAGCGAAGATTTCAAGATAGACAACCAGTGAAGAAGACAAATTTTTTTTGAAGATGGATAATCAAGATAGACATTGATGATGACGTTTATTTGGTTACATTTTTATATGGATTTTAACACTATTAGTTAAGTGTTTTTATCTTATGGTTGAATGTGGATTCTGTCAGTGCAATATTACGCATAACATAGATTTAACTTTTCTGATTTAATTCCGCTGCGTCGTGCCGTAGGCACGGGTAATACGCTAGTCTATAATACATTTCATAACGGTGTGGACCCCACACATTTTTAATCCAATGGTCAAGATCGATTTAATCCAATGGCTCACACGCAAACATATTTTTAGAACAATGGTCCGGATCAATTTGATTCAACGGCTGAGATTTACTGAATGTGTAGAGTCACTTCCTGTTCCCCATGAATGCTTGCATCACTCCACTCCTTCAAGAACTAAGTTCAAATTCAAAATTCAATTTTCTCTCTCTCTCGGTAAGCTCCCCAAATGTGCAGAAATCGAAAGGGTGTATCCGCTATACAAGCAGCTGCTGTAATTCAAGTTTCATAGGCACAGATCTGTATAACAAAAGGGTGTATCCGCCGGAATCCATCTTATGCACCGCCCCAAATGGACGCATCTCGGTCGTCCATCGGCTTCCCCCAAGTTATTGAAAGAAAATTCCAGGTCAGGTCAATTAGATCGCCACCCAACCCCTGACCCGACATTCCCCATCTCTCTCTGGTTGCCACCCCACTCCGACTCTGAGGAGGCTCGACTGCCCTCCGTCGGGCACCGACCGACAACCGTCATGCCTTCAACAGTTAGGGTTTCTGGGTTTGCCTTCGGCAATCGCCGTGCCCCTCTCCAGTTTCTAATATGGTTCACAAACCACAGTTCCCTGTTGACTGTTCCTTTTCGCTGATTTGGCACTATATCTATGTTACTATGTATTATGTACAATATACATGGCAGATCAATATCTGCAAATTAACCAAGGAAATGAAGGAATGCAATAGCTAGAATATTAAGAGCCACATTGGCAGACTGCAGTATTAGATTTCATTGACAATTTTGTTTAGCTAATTGTAGTCTGTAGCACAATAGCATATCTAACTCCCAAAACATACTTGGCAGCCTGTTCAAAAGTCTGTAGCACAATAGCATATCTAGAAGATGGACAAACACAGTCAATGAAAAGTGCTGCTGAGTTTGGGGGAACTTCGGAACTTCGACCTAAGAGTGATAATGCGAGATCTCGACTCTGTTTTTTGTTCTAAAGGTAAAGTCCTTTTTTCCCTTTTTTTTGAATTTTCTTCTATTTTTTGTTTTATGTTTTGTAGTTATTTTTCGTTCTGATGGTAAAGTCTTTTTATGTTTGATATTCGTGATTAATATTAACCCTTTAGGTTGTATTTTGTTGGGAGTGGTAGTTAGAATTCAATGTACAAATATTTCTACCTATTTGAAGTGCATTCTACATGTTTGATAAAACGTAGAATGCGACGAAGCATTGGTATTTTTGTTTCTTTGAAAAAATTATGGTGCTGTTAGTTTAGGATCACTGAAACTAAGCTTAAATCTTCATATGAGAGAAAGTGTAATTAGTAAGTTTTATTGCAAATTATCACACTTTCTAGCTGTATTGGCAATTGCCATACGTTTAGGGTCAGTAAGTTTCTGATTTTAAACAAGCGTGGATGGTGATTAATATATTTTCTTCATATAACAAACTATTTTGTATGCAGTATGGGATTTGATGAGAAATGTCATGGATATTGTGCTGAGGTTTTGCCATGGATATATCTTTAAAGGATATGAAAAATAGAGGTATGATTTTTGAAATCTTTTTGGTAGTTTTTTCGAGAAGAGAGTTGTGAAATTCTTAAATTACCTTATTTATAATATAGACTAGCGTATTACCAAAATAGTTGAGAATCAAAATGGAAGTTTGGAGGGGTTCTCTATTCTCACGCTCTCATACCTTCTCTCGCCGTTTCTCACATTCTTGCCAATCCAAACATTAGAGATTATTCATTTTCTCAATTTCTGTTTTTTTCTTTAAATCCATCAACCCAAAGAAGCTGAACGACGTGGGATTTGATTCGGAGCACTTCAACCAAGCTGCTTCACCTTTCTCCTAAGTCTCTAGGACTCCATGATTATTCCCAAAAGGCATCATGCTCTTTCAAATTAAAATACCTACGGACAAAATCAATGGCAGCACCACTTAAAGCAATGAGAGTTGTGAGAGTCTTAAATTACCTTATTTTGTAATATAGATTGATTAACGAGACATCGAAGATTGACTATCTTTTGCTTCTTCTTATGTACTGGACAATATGTCTTTGTTTACATAGCCCATATAGGTAGGTTTGATGGACTATATGTGCATGTTTTTTGAATAATTCAAAATCTTGCTAAGTTTTTTGTTATCACTTACTCCCATTTTCCTAGATTAATTGAAGATTTTAGTTTCGTTAGTTCAATCTTCTTTCCGTTTTTTAGCAAACACCCATTTGTTGAATGGAGTTTGTTTCAGAATGTGGTTAAGAGCCCTACAACAGAAGTTAGGGATGCGTTTTTTATAGTTCAGTTGCAGATTGAAGAATTCTTTCATGCTGTATGGTACCGCAGGAGTTATGGAATTGCCAACACATCTGTTGGGTTATCAGAAGGGAAATGTCCAAGTATGGGTTCCTTGCTCTTTCCAATCCATTGGCTGTGATTTATTTTTTGTTGTCCATTCCATTTAGCTGCTGTTGAATTAATTTTGGGTAAGAGTTTTCTCAAAATTCTAATTCTATGTTATGCAGTTGGAATAGGACATAGAAGTTTGCGGACATATGTTTTTGGTTTCTGTATTTTTTTTAAACTGTGAAGTGGATGAATGAAAACAACCGAGTCATGCGATTCATGTGATATTGTTGGGTTTCTGTAATGAAAAGTAAATTTTGTGCCTTTTGCATTTTCTAACTGAAGATGCTTTAGACCATATTTGTATGGATTGTGATACAATGTCCTATTTTTTTATTGTGTTAGTGAAACCATTTTGGATTGACATTTAAATTGGAATGGTTTGGTCAGTGTTCGATTTTAATTCTATATCAAAAAAGTTTTTTAATGGAGTTTGTTTTGACTATTTTCTTTCAAAGTTCATTAGCAATGTTACCTTTTTGCATTTCGTATTCACTGAGATGTTTTTATTGTGGACAGACGGGTGGTTCAAGCAATCGACAAAAGGAGCACAAGAAGGCTATATGCCTCTTGCTGCAAAGGGAGCTAAGGTAGCAAGATCTTGAGAAGTCAAAAAGAAAAAAATAGCAGCGGTATGGAAAATAGTTCCGTGGAAGACAAGCGTGGAAATAATCTGAAGTACTTCCTTTATTTGTCTTTTCGAAGTCATTTATTTGTTTGTCATCTATCCAAATTATACTGTTGCTTCGATGAAAGTCAGTTTCGAATGACAAATACTGTATGGTAGAAGAGGTGCAATTTGTGTTTCCAAGTTTTCATTTGCGTATGGGAATGGATAAAAGCTCTAATAAGCCTTCTCTTTGTGTATGACTGAGGGGATAGTAGCTAGGGATTTGAACAATTATTCTCTTTTTTGCCTTTAGGTTGGGTAGAAGGATAAGTAAAATATGTGGATTTAAACTTAATTGTGTATTAAACTTTCATGGGTTTGTTGGAGCATTAGTATAAATATTTTTGCAGTTCTATTTTAATTTTATGGGTACGCAAAAATAGGGGGGATTATGACCGGTTAAGGACTAATGTGATCAATAGACCGATTGTTATGGATTCAAAATCGTAGCTTTAATTTCGTACAAAGTGTTGTAGGCGCGAGTATATATCATATGGTTCATTGTGTAATCTTTTTGTGTTGATATTGTTTTATGTGATTGGTAGCTATTCTAATATTTTTTAAATCCAATATAAGTTCATGGGTATGCCAAAGATATATCATAAGGAACTCATGGCAAATGGGCATTGGGAGAGGAACCATAAACTCAGAAATCACTTGATAAGGGACAGTTGAAAAAATTATATTATTGGTTGAAATATTTTTCTGACGTACTTTCCTAAAAATTTGGACATTCAAATTAAAATAATTTGTCTAATGATCTATTTTCAGGATAGTTTTTGAGAATAGGTATAGGTGTTTCATGTAAATGGATTTGAAACACGATTTCAACGCGGATAAAAATTAAATTCGTGATTTTAATTTCGTTCGTAGTGCCATAGGCACGGGTAATACGCTAGTTAAAAATATTAGATGATATTGAACAGCAACATGGTGTCCACGAAGTGAGGCTAAATATGATAATATAAATATAATATCAAATAAATACGAATTAACGTATTATTTGTGTTTACAATATTACTAATAATATTAAATTCATAATTAAAGTCTGAGTTAATGGGTGAAAGTTGAAAGGATTTTCCTCTAATAACTAATACACTTAGGTGAGTTTTTTTTTTTTTTTGAAACACACACACGGCTTGGCCTTTAATTTCCCAATGACCTTTGGTTTGCTTGCAAAAAGCACACACGCTAATAATTAAAATCTGAGTTAATGGGTGGAAGTTGAAAGGGTTTTCTTCTAATAAATAATACGCTTAGGTGGGTTTTTTTTTTTTAAACACACACGGCTTGGCCTTTAATTTCCCAATAACCTTTGATTTGCTTGGCCTTGATCAGACTTTTTTTGAAACACACACGGTTTGACTTTAATTTCCCAATGACCTTTGGTTTGCCTAGCATTGATCAGACCTTTGGTTTGTTTGGCCTTTAATCTGTAGTTCACCAAGGTTTGATTTATTTGGCCCTTAATTGCCTATTAAACGTTTTCCACGAAGGGTAGTCTCCCTTGCTCGATTCTTCTCCCAAGCTTTTGAATTTGTAAGAGCAATTTGTCTCTCTCTCTCCCTCTCTCTCCCCATTCGTGTTGGTTTTGTTTTTTCATGTTTTATTTTGTAGTTTCTCTCTCTCTCTCGCTTAAAAAAGTAACTCGAAATTTGAGTATTTTTTAATACTCGAAATAAAAACTAAATTGTAAAATAAAAACTCGAAATAATTCATTAAAGTCAATTCGTCTCTCTCTCTCTCTCTCTCCCCATTTGTGCTTATTTTGTTTTTTCATGTTTGATTTTGTAGGTTCTAACAACGTTTTATTTCCACTCATGGGAAAATTGCCCAAAACCCAAGTTTTTTATTTTTAAGAATCAGTTTCTTTCCGCCAAGGGGAACTGAAAACTGATTCTTTCCGCCAAGGGTCCTACAAAACTGATTATTTTTAAACTCGAAATAAATCACAAACTGGTTTTTTCCGCCAAGGGTCCTACAAAACGAAGCACAATTTACCTGAAATGGTGCATTTAAGGGGAACTGAACAATTGGGAATTATCATGAAATTGCCTAAAACCCAAGTCTTCTCTCTGAAAATAGTGCGCATTAGTGTCACCGGGCCTCTAATTTGATGCAAAAAATGAGGCTCATTTGAGTTTACCTTTCATGCTTACTTTAAAACTACTAATTAACTTGCTTTACATTCTGAATATAGTTCGCATTAGTGTCACCGATCTCTAATTTGATGCAAAAAATGAGTGTTGGATTCGATGCATTAGTGCTATCTCTAATTCTACATATACTGCAAGTATTGCTATGTAATTTTAAGAGTATTGTTTTAGGACCCTTTTTTGGAATTAAAGCATGAAACATAGTTAGTAGCCTTAGTTCACTATCAAATTGATTGTTGAGATGCAAAACATAGATAGGACCCTTAGTTCACTGTCATAATGATTGTCGAGATGCAAAAGGATTGCTCTTAAGCAGTAGGTAATTGAACTTGGAATATATCTTAGGAGTAATAGACATGGAACACCTAACCTTAAAATTTAAGCAGCACCATCACTGTGGTATAAAATTAGACCTAACCTTATAAAGTCCATGGTTACTTTAGACTTTGTTTTTGCTCATCAACAACTTAAGATGTATGTTCATCAAAAGCCGTAACAATCTTTTTGATTTTTTCCAGCTTACCTCCTTTGTTTTTATGATCCTTCACCCCCCCCCCCCCCCCCAAAAAAAAAAAAAAGAAGAAGATGAAAGAACGTATCCATCCATATAATGATCATTGCACCCAAAAAAAACAAAAAGGGAATAGATCAGAGAATATGTATGATCCAACTGACAAATTAATACCAATATTTTTATCCGTCTCGAGCTACATATTATACAGTTGTTTTTCAATGCTTTCGTTTAGGAGTATTTTTAAACCATGTGTTTCGATCATGCATTTGTACTAAAGCCAAGTTTTGATAAGCACGAGTATGATAAGTTAAAAATTTATTCGTTGACTGCCTAAATGTCCAGCCAAAAAAACAAAAAAAGGAATAGATCAGAGAATATGTATGACCCAACTGACAAATACCAATATTTTTATCCCTTTCGAGCTACATATTATACAGTTATTTTTTAATACTTTCGTTTAGGGGTATTTTTAAACCATGTGTTTCGATCATGCATTTACACTAAAGCCAAGTTTTGATAAGTACTAATATGATAAGTTAAAAATTTATCCTTTGACTGCCTAAATGCGATTCCTATTTAGGTGTTAAGTTAAATGCCTATCTGGGATTAAAAAAGTTCATTGCATATTATAAACTAAATATAGGTTTTTTAAAAAGTTTAGTGAACTTTTTTTATATTTAATTTGGACATACCTTTTTACTTTTTAGGCGGGATCATGACATATTGTTTTGGACATACATTTTCTATTTTCTCTGCTCTGTTTTTCACTTTATATCTTCAAGTTGTATTTATTAATATTGATAATTTTTTTGTTTCAGACAACTCTTTCAAACTCTTAATTATGGACAATCTAACCATCTATGGTCATGTGAGTTTTTTCTCTTATTTTAAATCTCGGATGTTACTCATTCATTTTTTTTTTACGAATTTTAAGGTTGTTCGTGTTCACAATTCTGCTATTTGGACGAAGTACATATATGTTGATACAAATACTTTTCGAAGAGTGATGAAGCGAAGATTTCACGATAGACAACCAGTGAAGAAGACAAATTTTTTTTAAGATGGATAATCAAGATAGACATTGATGATGACCTTTATTTGGTTACATTTTTGTATGAATTTTAACTCTTAGTTAGGTACCGTGTTTTTATCTTATGGTTGAATATGGATTCTGTCAGTGCAATATTATGCATAACATGGATTTAACTTTTTTTATTTAATTTCGCTGCGTCGTGCCGTAGGCACGGGTAATACGCTAGTAACTATACAAGGGGGACCCAACACCCACGGATTTGGAAATGTTGCAGGGCAGTTTTTTGTAATATGGATAAAACGACATTAATTTTTTTCTATTTTGTCTTCGAAATTGTATTATTTTAATTTATGACGCAAATTATTATCAAAATACATGGGACTAAAGTGATATAGTTTTGAGAGCAAGGTAAACAAAACTATGTCGTTTTATTCTCACTACACGTGGATTACAGAAAATTGTACTACGGCTTTTCCAAATCCGTATGCCACTCACATAGGATGATCGATAAAATAGTTGTGATATTATTAGGGGGTGTTTTGGCCGCTCGAGTTTTGTACGATTTTTTATTTTTTGTGTTTGTAAAAATTCACTCTGAGAAAATGAATCGGAGAATATATTATCTCATAATCACATCTGAATTTTTTTTTTTGAATTTTCCATGTAAATTAATGCACTACTATTTTATAAAATATAGTATGTGGATTATCATTTAAATAATTTTATGGGTTAATTACACTTTACTCCTTCTAATTATCATTATTTTCATGTAACTCCTTTTATTTTTATTTTTTACAACTTACCCCCTTCAACTATAAAAAAATAACATAATACACTCCCGGTAGTTTTTTCGTCCAATATTTAATGGTAAAGTTCATGTGTTGAGCACATGTGTCCTTAAAAATACTTATTGTCTGAAATACCCTTCATACGCACATATGTATAACATAATACAAAATTTATAATATAAAGATTAAGTTAGTTAATTTAATTTTTATTTTATTTAATTTGTATTGTATATGAGTCTTAGGTATGATACGTTATAATAGTTTAACACTTAGTAATACGTCAACGTTATTTTATAACAAAATATGAATAAAAATGGCATGTCACCATATGTGTGCTTGGTTATGTATCTTTCAAAAAAGTTACAACAAACATTCTTATTTTAGTGTTTACAGAGTATATATAATTTAATTACTTTGCATTCATAATATTTTGTATAAAATCTCATAAAATTTGATGACAATAGGTAATGTTTGTAGAAAGATTTATAAATTTTATTTAAAAATTCATAAAATTTGGAGAAAAATATGAAATTAATAAAACATATAATGACATACAAATATATTTTTTACCATGAAATAAAACATATCAAAAAGCTTAAAAATTGATATATCAAAAAATTAATGATCAAAGTTTGGTTTAATGCTATGAATTTATGTCCAAATGTTATGAATTTAATACATAAACAGTGCAAATTAAATAACATAAAAATTAATATTAATTAATTTAATCAATAAATTAATATTATGTATAATATTATATGTGTAGGATATTTCAGTCACAATAAATATTTTTAAGGACCCATATGCACAGCACATTATTTTTACTGTTAAACATTGGACAAAAAAACTAACAGAATAGTATTATGTCATCTTTTTATTATTGAAGGGGTCAATTTGTAGCTAAAAAAAGATAAAGAGATAACGTGAAAAAAGTTCATAGTTAGAGGAAATAAAGTGTAATTAACCCAAATTTTATAAAATAATTTTATTGCAAAATCTAAAATTTAAGGATCAATATTATCTCATGCCCCACCTCTCGCGTGGGAGGACTCCAACATTTAAGATGATCGATCAAATAGTCGTAATATTATTAAGGGGGTGTTCGGCAGCACAAATTTTGTATTTTGTATTATGTTAATTTTTTATTTTTAGTGTTTGATCACAAATTAAAGAAGAATTCATTTATGAAAAATCAAATTGAAATGTGTTATCTCATAATCACCTCTGGAGGTTCTTTTTTGTATTATGAGTTTGGCAATCCCGTGCACACCGTTAAAGCACCGTGATAAAATTCCTCGTATGACTTGTCTTTTATTCGTGCAAAACAAACAATGTGTTATCAATTCTATTGTCAACTTCAGGGCCCCGAGGACTAGTCGGCATTAGGTGGGGGACCCCCCAAGCAATACCAGCTTGGTCCCCAAGCCGTCCAGATACCTCGGTTATCAAAAAAAAAAAAAAAATTCTATTGTCAACTTCAGTGCATAATTAAACAAGAGACATTTATTACTAATTTTGTACCACTTATCAATTCTGATCACAAGCCCACCTCATTATTAATCGTGTAAAAACTATAACCGGCATAAGTATATAAGGCTTTATCTTTTCTAACTTGACTCAACGATGAAATTATCACTTCTGTAGGTTGAAAATCATTGGTTCAAATTCATTAGTAGATAAAACCGACCGAAACATTTGCTTTTGCCAGTATGATAGCAAGTGGCCTCGAACATTCTCTGAATCCGAGCAGTGAAAGATACAACCATAGCCAATTCAATGAATCTTCACTATCAATTTTGACAGGACATCATGGAAGGGAGATGGCCTTGAATTTTTTCCGCACTCAAATCTCAATACCTAAAGTAACCTTAAGATACTACCGACACATACTTACATACACACTCACATTTATGTATACCTCGGAAGCCCCACATACTTGCACACGCACTCAAAGTCACTAAAAACACTAAAAATTAGGGGCGAAAAAAAAAATCGAAAAAATTCGACTGTTCGGTTCAGTCTTCGATCGGTCCATAACGGTCTTCGATCAGTTTCGATACCCGAAAAGCTTTTTAAAAATATTCAGTTCGGTCTCGATTTTTTATAAATTAGACCGAACCGAACGTGAACCGAACCGAAAGTAGATTTTCTAAAAGTCGGTCATTTGATGTTTGATGGAAAAGAATTCCAGTAGAGATCCATTTGATAATAGATTTTCTATATTAGTAGTATATTTTTTTTCAAT
Source organism: Arctostaphylos glauca (assembly GCA_019985065.2). NCBI lineage: Eukaryota > Viridiplantae > Streptophyta > Magnoliopsida > Ericales > Ericaceae > Arctostaphylos > Arctostaphylos glauca. The sequence goes on along the minus strand of JAHSPW020000014.1, from coordinate 18,094,058 downwards.
TAGTGGTGGATTTGGCCGAACGGGCACAAAATCAAGTTTTTAACTTGACCCAATATGGCCCATTTGGGTCAGATTGAAATTCCTAAAAATTCTAAACAAATTTTACCCCATCCTGAACCGAATCAAACCGAACCGAAAATAAATCGATCGGCGTCGGTCTTGCAAATGCATGGACCGAACCGAATCGGTCCGGAAAAAATTCCCCCTGAACCGATTTCACCCGTACTAAAAATAGTAAAAATTATTTTTAATTAAAAAAACATAACGTACTTTTGATCATAATTTCTTTTATCAGCACAAATGATCAAACAAAAAAGTGAGACGTGAATTTGATAAAAATTTAAAAAGTGCTAAAAAAAAAAGACAATAACATTAATACTAAAAAATTATTAAGACAAAAGGGACCGAGTCAATTTTGTAAGTCCTATTTCTACTCCAAAAATTGGGTCAACTTTGTTGATCGATCCATTTGAATAATAAAAACTAGAACAATAATGAGGAATATTAAAGTCCAGAACTCAACTGTTGACATTTAAATAATTGGAAGTGCAATAATGCCTAAAAATAAGTGGGGCAAGAACACAAATATCAAGACTTTGGGGGACCGACTTAAATCAAAGCATTTTTATCATGTTAAATCCTCAACTGACATTACTGTTGAAATTAATAGAAAAATGAGTTTGGTTTACATGGACTTGGGTTGCCTTTGGTTGTGTCTTTCAACGGGCATTGTTTCGAGTCTGAAAATTTGATTCGAATTATTCATCAGTAGATCTCGACGAATAGAATAATTTTGTAGAAAATCAATTCAATTAAATATTTATAATCGAATTATATTTGTACAATGCTATTATCGATATCAAAAATTAATAAATTCAAAAAATAGCCTATAAAGGTGATTCGTTAACTAGATTACTGATATCCGATTAACTTGATTTTGTTATGGAATTATTTTTTGCATCAAACTCTACAAAATGAACTGCTCAAATCATAATTTTGGACTCGAAATGATGTCCGTTTGACTAATGATTGGTTTTGATTGGTTATTAATGATAAATTTCTCATGCAAACTCATCTGAACATCAATCTGTTTAGAATCGTCCAATGTTAGGGGGTCTTTCAAAATAAAGAAAAAAGTGTGTGCACCCAAATTTAAGTACATAAAATCAAATACGGATGTATCCAGAACCGTTTGATGCCAATAAAATAAGAAAGATTATAAGTGTATCAGACGGTTCAAAATACAGATATGTCCAGATTTGTGCCCTTATGTGTGTAATACGAGCCTAACATGCATCAAATAATTCCGAATATATATCTGTACATGAAAATCTGCATTTGTATACTTGAATCTTTATCCTATAATGCAAGTTAGGCAGGGTTGAAATGGGCACAACTTATTAACTTTTATTACAACTCAGACAAGTGCTCCCACTACATCAAAAGAAGGCAAAGAGGGCCCACACTTGGGTAAAAGATAACTTAAGAAGTGTTTGGCCAAATCCACAAGTAGAGAAAACATTGTAACAAAGTGGAATAAAGAAAACCCAATTTTATGAGCCATAGCAATAGCAGCAATGGGGAAAGGGTCTAAGCAAAAATCTCATCAATGGGTTTGGCCTCCAATTTGGTTTTCTCAACCAGCTGCTCCTTGGCCAGCTTCTTTAGCCTGGCAAGCTCAAGGTCCTTGCTCATCTTCCTCCTGTACATTTCACTGAAGGGTATGGGTTCCTCCAGTATTGGCTTCTCTCCTTCTCTGATCTTCAGTGGGTACACAGTTGCATCTGGAGCTGGGTTCTGGAATGTGGCTATCGACAGTCTGCTGTAGTTTGAGTTCACCACTGCTTGGTGATCCGCGTTCTTGAATCTCCCGTTGCTCAGAAACTGTGTTTTTGTAATGTCATTAAGTTATAATGCTATCTAAGAATATTCTCATATGTATTCGTTTTGAACGGAGCATAATCCGTTCAGAATGATTATGCATAAGAATCAAGTGACGAGGCAACGAGACTAAACAAGGTTTGCAATGATGGGATTCCCAATACGCACAAAGAAGATACTACACCGGCATGTCATGAACACAGCCATTAGCTACCAATCTCTTTCCAAATCAACAAATTTTCCAAATTTTGAATGGAGTCTTACCCTCAGAAAATTTGGCCAAAAGGGCATGCTTTTGAATGGAGCCTTATGCTCCGTTCAGAATGATGATGCATAAGAATCAAGTAACAAGATTACAAGACCTAAGGAGGCAACGAGACTAATAGGGTACACAATGATGGGATTCACAGTAGAAGATACTACACGAGCACGTCACGAATGCGTGTACTAGCTACCAGTCTTTTTCCAAACCAATAAATTTTCCATATGGGCTAGGTGAGGAGAAAGCAGAAGAGGAAACAGATGATCGAGTGTCGTTCTCAGTAACCAAGCTTGAAAATTCATCGTTAAGACTTTAGGATAATCACAAACAGGGTATTTGTACTTTAAATGTCCAAACAAGAAGATGTGGCATTCTGTGATCAGTCATCGACACACAAATTTCACAAAGAGGGGGGCCGAATGCAAAGTTATTTAGGGTTTGAAGGAACTTTGATAAATAAAATATAATGTTTGAAAAGGCTAAAACAAAATTATCCAGATTTTGAAAGAACCAAAAGATACTGAAGTTATTTGTACGTCCCCCCATCCATTCCTGTATCAGGGAATGCCCATGATCTTTTCAATCCTAACTGAAATACTCATTAATGTTGTCATAACTCCCAACCAAATTGACACACAAAATTATTTTAATGCTTCTGATGCATCACCAATTGGTGCCCCACAACCCTCTAATATTAATCATCCATACAGATCTCACGATTCATTATATACATCCTCCGCATAAATGTGTACTGTTAAAAAATATGGGGCACCATGTGACAATATCTAAGAGCACCAAATAATTAGTCGAAACGACACGGGCTCAATTTGGACATGGTTCTAATGGTATTATTTGCTAGAAGTAGGGTTGATAATTTAACTCATTTGAACTAAATTATTCCTTTCAATGATTAGTCCGGTCATCATCAACTTAGCCCATGGGTCCAAGTGTTGTAATAATAATTAGAGGATGCAAAATTAAGTTATTGCCCTTGTATCCGTACTTACGCGTGTATATTATATTTCCACATTTAGGAGCAGAATTTTCTTTTCCAGCACATACACGAATGAATAAAACTAAATTAAGTTCTACAAGAGACTTCATAATTTAATAATCCAATGATAGGTGAGGTCAAATATTCCCACATTAGTCTATAAGCGGTGTGTTAAAAGATTTATTTGTCAATCATGTTCTTGAGTTTGATGGTTATCGAGAGATTAATTCATGTCACGTGGGACTAATATTGATACTTCATTTTGATAGGCACATTCTAGGTAACTTTCAAAACCATGGGTATGACTGATTCAAGCAAAACTACTGAACAAGAGCTATAACTATTTACTCACATGACCATGGTCGCCGAGGTTGACAACGAAAGCGCCTTCAACAGGCTGAACGGTGATCCAGTTCTTCCCACCATCCCTAGTAGCCTGAAGCCCACCAACCTGATCCTGAAGCAAAAGCGTAATAGTCCCTGGATCAGTGTGGCGCTTGAGCCCAAGAGTGAGGTCAGGCTGTGGACACTTGGGGTAGTAATTGACCACCACTTTCTGATCCATGTCCACACATGCCTTTGTTAGTGCCTCTTTTTCCAAACCCATTGCCTCAGACAATACGTCGAGCAGCTTGCATGCAAGTTCCATGAGCTTGTCGCTGTACTTCTCGGTCACTGAAATCCATCCCTCTGGCTTGTCGGGCCACCTGGAGTAGTCTCTGGATCGAAGTGGGTATGAGAAATAGGTCACGATCTCACGCCAGTCTTGCACCGCTTCTCCCTGCAATGGACCATTAGCATTTGATGGGTCATCTCAAGACTCTCAACATCAAAAAAATTACGAATTTAATAAAGTAACTGAAAAAAAGTTTGGCCAAAATGTTAGTTTCCTCTAAATCAGATTTTCTATAACAGGTGCTAGAAACTACTTCTACAAACATGAACTTGGCCCTTCCATCAAATCTTATTTTTGTCCGTATAGGATTAATCGTGTCAATTTTAACCTTCAATTTTGTTTTTGGCCTCAATTAATTGCAATTATTATTGAAATTCAAGATGTCGGACCGAAATGAGGGGAAGTGGTCCTTGCACATGTTGACCTTATTCACCAGATTTGTTAACTCTCTCAATTTGCCTTCTGCCAACCACCCATTTCTAACACCTTGGCAACAACCGCCCTAGTGGGTATGTGTTGGTGGAAAATAGGGCCTCTGACTTGCCTCAGCACCTCAGGTTAATGATGTCGGGCTGATTTCATTTTTTCCGGTGTTCTTTTACGGTTAAGATTCATAAAGTGTAATTCAGATCGCATTTTTCAACTCGAGACGAGACCTGATGGTGGAGATGTCGGCCGGATATATAGTTTGATAGTGGGTGGGCCAATTTGGTTGGTGACGACCCATGATGGTATTAAATGGTTTATGGGTTCAATTTTGGTTTAGGATATTGAAAGATGGATGAGTTATGGTGGACTGTCAAATAAGAATTCCGTCTAATGGCTTAACTGACGCATAATTGAAGGTTAAAATTGTCATAAATAATATAAGAGGGACAAAATGAGATTTCAATGAAATTAGAGGAACAAATTTTGTAATTTAGGTGAGGTAAAAGTCAAACTATAAATTAGAGTCAAACTATAAATTAGATTAATATTTGGAACATACAAAAGAGCCAAATAAATTTGAAGGAATTTTTAAAAAAATAAAAGAATGGTTTTTCATTGTCATAAAAACAATCCAAATACAGAAATCAGAAATTCGGAAATCGTACTTGTAAATGGCTAGATACGATGAATCCGCCCTTCTTCCCGCCGGACATATCAAACCGGAGTTTCTCCTCAGGCGGCAAAGCAAAGAACTCACGAGCCAAGCGAGTCATGTCCGAAATAAGCTCAGCGTCGACGCCGTGATCAACCACCTGGAAAACCCCCCAGTCCTCACACGCCTCCACAATCTTCTGGCAAATCTCCGACCTCCGTCCGTCGACCTCGTCGAGTCCACTCAGAGAGATCACCGGAATCTCGCTGCTGAAATTATTGTAGGCCACTTTTGGACGCTCGTCTTCGTCGCGAACGAAGCTCGCATTCAGCGTCTTCTCCTCTGCTAGAGCCGTCAGTGTCGATGGTGCCATTGAGTTGCTCTGTTCCGGTCTCTCTCTCTCTCTCTCTCTCTCTCTCTCTCTCTACCCAAGTGTGTGTTTGTGTGTGTATCAGTGAAACGCGATAGGCTGATTGGATTAGTGGGAGGGGGTGGGGAGATATATAATTGTTGAAGCACGAGCGGGGCAGCTCTAACTACCTCCGGCGATTAGCAGATAGTGTGCGCACCTACCTATTATATGCTTTTCAAAGTTTTCCAAATCTGTACTTTTATTGAATTAATTTTTTTTATTTTTTATCTTTCATTAATCTTTTATTATTTATTAATTTGTCATCTCGACGAGAAATTTTAAAAATAATTTAAAAATAAGATTTTTCTTTATTCATCGTCTTTAGTAAAAAAAATTAATTTTGGACATAATTTTATATTTTCTAAATTATTTTTGTCGAGACGGATCAATAATAAACAAAAATTTGAAGAAAAAATGAATAGAGATAAAAAAAAACTAACTTTTTTATAGTTTTTTTGTTATTTTTTAAGAATTATTAGTTTATCTGACAAGAGATTTAAAAAATGAAACTATATGCATAATTAAAATAATTCATAAAATACGAAGGTAAGCCAAACAAAAATAAGTCTTCGCTCATTTTTTCGTCTTTAATGTTTTTTTAAGTCTTTTGACATAATTATGTACTCTTTAGATTTCATTCGTCAATACGAACTAATAAAACACAAAAAATCAATAAAACATAATAGATAAAAAAAAGTGCATACAAATAAAATAAAATAAAAAACTAGTTGAATTGTGATTATTATCGAAATATTGTTGTATCGTTATATATAGAAAACTTCTAGTAAATGATCTTTTATTTTTTAAATTTCAAACCTCTCATTTTCTAATTAAATTTTGATGATCGGAATTATTTAATGCGTTTAAAACATAATTTTAAAGATACCTGCAAAGAATCAGCTCAAAATAGTACTGAAAATAGTTTGATCTAAGTAATTTTTTATACACACATGTACACATATATATACGTATACATGTACATATGTATAGGAATTTCTTTTATAATTTTTTATTTTGAATTATTTTTTGACTTATTTTTTATTTTTAGTAATTTTTTTATCTTTTCAACATAATTTTAAAAATATATTTAACAGCAATTTTATTCTATCCATATAAAATGGATATCTCGATTATCAAAAAAAAAAAAAAACCATCAAATTGTCATATCGGTGGAGAAAAATGATTTTTCTCAAACTAACGAGGATTGGATCGACAAAGTCAATGTCGCTATTTAAATAGCGACATGTCATACATTTATTTTTCGTGTACGGCGCTATTTTCTTAATTATTGTATATTGAGCTTAATTTAATTATTCCATATCTCATTTGTTTAATGAGTGTTATGATACTTGTATGTCAAGGCACCTTTGGACAAAATGCGTATTATCATCACTTTTTTTGGTCAAATTTTTCTAGTTTTTATCAAATTTGTGTCTTTTTTGGTTTATTTATTTTTACTCGATGAAAATAATCTATAAAAAAATAATGGGCAAAAGTCCTACAAAAATCACTAAAGACGAAAAAAATTAAAAGAAAAACTTATTTTCATTGTTTTTAGTGTATTCAGCATTGTTTTATCTGGATTTTTTAATTTCGATCTATACATGATTTTTCAATTCATTGTCGGGACGAATGAGACAATACATAAATTTAACGAAAAAATATTTAAAAATTACAAAAACATTAAATAATAACAAATGATACTCAAAGGAATATTTCATTTAGAAGCGATGATGCTGCCATTTTGTAGGTATAAAATCATTGGAAATGGACCGATAACAATTCATTCTCGGGACGAATGAGATCAATAAATTTAGCGAAAAAATCCTTAAAAAATCATAAAATATCAAATAATAACAAATTATACTCACAATAATATTTCATTTAGAATTGATGCATGTGTGAGTATAAAATCATTGGAAATTACTGCTAATTTGTCCAAAAATTTTTACTGCTAATGGTTTATTAACACAAACATTGAATTTGTACTTAAGTTTGGCTTAATCTTATTATTGAATTTGTACTTAAGTATTTTTTGTGTTCAGTTTCTAAGAAAATTATGGAATCTAAGGTTATAACTCTTCGACGAGGATTAGTTGTGTCCTTCAAACACATCATGCAAAAAGTATAAATTTTTGTGAAAATTTTACTTTTACGCTAATTTTTTTGCATAAATAAACTACCATTTTTTGACTTTTTTATAAATTTCTTTTCTCAAGATAAACACACGAAAAAAATAATTTTATTTTTTCTTCACTTTACTTCACTAAAATCTTCTTAAAAATCAATTTTCTGACAAATGAATGACGGTAATTTAGGCCTGAGATTTTTGGAATTTATTTCACGTCTTAGTTTCAAAATCTCTAATGTGTTATTAAGGGTCCATTTGAACTGTGGTTTTTATTGGTTTATTTATTGAAATTTTTTTCGTTCTTATTTGAAATTTTTTTGCAATTTTTTATCTTTCATCAATTTTTTGATTTATTGGTTCATCTCGACAAGAGCTTTCAGAAAAGTTATCAATCATCGGCTAAATTTGAAAAAAGTTCAGAAAAGACAAAAATAAATCAAAAACAGAGTTTTTTGTACTTATTCGTCGTCTTTAGTGACTTTTTTTTAACTTTTGGACATAATTTTATACTCATTAGATTCCTTTCATCAAGACGGACCAATAAACTACAAAACATTGAGATTTAAACAACAAATACAAAAAAAAAAAGAATAAAGATAAAAATTTAAAATAAATAAATACTAGAGGCCAAATAGGGCCTAACTCTTACAGAGGTCCATTCATTCAGAATTTTGCCATGGCATTAATTGAGTCTCGTTAGTTAGTAGATAATAAAATTAGTCTTTAAAAAACTAATTAAAATGTGCGTAATCTAATTAAACGCTCAATTTTATATTAAAAGAGGATATTGAACATCACGCGACAATAACTCAAATTAATAAATACAAATTTAGGTTTGAAAATTGAGAATACATTAGGAAATGGAGTCAAAGTGATAGGTGAAGTGTCACCATAAATCCTGCCTACTTACTTAGGTATGCCTTTATGACCCTACCTACCTTTCTTTTCTAAGTTGTAATCGAAACCTTTGCACAGAAAATTATGTTTTTCTTAATTTTGCTATTATTTTAGAACAAAGTGATTTTTTTAATTAGCAAACTTTTTGGTTAAATTTGCGCAAAAAAAATTGAATTGGTCATTCGTCTCGAGAAGAAGAATATCAAAAATTATAAAATACAAACCGAAGTTGGTCATTAGTGATTATTTTTATTTTTTGTTGCATTTTTATGTTTTTTAAAAATCTTTGATCGAATGAGCACTTCAAAAAATCTTTTTATAATTTAAACCAATTAATTAGAAGTATTTAAATTCATTAGGACCCACTTGAGTTTCATCGATTTAATTTTGACTTGCCGATAGTTTTGTAACAAAAAATAATATTTTCCTACAAGACCTAAATCTTTAGAGGAAAATACAGCTCGCGTTTTACTTGGTCAATAATTTAAGTCGGGTATCTTGACTACCGTGTCAGTATTTCAGAATCAAAAAAATCTTTTAATAATTAAAAGATTATGATAAAAAAATCTTTTAATAATCTTCAAAACCACTGATAAAAATTATTTTAGCAACTGAAAGATAATTAATTTTCGCACTCTTTTTTTCAGCTTCACTATCTTTGTTTTAATTCATGCTGAATTTGTTACTCTTCTATTTGTGAAAAATAAAACTAATAAAAAAACAGTACTTTAAATTCACATTAAAGACAAAGAATTTTAAAAAATCACGACCTAACTAGATAAAGCTTCCGGCATATTAGACTTCAACTTTCTGATTTTTTTTTTCTAAAATTATTGTTTGAAATTATCGGTTTATTATTTCTTTTACAATAATAGGAAACCAGCATCGAAGTGGAGTAAAACAGTTATTCCACGTATTCATTATCATCCGAAGAAGACGCAATGCAATTGAACTCCTCAAAACGACAGAAGATGGGCGGAATCAAGATTTGACATTTGGGGGGATGAGATTATTTTTTGGGGAAATGAAGGGAACTGATTATATTTATTGTGTGTGTGTGTGGGGGGGGGGGGGGGAGGGGTAATTTTCCAAATTTATATTTTATACCTAGGTCTTAAAATTTTTTGAATTTTTTGGAGGTATCCAGACCCCTCGTGGTCTCTATATAGTTCGTCCCCTGCGTGCTGTTTGGGAAAAGAAGCATCGCTGGCTATGTACCTGCCTCTCGATGAAAGGATAGATCAAGTCTATTGTAGTTAAAGAAAGACCTCTTAGTCATTGTTTAAAGAGCAGCTACCGAAGCGTTATTTTCATAGCGAATTAACCGTCTATGATAACATCAACGATATCTTCCAACCTATTTATTATCCTATACTTCTCTCTCTCTCTCTCTCTCTCTCTCTCTTTTCAATAGCAGCTTGGCTTACAAAAACAACCATTCGACTAGTTACGAGTGATCGATCTAATCCATTCAAGAATATATATTGTTTAGGAAGACTTTTGGGGGATAAATAGAGAACACCAAAGGTAGGTTCTTATGATTCGGCTTTTTGACTTGGGCTAAGGGCCTGTTTTTTGTGGGCCAGCCCTAATGTATTTAGGTGGTAAGTAGGTCCACTGGGCTAACCCAAAGATAAACTTTTGGGTAAATTACACTGACCTCTTGTAAGAAATACACTAACTTCCCTTATATTATTGAAAAATTACTTTAATTTCTATTGTTTTTAAAAATCATTATGTATTTACCTCTCATACCATCAAGTTATTGAAATTTTAAATTTAAATTTTTTGATAAAACAAACAAAATACAATTCTTATAATGTTTGAAATAGCTTAAATTATTATTTTTTAATTTAAAAAAAAAACTTAGACATTAACTCAAACGTGAGAAAAATTACGTTGAAGTTCGTTTTGATGGGAAATAAATCTTGAACTTGAAGTTTTAAAAGCTTGAGTAATGAGTTCGACTCATTTTAACAGTAATAGAATTCAATGAATAACAATTGCAAAAGTAAGAGAGGTCAAAATAATTTTTTTAATTATAAGTAAGATTAATATATTTGTAAAAAACCTAAGGGTAAATTAGTGTAATTTATCCAGAACTTTTCAGAGTTGAGCCGAACAAACCGTGCCAGCGGGACCGTAGCAATTGACGAATACCTTCAACGGCTAGTTTTGCCACGGCGTCTATCTATCCACGCCGCTCAAATACGCTCCAACGGTCAAATGATTCTTTATAAAACCTTCGCTTCTCTACCACCCTCGAAGTCTCCTTCTCCTTCTCTCTCTCCCTCTCTCAATCTGAAAGTTCTCCGGCAACCTTTTTAGTCTATCTTTTCATCTAATCATTCCAATGGAAACACCATCATCAGCAAGAAGAATCACAAGATCTCAAGCCTTGGCTGCTTCAAACAACAACATACCCGCATCAAGTGAGTAATTCAAAACTTATATATTTTTATACCCATATAAATGTTATGATGTTAGATTGTTAGTATTGATGTAATCTCTGTTTGATTTTCTCAGAGAAGATTGAAGATTCCGAAAAGGGTACGGTTTCAAAATCAAGACAGCGAACTGGGTCTCAACCGCTTACTGATATCACCAACGATTCACCGATTATCGGGCTGGCAATGGGAAAATTGAAGACCCCATCATCATCTTCAACTCTATCCAAGAACAGGGGCAATAACCAGGTCAAGACTCCTGGTTCAGGTGAGGCCTTATTGAGGGGACAAGTCAAGACCCTGTTGCAAAGAGTGGAAGAAGAAGCAGAGTTTTCCAAACTCTCTTCGATAACCAGACCTTTCCTTCATCTCAAGTCTCCATCGGGTCTTCTAGCCCCTACTCCGGCCAACACCCCCGATGTCTTGGGCCTCTCCGGCGAGGAAAACTTCAAAACTTGCTGTTTGGCTTCTGTTACTCCTTCACCGATCCAAGAACAGCTCATGATTTCTCAGGTTTGATTTCTTTTTCAATTGGGTTTTGTTAGTTGCTACTTCTGATATCTTGATTACTCCTAAAATCTCCTAACGTGTGTGGGTTACTGAGATATTTGATTGAAAGAAATAAGAGGGTCCTGAATCTAGTACTCATTATTGGGGGGTTTGATTTGTTGTTCCGTATTGCAGATGATTACTGAGATATTTGATGGAAATAAGCAACAAGAACCTGAATCAGAAAGGGTTTTGATAACAAGGTCTCTACTTTTGGATTTCTCTGAGAAATCAGAAGGAGGAGGTTCTGACTCATCTGGGTGTTCCTCTGTTTTAACACATGAAGGAGGAGAGAGTGAAAGCAAAGAGAAGCCATCCATGGAGGATGACGACTCTTCTGTGTGGTCAATTCAGGTGAATGCAAGTGCAAGAGATGAGGAAGAAGAAGAAGAAGATGGCGAAATCGAAGATGATTATGATTGTGAAGAAGCAGAGGAGGAGGAAGAAGAAGATGACGAAGATGATGGAGGGTTGGTTGATGCTTTGTGTGAAGAGATGAGCAAGATCACTGTGGCTAATTTCACAGGAAGGCACACCAGGTTTATGTACAACAGTGATGATGAACTCATTGAAGGCGAAGAAGTGGAGTGTGGCATTTTGAAATTGAAGGGATTGCCAACTCCAAAAGGGAAGCACTTTCGTTTCCCTGAGGAGATTGAAGATGAAGAAGAAGAAGAAAACTGAATTTGTAGGTTCTAATTTCAAGTGGGTCTCATTCTTTGTGAAACCCTAATTTCGTTTGGATTTTGGTGATTTTGATTTTTCTATGGGTACCAATTCTGATATGAATTGGGGAGACTACTGGGAGCTCAGTCTCTGATTGTTGATGATGCAAGACAACCTATTGTTAACTGAATACTACTTATTGCAATAATGAATCATTTTTTATTTACAGACATATTAATAGAGTCAGTGTCACACATGCTTTTTAATTTATGTTACATATTTTTTCAATTACAAATAGTGGTAGTACAAAGGAGGGAGCAATGGCCCGAGCAAATAGGAATCAGAGAGGAATTGATTAAGACAGAGAAATAGATATGGTGAATAGGAGTAGCACTGGTGGTGGAGGATAATTATTAAATTCGTAATTTAATAATTAATATTTTTTTTACGATAAAATTTATTTATCCTCTAACGGGCCAGCGGCTAACTTCTTAATACGCATAATAATAACATAGACTAAAATTATACGTAACATGAGACATAATTATGTGTAACAAGAGAGTACACGGGACAACCATAAACTAGTATAATTTTTTCTAAATATGAAAAGTGTAAGTGGGTTGATTTAGAAAATCGGGACGGAAAGCTAGGGATTCACTATCCAGCCGAAATGGTGCTTCTCTCAGTATGTGTACCTGTGATCTGCAAAAGAATAATCTGTCAAAGAGTCCTCTGTCGCTGTGGCAGGAGAACACTCCGATGATTAAGTCAGGCACAATCTCACAGGGAAAAGTTAACTGTAAGCTGATATTCTCTATCAGCGAATGAAATCTCTGGGGTATTTAGGCGTACCTCAAATTCGTCATCTGAGGGTGTATTTATAGATTTCCCTGGTGCCCTAACTCCATCTGGACTTTCTTGGGCCCCAATTCTCTTTGGGCCTTCAGTCATGCCCCAATTCTCTTAGGGCTCCATTCTGGCGGAGTATCTTCTGATGGGACGTGGGAGTCACATCTGTAACTGAATCCGACAAGATCTCGACAGGATCCCACCCCATCCATGATTCTGTTTCCTTTTCGGAAATACGGTTATCAGTCGCTTTCTCGGGCTGCCCGTAATCCTGACCGCCTTTCTCAGGTCGGCAAGACTCGAATCCGCCTTTCTCAGGTCGGCATCCTCCATACTTGATTCTACTACCCCGATTTGGATATGGTCGGCACTTCTGATGTCGGCCATTATCCCACGTGATCGGCACATGCCTCTTGATATGTTATTCGGACTCGGCCGAACTCTGAAATTAACCCGGGGAGTTAAAGGTATTTTCTCAATTACATTTTATCCCCGTCAATTGCCCCCTAGCTTCGGCTGCTTTGAACCGTCTTGGCGAAGTAGTCGAGGCTATGTACTGCACTCATGGCGTCCTTCATTATTCTCGATCGGACGGCTTCTGAACCGTCATGCGTGAGCCTCTGGCGTCGCATTCAAGTCTGATGAGGCGTGCAGCAGGCTTTGTGGCTTTCGAGGCCACGCGCCTCCTGCGCGTGCCCCGTACGTGGAGCGTCTTCATTGGGGGAGGCTTAGGGTCTCTTCTGTTCGACTCCCTTCCCTATAAATGCTTGATTGTTCTCATTTTTTCACTTTTCTTCTGCAATCTTCTATCGTCATCACACCAGAGAGAGAATTCACCAGTCGTTGTAAGTTCCTTTCAATCAGAGCCTTAGGTTTTCCCTCTTCTCTGCCTTTTATCCCTTTCTGCTTTCTGTAATGGGGATTTTTAGGAGTTTAGTTGACACACCGGAAAGAATGGCAAATTTCCGGCGACGGTACAACATCCCTGATGATGTTGCCGTCGAACTTAACAAGCCGGATACCCCCCGCGATGGGAACGATCCTGACGTCCTTCACGTCCCACTGATGGCAGTTCTTGAGGGCGGAGTTCGGTTTCCACTCAATCGCCTTCTCTGTGAAGTGCTTTGTTGGTACCGGCTCCATCCGATGCAGATTTCCATCAATACATATAGGATCATCCATAGCATTGTAGAACTGAATAGACTGAACCAAACCGACATAGGACTTCGGGAGATCCGATTTTGCTATGATATGGTCAGGAAAGGCCCTAATTCCTACTACTTGAAGAACAGACCCAATGAGGAGAGAATGGTTACTTATCTGACGGACTCCAGCCGAGGTAACGACGATGATTTCCTCATCGTTGCTGGCAACTGGGAGATTGGCCGAGATGAGCCTGAAAAACCCAAGTTCCATATCCCGACCCGGTTTGGAGTCATCCGTTAGTACCCCAACCTTGTCTTTCAATTCCATGTCTTTTTCCTTCTGATGCCGAACATATTTTGATACTGACTGTTTTTCTCGTCCTTTCTTGCAGCTACTAACGCCAATAAGTACCGAAACAAACAGGCGATAAAGCTCGACGAGCTAAGGAAGGTCGCCCGATACACAGGATCCTTCGGCAATAGCTGGGCCCGATCACCCGAAGTGCTTCTCGGATACATTGGGAGCTACCGGGGATACAGCAAAAAATCCATCCCGGACGCCGACGTCGCTGGTGCCGATCTTCAGAACTACATTCCGCCTTCCGAAGCTCGGCGACTGGAACCGGTGACAGTAACTGACGTCGGGAACTTTCCGATCTCGCTTGACTCCGCCCACAGCTCTTTCGATTCGCCTTGCAACTGGGACTCAGGAGACGACCAGGAAGTCGACCAAATCCCCGATCCGATGGCACGAGATCCCAATATTCCGAATCTACGTGAAATGATTCGGGAACAGAAGAAGAAGAACCCTCAGGTTGGCCCGAGCTCGCAGAGGATGCCGCCGACCTCAGCGTCTGGCGAGGCTTCAGATGATGTTCCGCTCATCCTGAAGCGGAAGCCAAGGGACCCTCCTCAGGAAGTTCCAGCTGTAACGAACTTGCCGAAGAAGAGCAAGACGGCCGAGAAGGCAAAAGCTGTTGAGGGGGCTGCCCCATGGCGCCCTTCCTTGCTGGTGAATGGGATCGATCCCATCACTGTCGCCGACTCGGCGCAAGACCTTGACGTCACGCAAACCCTGACGGGTGCGTTGATGTTACCAAAAGATATCGAGCCTTACGCAGGCACCGATCTTCCGACTTTGATGCGCTCTGTGATGGCCCACGAAGTTTTCGTAAGTATTTCGTCTTGGCTATTCTTCTGTTGCCTTTACTTGCGATTTCATATCTGCCTTCTGACTTCCCGATCTTGTTACAGGCTGCGCAAAAATCTATGCTGTGTCTGAGCCGCTTCCAGGACTTGGAGACTCGGTATGCCACTATCGAGTCGGAGCTGAAGAAGTCCACTGCCAGATTTTTGAAAGTTCATCAGGACGCGACCTCTCACCGGCAGAAGGCTAGGGACGCCGATCTCAAGCTTAGAGCTGTTCAGTCCCAGCTCGACACGGAAAGGATGAGGTCTTCCCAGCTGGAAGATCAGATAGCCGATCTACAATCTCGGCTGAAGGATTCTTACTCCAGGGGCATGATGGATGCTGCAGCCGACTTCTTGGCGAACCAGTTGCCCGAGCTCCAGGCCGATCTCGTCAAGAAATGCTGGAAAGCTGCCCTGGAAGCCGCCCTAGTTCCGCCTGATTCTTCTATGTACTCCAGGGTTCCGTCTGTTACCCAACTGGAGGTCATGGCGTCCGAAACCGAAGAAGAGGGCCAGGCTGCAGCTGGTGAAGGAGAGGCGGGCCAGATTGCCATTGCTGGTGTCCCTGCTGCTCAACCTCAGTCTGCCGATGAGGACGTAGTTATAGTTCAGGCTGCCGATGTTGCGCCTTAGGATTTTGTTTATTTCTTTCTTTTCTGTAACTCGAGTTTTTGCAACTCATATGTAACCCGTCTTCAAGAATTAAATGAAATTGTTATGACTCCTTTTGTCTCTATCTGTTCTACATACCTTTCTCAAGTACTGAATTATCTAAATCAATTTCAGACTTCATACTTTTCTCAAATGATGAGTCTTCTCAAACTTTTCTTAAGTTTGTTCGGGTGTTCTAACTTTCCTCAAGTGTCGAACTGGCTCTGACCTTTCTCAAGTCATGTCGGCTGTTTAACCTGTAGTTAGGCTTAAACACATACCTTTCTCAAGCATGTTCTGGAGTCCAAACTTTTCTCAAGTGTTGAACTTTCTCTGGCTTTTCTCAAGCCATGTCGGCTATTTAACCTGTAGCTAGGCTTTAAACACATACCTTTCTCAAGCATGTTCTGGGGTCCAAACTTTTCTCAAGTGTTAAACTTTCTCTGGCTTTTCTCAAGCCATGTCGGCTATTTAACCTGTAGCTAGGCTTAAACACACTCTTCTCAAGCATTGAATCTTCTCAGACTTTTCACAAGTCTGTTCGGCGTGATTGCAAACTTTTCTCAAGTGTTGAATCTTCTCAGACTTTTCTCAAGTCTGTTCGGCATGATTGCAAACTTTTCTCAAGCGTTGAATCTTCTTAGACTTTTCTCAAGTCTGTTCGGCATGATTGCAAACTTTTCTCAAGCGTTGAATCTTCTCAGACTTTTCTCAAGTCTGTTCGGCATGATTGCAAACTTTTCTCAAGCGTTGAATCTTCTCAGACTTTTCTCAAGTCTGTTCGGCATGATTGCAAACTTTTCTCAAGCGTTGAATCTTCTTAGACTTTTCTCAAGTCTGTTCGGCATGATTGCAAACTTTTCTCAAGCGTTGAATCTTCTCAGACTTTTCTCAAGTCGGTTCGGCATGATTGCAAACTTTTCTCAAGCGTTGAATCTTCTTAGACTTTTCTCAAGTCTGTTCGGCTATGTTCCCCTTGCCCCCTAGCTTCGGTTACTTCGAACCGACGTGGCAGAGTAACCGACGCTATAAAGCATATTCATGATGACCTTTGTATCGATATAGGAGATTCTCATCCGTGTCTGGCACGTTTTGGGGGCGTGCTCTGTCCACCATAAATGCGACGTGACCGTTGGTTTGTACCTCTTTAAAGACCGACGCGCCTTTTCTGCGCGTGTTTTGACATGGCGCTTCAGTATCTCAAACGCGCTGCACCAATTGGTCCAGGAGTAATGGATCCGACGGTTGGGGTTTATCACGTGTTGACGATTCGGATTTATCCACACAGAACCCTATAAATCCCAAACTTCGTCTTCTTCATTTCTCTTCTTGCTACTGTTCTTCCCCCATACTCTGTAAGTTTACCTCCTGTAGAACTCGTTTTTCCTTCTTCATTTCTTGTTCTTGTTTTCTCCTCACTCATTCTCTGAGTATGGGGATCTTTCGTAAACACTTCGCCTCTCCGGCGCGGAAAGAGGAATTCCGTAGGCACTACCAAATTCCAGACGACGTATATGTAGAAATTAACAAGCCTGAGACTCATCCTGAGATTCGGGATGAGAACTCCATCCATATTCCTCTTATGGCTGTCATAGAGGGTGGAGTTAGGTTCCCCCTCCACCCTCTACTGCGTAGGGTTCTGTCCTGGTATCGGCTGAACCCTATGCAGATATCCATAAACTCATATCGTATAGTCATGGGCATAGTTCGTTTGAACGAACTGTGCCATACCAACTTAGACCTTTGGGACATAAATTATAACTACGATATGGTATATAAAAAAGATGAGAGATGGTATCTGAAGTCCCGTAGAGGCCGAGAGAAGATAGTGACGAACCTCCCTGACTCGAATAGGGGGAACGACGACGACTTCCTCATCGTCTCGGGAAACTGGGAATTTTCTGCCGACGAGCCCGAGCACAAGAGGCTCCCTGTTCCCCGCAGATTCGGGAAACCCCGTTAGTCACCCATTCTCCTTTGTTTTTTATTTCTTCAATATTGCCGATCTATAGCTTCTGACTGTCTGTTTATTCCTTTGCAGCTTCAAACGCCAATCGCGGTCGGACTTCGCAGGCTACACATCCAGAAGATCTGAAAAAAGTTCTTCAGTACAAAGGCGTTGAAGGCCAAGCCGAACCGAGATCCGCCGAAGTACTGCTTCGATATAACCCGTCTTACAAGGGTTATATCAAGGAGAAGAAGTACGTTGCCGAGGTGGTGGCAGAGACGTCTTTGGTTGCTGTCCCCGAAGGAGTTCCCTTGCCGTATCTCCGGGAACCCAGCCGAGTCACGGTTGCTGCTGTGGCTGAACCGTCCAGCTCTTCATCCTCATCCTCATCCTCATCCTCATCTTCTTCTGAAAGAACGCGGTCTCCACTCCGTATTACTTTGGGAGCCGAGGAAGAGAAGGATACAGAAGCCGAAGTCATGTCTGCAAATCCCGACATGCCGAGCCTGAAGGACATGATAAGGCTGAGGAAAACTGCTGCCGGGTCGGAAAAGAAGATTTCTGGGGTCGTGCCGACTCCCACCGAGGCAAAGAAGGTGCCGATTCCCCCGCAGGCGAAGAAACCTTCGGGGATCGTCCTGGCTAAGAGGAAGCCAGACGAGGGTGAGAAGCTGCCGAGTCTCCCTCCCTCCGACGCCGAAACCGCCAATGCCGACCGGAAGAGGCGGAAACTGGTGAAGGCACACCAGGCTGGTCCCTCCGAGGAGAAGGGCAAATCAAAGGTTCCCGAGAAAGCCGGGACCTGGCCTCCTCCTTTGCTGATAAATGGTACGACCCCTATCACGGCCGCTGACACGGTCCGAGATCTGGGAACTACCATGGCTCTGGCCGAAGCCCTGATGCTGCCGAAGGACATAGAGCCTTACGCCGATGAGGAAGATCATGCCGTGCTTCGGCTGACGATCGCGCACAATATTTTCGTAAGTTTCTTATCTCGGTAATAAAGTCTGCAAATTCCTTTGTGCTTGTTATAACTCTGATGTTAATGCTGCAGGCGATCCAGAAATCCATGCTTGGCATGAAGAAGGCTCAGGACCGGGCAGAGAAACTGAATAAGGCTGAGGCCGAAGTAAGGGAATTCAAACTGAAGTTCTCCACTGCTCGGGACGAGGCTGATAACTTCAAGAAGGAGGCCCGAGAGATGGCCAAGCAGGCTAAATCCTCGGAGTACTTCCTGTCCGAAGAGAGGAAGAAGACTGCCGATCTGGTGGCCGAACTTTCTGATCTGAAGGCTAAGTATGCCGAAGAAAGGGAAGAGAAGAAGAGGGCCGCCGATCTTGCGGCGAAGCATGCCGAAGCTCTGGCCGAAGAGGTGAAGAATGCTCGTAAGCTCGGCATGAAAGAAGCTGCTGAGGACATTCTCAATAATCAGATCCCCGAACTGCAGGAAGAGTTCCTGGCATTGGGATGGAAAGCAGCGCTCAGGGCTTGCAATGTGGCCGCTGACTCGGCCCTGTTCAAGGAGATTCCCCACTCCTCTGATCTTCCCGACGAAGAAGAGCCTCTCCCCGATACCGAGACCAATGAAGTCGACCTCACCGTCGAGGACTATGAAGTCGATGTTGTCGGGGGGGACCCTACTGCTGAAGAGGGCCGAGCTCAGGATGATCAAGTGGAGATCGTCTGAAGGATTTCCACCTTTTCTTTCTGTTCTTCTTTAAGTCTTTTTATGTCCATTCCTCTACTTTCTTCCTGTAATCCATATGAATGAATACAATTTGGACTTCTTCTCGGCAATTCTTGTCTTGTTGCAAATGCGAACTCTTCCCTTAAAATATGAACTTTTATTGAGTTTGTTTGGTAATTCAGAACTTTTCTCAAGTATTGAATTTTCCTCAGGTATTGAGCCGAGCAAACTTTTCTCAAGTATGTTCAGCTACGTATCCTGTACTTAGGCCCAAACATGTTTTTCTCAAACACGCTGGGTGCTCATACTTTTCTCGAGTGCGGGGCCGATCAAACTTTTCTCAAGTATGTTCGGCTGAGTACATACTTTTCTCAAGTGCGGGGCCGATCAAACTTTTCTCAAGTATGTTCGGCTGAGTACATACTTTTCTCAAGCATGTTCAGAAGTTCAAACTTTTCTCAAGTATTGAACACTAACATCTAGGATAACACAAAACCAAAATTGCTGAATATCTGATTTGATCATTGAAACTGGGACTTTTATTCACTGAGAAAATAAATACAAGTGTGGAAATAAAGAAATTACTGATAAAACTTCTTAAGGTTGGAGACATTCCAAGTCCTTGGTATTTCTTTATCCCCCAGATCCTGCAATTTGTAGGCACCCTTCCCGAGTCGGCCAATAACCCTGTATGGACCTTCCCAATTGGCCCCGAGCTTGCCATCAGTTGGATCTTTTGTGTTTCCCATGACCTTACGAAGGACTAGGTCGCCGAGATTGAATTCCCTCTGATGAACTTTCTTGTTGTATGTTCTTGACAGAGTTGATTGATAGGCGGCAAGTCTGATCATGGCCCTATCTCGTTTTTCTTCGGCAAAATCGAGCTCTATTGCCAATGCTTGATCATTGCCACCTTGCTCCATTACTTCTGTTCGGAGAGTCGGGATGCCGACCTCAAGAGGAATGACAGCTTCAGTGCCATAAGCAAGTGAATATGGAGTAACACCCGTTGATCGGCGAGGAGTGGTCCTGTATGCCCATAGAACGAGTGGCAATTCCTCCACCCACTTTCCCTTGGCTTTCTCTAGTCGTTTTTTCATTTCTCCCAATATCGTCTTGTTTGAAGCTTCGGCCTGCCCATTGCATTGTGGGTACGCCACTGAGGCGTAATAGTTTTTGATCTGATATTGTGAGCAGAAAGCTTTGAACTTGTCCTGGAACTGGGTTCCGTTGTCTGAGACGATGGCGTAGGGGATGCCGAACCTGGTGATTATGTTCTGCCAGACAAATCGCTCGACATTCTTCTCGGTGATTTTTGCCAATGGTTCGGCCTCTATCCACTTGGTAAAGTAATCTGTGGCAACCAACAGATACTTCCTCTCCCCAGTTGCTTTGGGTAGCGGGCCGACGATATCCATTCCCCATTGAGCAAAGGGCCATGGACTAGTGAGCGGTGCCAGATCGGCTGCAGGTTGATGTGAGATCGGGGCAAACTTCTGGCATTTTTCGCACACTTGGACGTATTTCTTTGCGTCCTCTTGCATATACGGCCACCAATATCCCTGTGATATAGCACGATGGGCTATGGATCTGCCCCCAGCGTGACTTCCACATACCCCTTCATGAATCTCGTACAAGAATTTCTGAACCAAAGTGGGGTGTACGCATTTTAAATAGGGACCAGTGTAAGACTTACGATAGAGTTCTTGCTTCGGTGATAGCCAGAAACGTGTTGCCTTGATACGCAGCTTGTGGGCTTCTTTCTTGTCTTCGGGGACGGTTCCCCCAGTGAGGTAGGAGACGATAGGATCCATCCAACTTGGGCCGAGGTCGATTTCCAAAGCCTTCTCGGCTATGGGAACGTCGATGCTCGGGTACTCGATGGAATCCACGTATATGGTCCTGAATTTGTCTCTGGGTATCGCCGAAGCCAAACATGCCAAGGCGTCTGCGTGGTCGTTCTGTCTTGAGCTGATGTGCGTCATCACCGTTTTCTTGAACTTTGATAACTCCGCTTTAGCCCTCTCTGCATAGGCCGCCATCCTCTCATCTCGGGTGGCATATTCACCACTGAGCTGGTTGAGAACCAGTTGTGAATCACAGAAGACTTCCACATGCTCTGCCCCCAGATTGTGTGCGCATTTGAGTCCGAGTATATCAATGCCTCATACTCGGCGACATTGTTGGAGGCGCTAAAATTCAATCGGAAGGACTGCTCAAAATAACACCCATCTGGTTTCTCTATCACGATGCCGACCCCAGATCCCCTTGAACACGATGACCCGTCAACATATAACCTCCAGTAAGGCGTCTGATCGGGAACTATTTCCCCCTGTTCGGGCATTTCCTCCTCTGAGATTGAAGCGACGATTTCCTCTGGTTCGTGGGAGAATTCCGCAACAAAATCTGCCAGGACCTGTCCTTTTATTGCTGTCCTTGGGAGGAAATTGATGTCATATTCCCCGAGCTCCACGGACCAAGTTGCCACCCTTCCCGACAGTTCCGCTCTTCTCAAGACAGTGCTGAGGGGATGTTTGGTTGGCACTTCTATCGTATGGGCCAGGAAATAGTGCTACAACTTTCTAGACGCCACCACAAGGGATAGGATCAGTTTCTCCAAGGGGAGATATCTTGTCTCCGAATCCAGGAGCGTCTTGCTCACATAATAGACCGGCGTCTGCTCACCATCTTTGTTTTTTAATAGAACGGCACTGACCGCATGCTCGGATACGGCCAGATAAAGTGTCAACACATCTCCCTTCTCGGGAGTTATGATTAGCGGGGGGTTCGCCAAGTAGTTCTTCATTTCCTGAAAAGCCTTCTCGCATTCTTCCCCCCGTGCATACTTGGACTGTTTTCTCAACAGCTGGAAGAATGGCCGACATCGATCGGAAGATCGGCTGATGAACCTGTTGAGGGCTGCCACCATCCCGGTTAGTCTTTGAACTTCTTTCACAGTTCGGGGACTCTGTAAATTTTGCAAGGCGACAATCTGATCGGGATTAGCTTCTATCCCCCTCCGTGTAACCAGATGCCCCAAAAACTTCCCCGAGCTGACCCCGAAGGCGCATTTCGATGCGTTGAGCTTGAGCTGGTATTTTCTCAATACCTGGAAAGTTTTGCCGAGTCGCTTATGTGGGACTCCGCCTCCTCGGTTTTGATTACCATGTCATCGATGTAGACCTCCATGCTCTTCCCGAGCAACTCCTTGAACATGAGGGTCGCCAAACGCTGATAAGTCGCCCCTGCATTTCTTAGGCCGAATGGCATCACTTTATAGCAGAAGATTCCGCGGGGAGTGATGAAGGACGTTTTCTCTTGGTCCGGCGCGTGCATGGCTATCTGATGATATCCCCGATATGCGTCCAGGAAACTCATTCGCCGATACCCAGCTGTGGCATCCACCAGCTGATCTATCTTGGGCAGTGGAAAACTGTCTTTGGGGCAAGCTTTGTTGAGGCTGATGAAATCCACGCAAACCCTCCACTTGCCATTCTTTTTCTTGACCACCACGGTGTTGGATAACCACTCGGGGTAATGCACCTCCCTGATGGCGTCGGCCTCCAGCAGCCGATCTACTTCCTCTGTTACGGCATCCACATGTTGGATTGCCGGTCTTCTTCTTTTTTGCATCACCGGTTTGTGGGCAGGATCCACGTTCAGATGATGGCATATGATGTCCGGGCTCACCCCAGGCATCTCCTGTGGCGTCCAAGCGAACACATCTATATGCTCCTTGAGAAATGCGACCAGGGCCTCCTCATCCCGCTCTGATAGTTCTGCCCCGATCAAAAAATACCGCTCTAGATCTGTCTCGTGAGCCGGTACCTGCTTCAGTTCTTCCACAACGCGATCGGCCGGGTTGCGCCCGATATCCTCTATCGTTGGCCGATCTGGGACTTCGATGGACTTCACATGTTCGGCCTTAGGTTTGTGCTTGATGGATGTGACATAGCAGCTTCTCGCCGTTGTCTGATTTCCCCGAACACATTCAATCCCCTTCTTCCCCGGGAACTTTAGCATCTGATGGTAGGTGGAAGGAATTGCCCCCAACCTGTGGAGCCAAGTTCTCCCCACGATGGCGTTGTAAGCAGACGGTACGTCCACCACCAGGAAATCCATATCCAATGTTACTTTTCCTGCTCGGACATGGATAGTAATGGATCCCAAGGGCCAGACAGCATCGGCACTGAAACCGATGAGCGGTATGTCGGCCTTCTTCAAATCTGCCTTGTCCAGCTGGAGTTTCTTGAAGGCGTCGTAGTACAGGATCTCCGTTGAGCTGCCTTGGTCAACCAGGATTCTCTCCGTGTTGAAGGTGCCAAGGAGCAGCGTGATTACCAACGCGTCGTTATGGGGATGTGTTACCCCTTCCAAATCCTTTTCCGAAAAGGAAATGACTGTTTCTTTCTGTGTCTCGGGCTCTTTCCTCTTCTGCCCGAGATGTTGTATATGATGTTCGTGCCCGTCTCGGCGGCGTTGGAGCCGAACTTCCCTCTCATCCAGAACTGGGGTTGCAGCGTGTATGACGTGCACAGTCCCAGTTACCATCACCTCTTCCTCAGAGGATTCGGCTTCCATCGGCTCCGGCTGAACCACTTGTTGCCTTTGTTCGGCCACAAAACGTCGGAGATGCCCGGCTTCAACTAGTTCCTCTAGGAACTGTTTAAGCGCCTTGCATCTTTCTGTCATATGGCCGTTTCTTCGGTGATAGCTGCACCAATCTATGCTCGGGTCACGCTTCACCATCTCTCCCGACCCAGCTGGCCATTTTCAGAAAGGCTCGTTCTTCAAAGGATAAATCATCCGGTAGATCGGGGTGTTGAAAACCGTACGTATAGCTTTATACGCCTGAGCTCCCGGTGGCTTTCGCTCCTTCGGCGCTTGTGACACTTCGGCCACCTCAATTCTAGGCCTCTTGGCCTCGGGCACCATTATCGCATTCCGATGCGTCTTTGCTGCTGGCCGATCTTTGTCTCGGCGGATCTCATCTTCAAACTTGGCATACTTCTCAACTCTGCTCATCAAGTCGGCAATGGTGCTTGGGGGATCAATAGTGAGAGACTCCCTGAGCCGATCTCGGTAAGATAGTCCCAACCTGAAGGATTCCACGGCATAGGCCTCTGTGCAGTCCCCGATCTCATTGTAGGTGGCCCAGTACTTGCTGGCGTATTGCCTGAGATCCTCTTCTGGTCCTTTTCTCAAGGCCAGAAGCGTGTTCACGTACTTTTTCTGTGCTCGGTTAGCCACAAATCTTTTGAGGAACTGATCCGCCAGTTGCCTCCAGCTTGTAATTGATCTCGGCGGCAGAGCCTGAAACCAATTTAGGGATATCTCTCCCAAACTCAGTGAAAACACCTTGCAGTAGAGGCTGTCTTGGCCCACATAGATCATCATGGAGTTCACGAATCCTTTGATGTGAGTCATCGGATCCATTCGTCCATTATAAATTGCGAATTTCGGAGGGGCAAACTTTCTGGGTAGGTCCTCCGTTTCTATCTGAACTGACAGTGGCGATACTGCCAGCTGCTGTAGTTCCTTGTGGTTTGCGTCGTCCTCTGGACGGTTGAGTCCCAGCTGCTGATTTAGCCAAGCTCTCATGTCGGTCGGTGGAACCAATGGCGGCAGAGGCTGGTTTGGTAGCTTCTGCTGGGCGTCTGGGGCTGATTCTGCCCTCTGATTCAGCCATTCCCTCATATCGGGAAGCGACCGCTCCTGAGGCGGTCCGCCTCTGTGCGATGAAGCCCCCACCTGCCTTTCTCCTCCTCGAGGCCTTTTGCTGGCTTCATGTCGACTGTCCTGCCGAGACGGCCCAGTCTCAGAGCGCTCGTCGTATCTAGATACCGACTGGCGGACTGAATCTCTGTGTTTACGGAGAGTTCGGTTTTCTCTCTCCATCCGTCGTATGTAGCGGCGCATGTCTTCTACTTCTTGATCCCTCCTTCGGATCCGATCGGCATTATCACGTTCTTCGTCTCGGCGAGACCGTTCATGAGTTCGGGATTCTCTCCCTTCCTCATTCCGGGATTGAGTCTGGGATCTATCCCTGTTTTTTGACCGTTCCGCTTCTCGCGGACGATCTGGGCGTTGCTCCAGATGCAACGGCGTGGGTAGCGCAGGAGCTCCCGACGTATTGGCAGATAGCGGGATGGTGGGAAGCAACACCTGTTCTCCAGGTTGCTCCCCCACTATTTTTGGTGGAGGGACCCTCGGAATCTCCCTTCTGGGGCCCTTCGATTTGTGTGGAACTGGAGGGGGGGATCTTGATCTCCCCTTCACATCACGTTCCTTCCCTTGGTCTTTTCTTGACATCTCAGCCATGAATCTTTAGCTTTCCCACAGACGGCGCCAATTGTAAGTGGGTTGATTTAGAAAATCGGGACGGAAAGCTAGGGATTCACTATCCAGCCGAAATGGTGCTTCTCTCAGTATGTGTACCTGTGATCTGCAAAAGAATAATCTGTCAAAGAGTCCTCTGCCGCTGTGGCAGGAGAACACTCCGATGATTAAGTCAGGCACAATCTCACAGGGAAAAGTTAACTGTAAGCTGATATTCTCTATCAGCGAATGAAATCTCTGGGGTATTTAGGCGTACCTCAAATTCGTCATCTGAGGGTGTATTTATAGATTTCCCTGGTGCCCTAACTCCATCTGGACTTTCTTGGGCCCCAATTCTCTTTGGGCCTTCAGTCATGCCCCAATTCTCTTAGGGCTCCATTCTGGCGGAGTATCTTCTGATGGGACGTGGGAGTCACATCTGTAACTGAATCCGACAAGATCTCGACAGGATCCCACCCCATCCATGATTCTGTTTCCTTTTCGAAAATACGGTTATCAGTCGCTTTCTCGGGCTGCCCGTAATCCTGACCGCCTTTCTCAGGTCGGCAAGACTCGAATCCGCCTTTCTCAGGTCGGCATCCTCCATACTTGATTCTACTACCCCGATTTGGATATGGTCGGCACTTCTGATGTCGGCCATTATCCCACGTGATCGGCACATGCCTCTTGATATGTTATTCGGACTCGGCCGAACTCTGAAATTAACCCGGGGAGTTAAAGGTATTTTCTCAATTACATTTTATCCCCGTCAATTGCCCCCTAGCTTCGGCTGCTTTGAACCGTCTTGGCGAAGTAGTCGAGGCTATGTACTGCACTCATGGCGTCCTTCATTATTCTCGATCGGACGGCTTCTGAACCGTCATGCGTGAGCCTCTGGCGTCGCATTCAAGTCTGATGAGGCGTGCAGCAGGCTTTGTGGCTTTCGAGGCCACGCGCCTCCTGCGCGTGCCCCGTACGTGGAGCGTCTTCATTGGGGGAGGCTTAGGGTCTCTTCTGTTCGACTCCCTTCCCTATAAATGCTTGATTGTTCTCATTTTTTCACTTTTCTTCTGCAATCTTCTATCGTCATCACACCAGAGAGAGAATTCACCAGTCGTTGTAAGTTCCTTTCAATCAGAGCCTTAGGTTTTCCCTCTTCTCTGCCTTTTATCCCTTTCTGCTTTCTGTAATGGGGATTTTTAGGAGTTTAGTTGACACACCGGAAAGAATGGCAAATTTCCGGCGACGGTACAACATCCCTGATGATGTTGCCGTCGAACTTAACAAGCCGGATACCCCCCGCGATGGGAACGATCCTGACGTCCTTCACGTCCCACTGATGGCAGTTCTTGAGGGCGGAGTTCGGTTTCCACTCAATCGCCTTCTCTGTGAAGTGCTTTGTTGGTACCGGCTCCATCCGATGCAGATTTCCATCAATACATATAGGATCATCCATAGCATTGTAGAACTGAATAGACTGAACCAAACCGACATAGGACTTCGGGAGATCCGATTTTGCTATGATATGGTCAGGAAAGGCCCTAATTCCTACTACTTGAAGAACAGACCCAATGAGGAGAGAATGGTTACTTATCTGACGGACTCCAGCCGAGGTAACGACGATGATTTCCTCATCGTTGCTGGCAACTGGGAGATTGGCCGAGATGAGCCTGAAAAACCCAAGTTCCATATCCCGACCCGGTTTGGAGTCATCCGTTAGTACCCCAACCTTGTCTTTCAATTCCATGTCTTTTTCCTTCTGATGCCGAACATATTTTGATACTGACTGTTTTTCTCGTCCTTTCTTGCAGCTACTAACGCCAATAAGTACCGAAACAAACAGGCGATAAAGCTCGACGAGCTAAGGAAGGTCGCCCGATACACAGGATCCTTCGGCAATAGCTGGGCCCGATCACCCGAAGTGCTTCTCGGATACATTGGGAGCTACCGGGGATACAGCAAAAAATCCATCCCGGACGCCGACGTCGCTGGTGCCGATCTTCAGAACTACATTCCGCCTTCCGAAGCTCGGCGACTGGAACCGGTGACAGTAACTGACGTCGGGAACTTTCCGATCTCGCTTGACTCCGCCCACAGCTCTTTCGATTCGCCTTGCAACTGGGACTCAGGAGACGACCAGGAAGTCGACCAAATCCCCGATCCGATGGCACGAGATCCCAATATTCCGAATCTACGTGAAATGATTCGGGAACAGAAGAAGAAGAACCCTCAGGTTGGCCCGAGCTCGCAGAGGATGCCGCCGACCTCAGCGTCTGGCGAGGCTTCAGATGATGTTCCGCTCATCCTGAAGCGGAAGCCAAGGGACCCTCCTCAGGAAGTTCCAGCTGTAACGAACTTGCCGAAGAAGAGCAAGACGGCCGAGAAGGCAAAAGCTGTTGAGGGGGCTGCCCCATGGCGCCCTTCCTTGCTGGTGAATGGGATCGATCCCATCACTGTCGCCGACTCGGCGCAAGACCTTGACGTCACGCAAACCCTGACGGGTGCGTTGATGTTACCAAAAGATATCGAGCCTTACGCAGGCACCGATCTTCCGACTTTGATGCGCTCTGTGATGGCCCACGAAGTTTTCGTAAGTATTTCGTCTTGGCTATTCTTCTGTTGCCTTTACTTGCGATTTCATATCTGCCTTCTGACTTCCCGATCTTGTTACAGGCTGCGCAAAAATCTATGCTGTGTCTGAGCCGCTTCCAGGACTTGGAGACTCGGTATGCCACTATCGAGTCGGAGCTGAAGAAGTCCACTGCCAGATTTTTGAAAGTTCATCAGGACGCGACCTCTCACCGGCAGAAGGCTAGGGACGCCGATCTCAAGCTTAGAGCTGTTCAGTCCCAGCTCGACACGGAAAGGATGAGGTCTTCCCAGCTGGAAGATCAGATAGCCGATCTACAATCTCGGCTGAAGGATTCTTACTCCAGGGGCATGATGGATGCTGCAGCCGACTTCTTGGCGAACCAGTTGCCCGAGCTCCAGGCCGATCTCGTCAAGAAATGCTGGAAAGCTGCCCTGGAAGCCGCCCTAGTTCCGCCTGATTCTTCTATGTACTCCAGGGTTCCGTCTGTTACCCAACTGGAGGTCATGGCGTCCGAAACCGAAGAAGAGGGCCAGGCTGCAGCTGGTGAAGGAGAGGCGGGCCAGATTGCCATTGCTGGTGTCCCTGCTGCTCAACCTCAGTCTGCCGATGAGGACGTAGTTATAGTTCAGGCTGCCGATGTTGCGCCTTAGGATTTTGTTTATTTCTTTCTTTTCTGTAACTCGAGTTTTTGCAACTCATATGTAACCCGTCTTCAAGAATTAAATGAAATTGTTATGACTCCTTTTGTCTCTATCTGTTCTACATACCTTTCTCAAGTACTGAATTATCTAAATCAATTTCAGACTTCATACTTTTCTCAAATGATGAGTCTTCTCAAACTTTTCTTAAGTTTGTTCGGGTGTTCTAACTTTCCTCAAGTGTCGAACTGGCTCTGACCTTTCTCAAGTCATGTCGGCTGTTTAACCTGTAGTTAGGCTTAAACACATACCTTTCTCAAGCATGTTCTGGAGTCCAAACTTTTCTCAAGTGTTGAACTTTCTCTGGCTTTTCTCAAGCCATGTCGGCTATTTAACCTGTAGCTAGGCTTTAAACACATACCTTTCTCAAGCATGTTCTGGGGTCCAAACTTTTCTCAAGTGTTAAACTTTCTCTGGCTTTTCTCAAGCCATGTCGGCTATTTAACCTGTAGCTAGGCTTAAACACACTCTTCTCAAGCATTGAATCTTCTCAGACTTTTCACAAGTCTGTTCGGCGTGATTGCAAACTTTTCTCAAGTGTTGAATCTTCTCAGACTTTTCTCAAGTCTGTTCGGCATGATTGCAAACTTTTCTCAAGCGTTGAATCTTCTTAGACTTTTCTCAAGTCTGTTCGGCATGATTGCAAACTTTTCTCAAGCGTTGAATCTTCTCAGACTTTTCTCAAGTCTGTTCGGCATGATTGCAAACTTTTCTCAAGCGTTGAATCTTCTCAGACTTTTCTCAAGTCTGTTCGGCATGATTGCAAACTTTTCTCAAGCGTTGAATCTTCTTAGACTTTTCTCAAGTCTGTTCGGCATGATTGCAAACTTTTCTCAAGCGTTGAATCTTCTCAGACTTTTCTCAAGTCGGTTCGGCATGATTGCAAACTTTTCTCAAGCGTTGAATCTTCTTAGACTTTTCTCAAGTCTGTTCGGCTATGTTCCCCTTGCCCCCTAGCTTCGGTTACTTCGAACCGACGTGGCAGAGTAACCGACGCTATAAAGCATATTCATGATGACCTTTGTATCGATATAGGAGATTCTCATCCGTGTCTGGCACGTTTTGGGGGCGTGCTCTGTCCACCATAAATGCGACGTGACCGTTGGTTTGTACCTCTTTAAAGACCGACGCGCCTTTTCTGCGCGTGTTTTGACATGGCGCTTCAGTATCTCAAACGCGCTGCACCAATTGGTCCAGGAGTAATGGATCCGACGGTTGGGGTTTATCACGTGTTGACGATTCGGATTTATCCACACAGAACCCTATAAATCCCAAACTTCGTCTTCTTCATTTCTCTTCTTGCTACTGTTCTTCCCCCATACTCTGTAAGTTTACCTCCTGTAGAACTCGTTTTTCCTTCTTCATTTCTTGTTCTTGTTTTCTCCTCACTCATTCTCTGAGTATGGGGATCTTTCGTAAACACTTCGCCTCTCCGGCGCGGAAAGAGGAATTCCGTAGGCACTACCAAATTCCAGACGACGTATATGTAGAAATTAACAAGCCTGAGACTCATCCTGAGATTCGGGATGAGAACTCCATCCATATTCCTCTTATGGCTGTCATAGAGGGTGGAGTTAGGTTCCCCCTCCACCCTCTACTGCGTAGGGTTCTGTCCTGGTATCGGCTGAACCCTATGCAGATATCCATAAACTCATATCGTATAGTCATGGGCATAGTTCGTTTGAACGAACTGTGCCATACCAACTTAGACCTTTGGGACATAAATTATAACTACGATATGGTATATAAAAAAGATGAGAGATGGTATCTGAAGTCCCGTAGAGGCCGAGAGAAGATAGTGACGAACCTCCCTGACTCGAATAGGGGGAACGACGACGACTTCCTCATCGTCTCGGGAAACTGGGAATTTTCTGCCGACGAGCCCGAGCACAAGAGGCTCCCTGTTCCCCGCAGATTCGGGAAACCCCGTTAGTCACCCATTCTCCTTTGTTTTTTATTTCTTCAATATTGCCGATCTATAGCTTCTGACTGTCTGTTTATTCCTTTGCAGCTTCAAACGCCAATCGCGGTCGGACTTCGCAGGCTACACATCCAGAAGATCTGAAAAAAGTTCTTCAGTACAAAGGCGTTGAAGGCCAAGCCGAACCGAGATCCGCCGAAGTACTGCTTCGATATAACCCGTCTTACAAGGGTTATATCAAGGAGAAGAAGTACGTTGCCGAGGTGGTGGCAGAGACGTCTTTGGTTGCTGTCCCCGAAGGAGTTCCCTTGTCGTATCTCCGGGAACCCAGCCGAGTCACGGTTGCTGCTGTGGCTGAACCGTCCAGCTCTTCATCCTCATCCTCATCCTCATCCTCATCTTCTTCTGAAAGAACGCGGTCTCCACTCCGTATTACTTTGGGAGCCGAGGAAGAGAAGGATACAGAAGCCGAAGTCATGTCTGCAAATCCCGACATGCCGAGCCTGAAGGACATGATAAGGCTGAGGAAAACTGCTGCCGGGTCGGAAAAGAAGATTTCTGGGGTCGTGCCGACTCCCACCGAGGCAAAGAAGGTGCCGATTCCCCCGCAGGCGAAGAAACCTTCGGGGATCGTCCTGGCTAAGAGGAAGCCAGACGAGGGTGAGAAGCTGCCGAGTCTCCCTCCCTCCGACGCCGAAACCGCCAATGCCGACCGGAAGAGGCGGAAACTGGTGAAGGCACACCAGGCTGGTCCCTCCGAGGAGAAGGGCAAATCAAAGGTTCCCGAGAAAGCCGGGACCTGGCCTCCTCCTTTGCTGATAAATGGTACGACCCCTATCACGGCCGCTGACACGGTCCGAGATCTGGGAACTACCATGGCTCTGGCCGAAGCCCTGATGCTGCCGAAGGACATAGAGCCTTACGCCGATGAGGAAGATCATGCCGTGCTTCGGCTGACGATCGCGCACAATATTTTCGTAAGTTTCTTATCTCGGTAATAAAGTCTGCAAATTCCTTTGTGCTTGTTATAACTCTGATGTTAATGCTGCAGGCGATCCAGAAATCCATGCTTGGCATGAAGAAGGCTCAGGACCGGGCAGAGAAACTGAATAAGGCTGAGGCCGAAGTAAGGGAATTCAAACTGAAGTTCTCCACTGCTCGGGACGAGGCTGATAACTTCAAGAAGGAGGCCCGAGAGATGGCCAAGCAGGCTAAATCCTCGGAGTACTTCCTGTCCGAAGAGAGGAAGAAGACTGCCGATCTGGTGGCCGAACTTTCTGATCTGAAGGCTAAGTATGCCGAAGAAAGGGAAGAGAAGAAGAGGGCCGCCGATCTTGCGGCGAAGCATGCCGAAGCTCTGGCCGAAGAGGTGAAGAATGCTCGTAAGCTCGGCATGAAAGAAGCTGCTGAGGACATTCTCAATAATCAGATCCCCGAACTGCAGGAAGAGTTCCTGGCATTGGGATGGAAAGCAGCGCTCAGGGCTTGCAATGTGGCCGCTGACTCGGCCCTGTTCAAGGAGATTCCCCACTCCTCTGATCTTCCCGACGAAGAAGAGCCTCTCCCCGATACCGAGACCAATGAAGTCGACCTCACCGTCGAGGACTATGAAGTCGATGTTGTCGGGGGGGACCCTACTGCTGAAGAGGGCCGAGCTCAGGATGATCAAGTGGAGATCGTCTGAAGGATTTCCACCTTTTCTTTCTGTTCTTCTTTAAGTCTTTTTATGTCCATTCCTCTACTTTCTTCCTGTAATCCATATGAATGAATACAATTTGGACTTCTTCTCGGCAATTCTTGTCTTGTTGCAAATGCGAACTCTTCCCTTAAAATATGAACTTTTATTGAGTTTGTTTGGTAATTCAGAACTTTTCTCAAGTATTGAATTTTCCTCAGGTATTGAGCCGAGCAAACTTTTCTCAAGTATGTTCAGCTACGTATCCTGTACTTAGGCCCAAACATGTTTTTCTCAAACACGCTGGGTGCTCATACTTTTCTCGAGTGCGGGGCCGATCAAACTTTTCTCAAGTATGTTCGGCTGAGTACATACTTTTCTCAAGTGCGGGGCCGATCAAACTTTTCTCAAGTATGTTCGGCTGAGTACATACTTTTCTCAAGCATGTTTAGAAGTTCAAACTTTTCTCAAGTATTGAACACTAACATCTAGGATAACACAAAACCAAAATTGCTGAATATCTGATTTGATCATTGAAACTGGGACTTTTATTCACTGAGAAAATAAATACAAGTGTGGAAATAAAGAAATTACTGATAAAACTTCTTAAGGTTGGAGACATTCCAAGTCCTTGGTATTTCTTTATCCCCCAGATCCTGCAATTTGTAGGCACCCTTCCCGAGTCGGCCAATAACCCTGTATGGACCTTCCCAATTGGCCCCGAGCTTGCCATCAGTTGGATCTTTTGTGTTTCCCATGACCTTACGAAGGACTAGGTCGCCGAGATTGAATTCCCTCTGATGAACTTTCTTGTTGTATGTTCTTGACAGAGTTGATTGATAGGCGGCAAGTCTGATCATGGCCCTATCTCGTTTTTCTTCGGCAAAATCGAGCTCTATTGCCAATGCTTGATCATTGCCACCTTGCTCCATTACTTCTGTTCGGAGAGTCGGGATGCCGACCTCAAGAGGAATGACAGCTTCAGTGCCATAAGCAAGTGAATATGGAGTAACACCCGTTGATCGGCGAGGAGTGGTCCTGTATGCCCATAGAACGAGTGGCAATTCCTCCACCCACTTTCCCTTGGCTTTCTCTAGTCGTTTTTTCATTTCTCCCAATATCGTCTTGTTTGAAGCTTCGGCCTGCCCATTGCATTGTGGGTACGCCACTGAGGCGTAATAGTTTTTGATCTGATATTGTGAGCAGAAAGCTTTGAACTTGTCCTGGAACTGGGTTCCGTTGTCTGAGACGATGGCGTAGGGGATGCCGAACCTGGTGATTATGTTCTGCCAGACAAATCGCTCGACATTCTTCTCGGTGATTTTTGCCAATGGTTCGGCCTCTATCCACTTGGTAAAGTAATCTGTGGCAACCAACAGATACTTCCTCTCCCCAGTTGCTTTGGGTAGCGGGCCGACGATATCCATTCCCCATTGAGCAAAGGGCCATGGACTAGTGAGCGGTGCCAGATCGGCTGCAGGTTGATGTGAGATCGGGGCAAACTTCTGGCATTTTTCGCACACTTGGACGTATTTCTTTGCGTCCTCTTGCATATACGGCCACCAATATCCCTGTGATATAGCACGATGGGCTATGGATCTGCCCCCAGCGTGACTTCCACATACCCCTTCATGAATCTCGTACAAGAATTTCTGAACCAAAGTGGGGTGTACGCATTTTAAATAGGGACCAGTGTAAGACTTACGATAGAGTTCTTGCTTCGGTGATAGCCAGAAACGTGTTGCCTTGATACGCAGCTTGTGGGCTTCTTTCTTGTCTTCGGGGACGGTTCCCCCAGTGAGGTAGGAGACGATAGGATCCATCCAACTTGGGCCGAGGTCGATTTCCAAAGCCTTCTCGGCTATGGGAACGTCGATGCTCGGGTACTCGATGGAATCCACGTATATGGTCCTGAATTTGTCTCTGGGTATCGCCGAAGCCAAACATGCCAAGGCGTCTGCGTGGTCGTTCTGTCTTGAGCTGATGTGCGTCATCACCGTTTTCTTGAACTTTGATAACTCCGCTTTAGCCCTCTCTGCATAGGCCGCCATCCTCTCATCTCGGGTGGCATATTCACCACTGAGCTGGTTGAGAACCAGTTGTGAATCACAGAAGACTTCCACATGCTCTGCCCCCAGATTGTGTGCGCATTTGAGTCCGAGTATATCAATGCCTCATACTCGGCGACATTGTTGGAGGCGCTAAAATTCAATCGGAAGGACTGCTCAAAATAACACCCATCTGGTTTCTCTATCACGATGCCGACCCCAGATCCCCTTGAACACGATGACCCGTCAACATATAACCTCCAGTAAGGCGTCTGATCGGGAACTATTTCCCCCTGTTCGGGCATTTCCTCCTCTGAGATTGAAGCGACGATTTCCTCTGGTTCGTGGGAGAATTCCGCAACAAAATCTGCCAGGACCTGTCCTTTTATTGCTGTCCTTGGGAGGAAATTGATGTCATATTCCCCGAGCTCCACGGACCAAGTTGCCACCCTTCCCGACAGTTCCGCTCTTCTCAAGACAGTGCTGAGGGGATGTTTGGTTGGCACTTCTATCGTATGGGCCAGGAAATAGTGCTACAACTTTCTAGACGCCACCACAAGGGATAGGATCAGTTTCTCCAAGGGGAGATATCTTGTCTCCGAATCCAGGAGCGTCTTGCTCACATAATAGACCGGCGTCTGCTCACCATCTTTGTTTTTTAATAGAACGGCACTGACCGCATGCTCGGATACGGCCAGATAAAGTGTCAACACATCTCCCTTCTCGGGAGTTATGATTAGCGGGGGGTTCGCCAAGTAGTTCTTCATTTCCTGAAAAGCCTTCTCGCATTCTTCCCCCCGTGCATACTTGGACTGTTTTCTCAACAGCTGGAAGAATGGCCGACATCGATCGGAAGATCGGCTGATGAACCTGTTGAGGGCTGCCACCATCCCGGTTAGTCTTTGAACTTCTTTCACAGTTCGGGGACTCTGTAAATTTTGCAAGGCGACAATCTGATCGGGATTAGCTTCTATCCCCCTCCGTGTAACCAGATGCCCCAAAAACTTCCCCGAGCTGACCCCGAAGGCGCATTTCGATGCGTTGAGCTTGAGCTGGTATTTTCTCAATACCTGGAAAGTTTTGCCGAGTCGCTTATGTGGGACTCCGCCTCCTCGGTTTTGATTACCATGTCATCGATGTAGACCTCCATGCTCTTCCCGAGCAACTCCTTGAACATGAGGGTCGCCAAACGCTGATAAGTCGCCCCTGCATTTCTTAGGCCGAATGGCATCACTTTATAGCAGAAGAGTCCGCGGGGAGTGATGAAGGACGTTTTCTCTTGGTCCGGCGCGTGCATGGCTATCTGATGATATCCCCGATATGCGTCCAGGAAACTCATTCGCCGATACCCAGCTGTGGCATCCACCAGCTGATCTATCTTGGGCAGTGGAAAACTGTCTTTGGGGCAAGCTTTGTTGAGGCTGGTGAAATCCACGCAAACCCTCCACTTGCCATTCTTTTTCTTGACCACCACGGTGTTGGATAACCACTCGGGGTAATGCACCTCCCTGATGGCGTCGGCTTCCAGCAGCCGATCTACTTCCTCTGTTACGGCATCCACATGTTGGATTGCCGGTCTTCTTCTTTTTTGCATCACCGGTTTGTGGGCAGGATCCACGTTCAGATGATGGCATATGATGTCCGGGCTCACCCCAGGCATCTCCTGTGGCGTCCAAGCGAACACATCTATATGCTCCTTGAGAAATGCGACCAGGGCCTCCTCATCCCGCTCTGATAGTTCTGCCCCGATCAAAAAATACCGCTCTAGATCTGTCTCGTGAGCCGGTACCTGCTTCAGTTCTTCCACAACGCGATCGGCCGGGTTGCGCCCGATATCCTCTATCGTTGGCCGATCTGGGACTTCGATGGACTTCACATGTTCGGCCTTAGGTTTGTGCTTGATGGATGTGACATAGCAGCTTCTCGCCGTTGTCTGATTTCCCCGAACACATTCAATCCCCTTCTTCCCCGGGAACTTTAGCATCTGATGGTAGGTGGAAGGAATTGCCCCCAACCTGTGGAGCCAAGTTCTCCCCACGATGGCGTTGTAAGCAGACGGTACGTCCACCACCAGGAAATCCATATCCAATGTTACTTTTCCTGCTCGGACAGGGATAGTAATGGATCCCAAGGGCCAGACAGCATCGGCACTGAAACCGATGAGCGGTATGTCGGCCTTCTTCAAATCTGCCTTGTCCAGCTGGAGTTTCTTGAAGGCGTCGTAGTACAGGATCTCCGTTGAGCTGCCTTGGTCAACCAGGATTCTCTCCGTGTTGAAGGTGCCAAGGAGCAGCGTGATTACCAACGCGTCGTTATGGGGATGTGTTACCCCTTCCAAATCCTTTTCCGAAAAGGAAATGACTGTTTCTTTCTGTGTCTCGGGCTCTTTCCTCTTCTGCCCGAGATGTTGTATATGATGTTCGTGCCCGTCTCGGCGGCGTTGGAGCCGAACTTCCCTCTCATCCAGAACTGGGGTTGCAGCGTGTATGACGTGCACAGTCCCAGTTACCATCACCTCTTCCTCAGAGGATTCGGCTTCCATCGGCTCCGGCTGAACCACTTGTTGCCTTTGTTCGGCCACAAAACGTCGGAGATGCCCGGCTTCAACTAGTTCCTCTAGGAACTGTTTAAGCGCCTTGCATCTTTCTGTCATATGGCCGTTTCTTCGGTGATAGCTGCACCAATCTATGCTCGGGTCACGCTTCACCATCTCTCCCGACCCAGCTGGCCATTTCCAGAAAGGCTCGTTCTTCAAAGGATAAATCATCCGGTAGATCGGGGTGTTGAAAACCGTACGTATAGCTTTATACGCCTGAGCTCCCGGTGGCTTTCGCTCCTTCGGCGCTTGTGACACTTCGGCCACCTCAATTCTAGGCCTCTTGGCCTCGGGCACCATTATCGCATTCCGATGCGTCTTTGCTGCTGGCCGATCTTTGTCTCGGCGGATCTCATCTTCAAACTTGGCATACTTCTCAACTCTGCTCATCAAGTCGGCAATGGTGCTTGGGGGATCAATAGTGAGAGACTCCCTGAGCCGATCTCGGTAAGATAGTCCCAACCTGAAGGATTCCACGGCATAGGCCTCTGTGCAGTCCCCGATCTCATTGTAGGTGGCCCAGTACTTGCTGGCGTATTGCCTGAGATCCTCTTCTGGTCCTTTTCTCAAGGCCAGAAGCGTGTTCACGTACTTTTTCTGTGCTCGGTTAGCCACAAATCTTTTGAGGAACTGATCCGCCAGTTGCCTCCAGCTTGTAATTGATCTCGGCGGCAGAGCCTGAAACCAATTTAGGGATATCTCTCCCAAACTCAGTGAAAACACCTTGCAGTAGAGGCTGTCTTGGCCCACATAGATCATCATGGAGTTCACGAATCCTTTGATGTGAGTCATCGGATCCGTTCGTCCATTATAAATTGCGAATTTCGGAGGGGCAAACTTTCTGGGTAGGTCCTCCGTTTCTATCTGAACTGACAGTGGCGATACTGCCAGCTGCTGTAGTTCCTTGTGGTTTGCGTCGTCCTCTGGACGGTTGAGTCCCAGCTGCTGATTTAGCCAAGCTCTCATGTCGGTCGGTGGAACCAATGGCGGCAGAGGCTGGTTTGGTAGCTTCTGCTGGGCGTCTGGGGCTGATTCTGCCCTCTGATTCAGCCATTCCCTCATATCGGGAAGCGGCCGCTCCTGAGGCGGTCCGCCTCTGTGCGATGAAGCCCCCACCTGCCTTTCTCCTCCTCGAGGCCTTTTGCTGGCTTCATGTCGACTGTCCTGCCGAGACGGCCCAGTCTCAGAGCGCTCGTCGTATCTAGATACCGACTGGCGGACTGAATCTCTGTGTTTACGGAGAGTTCGGTTTTCTCTCTCCATCCGTCGTATGTAGCGGCGCATGTCTTCTACTTCTTGATCCCTCCTTCGGATCCGATCGGCATTATCACGTTCTTCGTCTCGGCGAGACCGTTCATGAGTTCGGGATTCTCTCCCTTCCTCATTCCGGGATTGAGTCTGGGATCTATCCCTGTTTTTTGACCGTTCCGCTTCTCGCGGACGATCTGGGCGTTGCTCCAGATGCAACGGCGTGGGTAGCGCAGGAGCTCCCGACGTATTGGCAGATAGCGGGATGGTGGGAAGCAACACCTGTTCTCCAGGTTGCTCCCCCACTATTTTTGGTGGAGGGACCCTCGGAATCTCCCTTCTGGGGCCCTTCGATTTGTGTGGAACTGGAGGGGGGGATCTTGATCTCCCCTTCACATCACGTTCCTTCCCTTGGTCTTTTCTTGACATCTCAGCCATGAATCTTTAGCTTTCCCACAGACGGCGCCAATTGTAAGTGGGTTGATTTAGAAAATCGGGACGGAAAGCTAGGGAT
This sequence comes from Arctostaphylos glauca, assembly GCA_019985065.2. Classification (NCBI taxonomy): domain Eukaryota; kingdom Viridiplantae; phylum Streptophyta; class Magnoliopsida; order Ericales; family Ericaceae; genus Arctostaphylos; species Arctostaphylos glauca. Next base: position 18,054,980 of record JAHSPW020000014.1, on the reverse strand, counting down.
TCACTATCCAGCCGAAATGGTGCTTCTCTCAGTATGTGTACCTGTGATCTGCAAAAGAATAATCTGTCAAAGAGTCCTCTGCCGCTGTGGCAGGAGAACACTCCGATGATTAAGTCAGGCACAATCTCACAGGGAAAAGTTAACTGTAAGCTGATATTCTCTATCAGCGAATGAAATCTCTGGGGTATTTAGGCGTACCTCAAATTCGTCATCTGAGGGTGTATTTATAGATTTCCCTGGTGCCCTAACTCCATCTGGACTTTCTTGGGCCCCAATTCTCTTTGGGCCTTCAGTCATGCCCCAATTCTCTTAGGGCTCCATTCTGGCGGAGTATCTTCTGATGGGACGTGGGAGTCACATCTGTAACTGAATCCGACAAGATCTCGACAGGATCCCACCCCATCCATGATTCTGTTTCCTTTTCGGAAATACGGTTATCAGTCGCTTTCTCGGGCTGCCCGTAATCCTGACCGCCTTTCTCAGGTCGGCAAGACTCGAATCCGCCTTTCTCAGGTCGGCATCCTCCATACTTGATTCTACTACCCCGATTTGGATATGGTCGGCACTTCTGATGTCGGCCATTATCCCACGTGATCGGCACATGCCTCTTGATATGTTATTCGGACTCGGCCGAACTCTGAAATTAACCCGGGGAGTTAAAGGTATTTTCTCAATATACTATAGTTAAAAACTGTCAAACGAGTCTTGAGATGTAGAGTATTTTTTATGTAAAATTTGGAGAAGAATTGGCTATGTAATACTTGGCGATCTTCTTCGAGCCATGAAAGATACTTGAAGTCTTAAAAGACGGTTGAAAGTCTTGCCGATTATAAAAAAATCTAGTAGTCTCAACTTTGGGTGATCTCGTAGTCTTAATTTTTGTGTATTAATTTATTCTTCTCCATTAGAAGATTTGAAGAAGATTATAATTTTTTTTCTATTTGGGCCTGTACTTTCGGGCTGGTTAGATTCGACCTATAAGTTAGCAATCTTGTTTTGGTCTCACCCACATATTTTAAATGGATTGAGCCCGTAATTTAGGTGGACTCAAAAATTTATTTGAGGGTTTTTGACTGGACTTAAATGGATTGACAAATAGAGTTATTTATCTTTTTTATGAAGTGATTTTATTTTATTTTATCATCTATGTTCAACATTTGGAGTAGGGCTGTAAACGAATCGAACTGAGTTTTAGAATGCTCGATCTCGACTCGTTAACTAAATGAACCTTTTTAAACGAGTTGAGCTTTTGCGAAACAAGCCTAAAACTCGAACTAGAACTCGACTTGTTAACTAGATAAACCAGCCAGTCGAACCGATAGCTCGTGAACGACTTGGCTCATTTGCAGCCCAAATTTGGAGTCCTCGCGAAAGAAATTATAAATAAAAAGTTCAATTTGATTTTAGAATTATCCAGTGGCGAACCCAGGAACAATTAGAGATATCACCAAAGGACAAAATTGACATTTCTGCTAATGCTCACATGCTTTCTGAAGTCCGTCGACGAAGCAAACGACTTTACCTTCCAACTAGACCCGCATTGGGACAAATTATTTATTCTTAAAAAATGTTAACCAGACCCGCATTGGGACAAATTATTTATTCTTAAAAAATGTTAATATTTTTCGTGACTTATTAGAAGTTGAGTGGATGTCCAATTGGTAGATTTATATTTGAGATTTATTATTCGTCTTGAATGAATGAGATGAATCAAAAAAATATACGTAGGTGGGTTGATTTTCGCAATCGAACAAAAAATAATTATTTCAAATATTTAGCAGAAAATTGTGTTCTCTGTTGCTTTATGTCCCGTGATCTGTAAGATAGAAAATCGTAAACAAATTTATTGCCATTATGACGTGAAGGTATCTCGATGACTAAGTCAGAATGGAAATCACAAAAACTATTCTTTCCTTATAAATTAATACATACCTTTCACTAGGGGTGTAAGACTAAACCGGAAAACCGGACCAAACCGGTAAACCGGACCAAACCGTCGGTCCGGTCCGGTTTTGGGAGCAGACCGGTCCGGTTCGGTCCGGTTTGATTTTTTTTGAATTGTTTCGGTTCGGTTTTCGGTTTTTGAGTTTTAAGGGCCGGACCGAACCGGACCGGACCGGTTTTAACCCTAAGTCATTTTATACTTTATAGTTTTAAGTGTTTGGGTTCTTTATGTCTCACTCCCTTTGATTTTGTATTTTTTTTATTGAGTTCGTATACTTATTTTAGTGATTTCTGAGTTATGGTCTTCATATACTAAGTTATGGTTTTGAGTTATTTGTTTATTGATTTTGTATTTGATTTGTGGGTTCATATACTAAGTTATTTTTCTGATTTCTGAGTTATTTTTTACATTTTTTGATGATTTTGGCCCAAGACCACCCAAACCGGAAACCGGACCAAACCGGAGCCAAAACCGGCCGAGCCAAACCGGACCAAACCGAACACCATCGGTCCGGTTTTCGGTTTACGTTTTTCTCAAACCGGTCAACCGGTTTGGTCCAAGTTTATAGGGCAAACCGGACCAAACCGGACCGGTTACACCCCTACCTTTCACCATAGACCTGAATATTTATTTATAGACTTTATGACTTAATCTTCTCAATTCTCTTATGACTCTAATTTCTCATTAGAATCGAAGTAAAAATGTCTTTTAATTGACCACTAATTAGATATAAAACCGTTCTGGACTCTTGAGGGAATTATCTTTTACTATAAAAATTTCATTCAATCTCAAACTTCTCATTCTAAGTTAAATCGGCCTAGGATTCCTCATCCTTATTTGGATTACACCTATTCCGAAATACTCAAGGTTCTGTTCTGTCTCCAACTTGATACTAGTAACCACCCCCTCAGATCGGTAATAAAGTGAACTGTCTTTCTCAAGTCGTCGACTTATCAGATCTCCTTTCTCACATCAGCTGATTACCGAACCGTTTTTCTCAAGTTGGCTCTATCCTCACATTATCAGCACACACGCACGTGTGTGACAGCACTTCAATACCGAACTCAAATTAATTAATTCAATACAAAAAAACTCAATAATTTTATTTAAATTTTTTCTCCTCTTTCAGTATATAAAGAATATTGATCAAAACATACCAAAAATTAAAAAAGATAAACAAAAAACTCAATTTTTTTGCCTTTTTATTTTTTTTAAGAATTTATTTTATTTTTAAAATTACTCTCGAATTGTTAATTTAAAATAATCTATTTAAAGCTAAACCTAATTCTAAGTCAAACAAACAAACCGACAGCAAATCCAAAAAATAGCATGGTATTACATAAGCAATGTATTATTTATATGGGTCTTTGTCTTGCACACCATTTGTTTATTCCACCCATTTTCCACCTCCTTGAAATCATTGTTTCTTCTCCACAAGAGGAGAAATAAAATAGAAAAAAAATACCGACCAAATTTGAAATATTTGGGAAAAAAATAGCATGGGTTTTGGCCATGGATGTAACTTTTCATTATTTATTACGGGTTTCATATCGATGATCTGAGTTATTTATGATAAAAGAATTATTGACGAGATAATTGTTTATGCGGTTAAATACATTTCGTCTTGAATCTCATTAGATGTATTTGACGTTGCACCTGTGCCTCAATACAAAATGTGTGTTTCGATCGCCTAGTTATACTGTTGAGAATATAAAGATTAACAAAGTTACTCTTATTGAGTATTTAGATAAGATGTTGGTTAACGATTTAATATGATTTCAGAGCATGTAATAGATCTTGTTTTTGAAACTCACCGCCTATTTAGTGCTTAAAATATTTTGCTCGTGTTTTATTAACCCGCTTATGGAGGAGAGCTTAGCTATGTGAGGGAACTTGTTGAGAATAAAATAATGATCAAGTTACTCCTCTCTCTGTCAAAATTATAAATAAGTTGGTGATTTAACAATTTAATAATTTTTTCTTTTTTCATCAACTTAAATTTCAATGTATACTATAATCTTCTCTCCGTATCATTTACAAGAGAAAGCACTCGAGTGAAACTAATCCCTCCCCCGAATACCTCTTATGAATCTTGATCTTTGGGCTCGTGGCTCTTTTGTTGAGCGAAACCACGAGCAACTTCTCAATCCTATTTCGGTCTAATTTTGGTGCACTATTGGAGAGTTCATTGGACCCGCCACTTTCTCAATTAAAAAAATACTTAAATAGCTCGTGTTTACCAAGTCTAAGTTAAGAGATCAAACGACATGACATTAGAGTGGAATCAAGAAAGAAAAAAAAAGGGAATGTGTTGGAGCAAGCAGCCAAAAACCCCAACTCCCACCATGCGATTCTTTCTCGAAGTGTTTTCTTATACTGTTTAATTCCTTCTCCCCAAAAAAAAGAGGTTCTAAAAAGGCGGTCTTACATTAAAAGTTAGCTTGCCCTTTCGATCGCGTCAAAAGCGAAAAGAGAAAACTCGAAATGTTTGAATCATCAATGTCAATCAAATCACAACAATTTGGATTAAAAAAAAAGTACACCAAGGGGGGAAAAAAATCTTGGAAAACACCATTTTGTAAGCATGGATGTCTTGTTCAGAGATGACATGTAGGTTAAAAATGGTCGGTAAGTCGGTGTGTGTAGGTGGTAAAAAATAAAGGAAAAGGGGATTTATTAAACTGACCATGGGGGGCACATGTAACCATGTGAACATTCTAACACAAATTTGCTGGCTAATCATAATTAAAGGCTAATAATCATAATTAAAGCCCCCTTTTTTTACCAAAAAGATTACCGTCTTATTTTACGGTTTTACCGTCTATATCAAAAGTTGTGATTCGTATTTTTTATTTTTTAAATAAATATGAAATTAATGGAAAATATTCATTTGATTTGACCAACATGACCACATATATATACCCATAACTTATTTGCCTCATTAAAAGTATTGACAAACACACTTTTATATGTATATACACACACATATATAAATCATTCGATTACTGACTGATTAATTTTTATTTGAATGATGTGATAGTCTAAGGTTCTAAAAAGATTAACAATTTAAAATATGTCATCTGATAAACTGTTGCAATCATTTGAATAATGACTAATCTAATTTTTATTGAGATAATTGATGTAAAGTCTAAGGTCCTTAGAAAATTAACAATTCAAAGTATGTCATTGGATGGGCGGTTGCAATCGTTAATCTAACGACTAATTTAATTTTTATTGGAATGATGTAGTAGTCTGAGGTCTTAACAAAGATAACAATTCAAAGCATGAATAATTCGAGTTGAGCCGAACTAGTTATTTTTGGCTTATGACTTAAAATTTTGCTTATGGTAAACACGCTTTAATTAATATTTTTCTTAATAATACAAGATAATTTGTAATAAAGCTAAATACTTTCATAGTTAGATAAAATGATTCTTAATATTTTTTACATACCCATCCATCGAGAAATGACAAGAATAATATTTAATCTATATCATAAAATATATAGAAAATATATTTTCCATATTTAGGCAAAATGATCAAATTTAAATAATCAAATTTTGAACAATAAATTTCATCATCCAATAACTTACACCCATCTAAAGCGAGGATTTTACCTATATTGTAGACTCGGGTACCTGATGTGCAATAATATTGTTTTGACACGAACAACGCCGTTTTGATGTGTTGAACAACAAACTCCGATTACTTGTATAACTCCGATTACTTGTACATTCATGAATTTCCAAATCAAAAAGTTCAGGAACAACCGTTATATTTGTACACAGTCATACAGATAAGTTCAGAATTGTTCGATACACATAGAATATTTAAAATGAAATAAATTTTACGTGCATCAAACAGTTCCCGACACGTCTATGTACAAACTTGTGTATAAATAATTGTATCCGGACACTTGCTCTTCCCATATATAACACTTGCATTGTCGTGGATTCACATACTTTCCAAACACAACTCCTCACATGGTTTCCGGAGACCATTTTCCTCAACCAAACATGGACCAAAAAACCAAACCACCAAAACAGAAAATTAACCACATGAAGTCCAACTTCTGCCTTCCCAGATTCAGAACCACCAACACCTCCACCTGCGGCAGAACCACCCGCAACCACCACCGCTGGTCGCCGGCCATCTCCCTCCTCGACCGCATCCGTGAAGCCCTGTTCCGACTGATCATGTTGTCCGCTCTCAGTTCCGCCACCAACAAGACAACGCAAAAAACAGATGGAGTAGTGTCAGGCGATCATCGTCGGGGACAGAGATCTCGATCATATAACCCGTCGGATTCTCACTACACCGAGGCCGTGGCCGATTGCATTGAGTTCATTAAGAAGTCGTCGGCGACCAACACCGATGGAAGCCGCGATTCTAGTGCTAGCAGTTCTCGTAGCTCCGCCGTTGATGCTGCTGCTGCTGAGGTGGTGTTTCCTGTTTCCGGTGCCGGTTATGTCATGTATTGAATTGATTCGACTTGTTTTTTGCTTTTTTTGTTGTTCACAATTTGTTCTGGAGGGCGTTTTTTTGTCCATTCCATTGCCGAATGTGAGATAAAGATTCGGATTGTACATTGATTTAAATGTGTGAAATGAATTACAGGGATTTTGTAGAGTTTTTTTTTTTTTTTTTTCATTTTTATTTGATTGCCCAAGAGTGGTTGAAAATTGCAATGATTAATTCAGGAGTTGGCACGGGGTTAACGCTTGAACCTGAGAGTTTGATCAGATTTCAAGTTTAAAATTTTGCAAATGCTATCAATTATTATGGAGTCGATCTATATATAAAATTTTACTCTGACTTTAATTTAGTCTCTTGTTAGTGAACGGTGAGATTTCAAAAAGAAAAACGACCTTATAAGGGTTTTTTTTTTTTGTGTTTGATTATCGATTATTAAGAAAATAAAAATTATAATGTGTTTTACGGCTTTAAATATTTTTTTTTTATTTTCTCTCATTCTCGGAGGGAAACTCATGTGTTTAAAATAATTTTATCATTCTCCTCTCTATTTTTCTACACACTTGTCCTTTTTCATTCATAAAATGCAATTCAAACAAAAAATATTTCTAAATTCCTCATTTTCCCTCCAAATTTCTCAATCCAAAGGAAGCTAATTTGCCTGAGATTTGTGTATATATGGTTGGAAAAGTCTAAGAAAACAAATGTTTCGTTGAATGCATGTGAGGTTCATAAATTATTAGAGTCTCACATGCATCCAATGGAGATGTGTCCAAAGCATAACTCTATATGATTTTTGTGGAGGCTGGTCATAAGTTTTTAGTATTTGCATTGGAATTTATTTATTTATTAATATTTATATTATACACTAACTATATGTACTTCACTCATTCGATTCTCATTTTTAAAAAGAACCAAAAAACAACTCACACTCGGTCGCCTTTTGTTCAGTAAAAAAGAAATTTGTAGTAAGTGACGGAATTTGTGATGGGGCTACATGTATATTGCCACGTCAAGACTCTCTTTCGAAAGTGAAATTTCCGCGGAATTTAAAAAGAAAAAAACCCCTCTTAATATAGTCATTTTAGATTTATCTTTCTCATTTCGCACCAACTCTAAATTACTCAACATTTTTTTGAAAAAAAAATTAGATTATTTTTACAGAAAAAGACAAACCGACAGCAACATAATCTAAGAACTTTCACCTAATTCACTTGTTCCTAGACATTGACCCAAATTAATCCCCTCATCAAAGGGTTGTGGGCCCCACATTAGAGTTTTTTTTTTTTTTTAAAGTGCCCATTTTTATGTAATAGCTTAGAAAGTGAACTTTTAAAGAATCAAAATCTAATTCTAAATTATTTTTTAAAAGTATTTTTGTAATATTTTGGAACTGAGTACTCTACCAATCGCAATCTTAGATCGTGTGACCGCACCGTAGATCGAAACCCGTTATTATAGTCTGGTCAAGTTTTTAGTTTTCAAGAAAGTGATCCCCAATAAATATTTTTCTTATAGTCCCGTTTCATCTCCAGCCGACATAAAATAATTCGATTTTCATAATCAACATCTAAATATATTTACAAAAAAATGTTAACCAAAAAATAGAAATAAAAAATGCAAAAAAATACACTGACATAGCTTCTACAATGCAATAGTTTCAAATTAAGACTTAGAAAAATTTGTCAAATTGAACCTTAAAGAGCCAACCCAAGCAAGAGAATTTGACCAACTGGTCCGTCGAGATCAATTGGGTACTTTCTTAGAACTCCTTTCTACATCATCAACAAAAGACAAATACCAACGCAAAGAAAGAAGGGAATAGAGGTTGAAAAGGGTTTCGACCCCTCTCTGGTTATTATACCTCGAGGGAATCAATGTTCGATTGAGAACTAAAAAAAGTGATGGTCAACCTCTCGAACAAAGAACATAGAAGTTAAACTTTGAAGTAGGTTCTCCAAGTAGATTCACCCCGGATTCTCATATTTACACCTTTCATGAAGGAATTTATTAGTCGTTTTTTCTCCTTTTTCCCTTGAATACGTACTAATATTCTAGCTCACATCTATCCTATTAGCTATCGTCGTAATTGCACAAGTCTCACCAGATGTGACGCGTTTTGCAATCCTCGAGAAGCTATCGCAACCATTCCCAATGTATATGACCAAAATTGCTCAAACATTGGGCCGTGAAGAGCATGCTGGACGGCCGATCAGCCCAGGCCCAGTAATAGTTGCCTTCTAGTCCAGTCCTTTTGTCGGGTTGTTTTCACCCATGACGGGCCAATATCGGAGCTGAAACTCCCCCCCGTGCGCGCATCACTTGGGTCTTGCTGTTTTGAGGGAGTAGGTCTCTTGCCATTTTTGTTGCTAAAACAATGGCGGGTAATCATACAAATTGAAATCCGCATATCAATCTGTATACTTCGTGTTTTGCGGCCGCCAAAGGTGACGAGGACTCTTTTTTCTTGTTTCTTGTCATGGCAGGGGGGCAGCCGGAGAGGGAAGACAAGAAGGTATCATTGGAGCTAACAGAAGAAATACTTCAGAGCATGGAAGTCGGCATGGCCTTTCGTGATTACGTGACTTCCCGTCCCTCTTCTGGTCATTCATTTCTGTGCTGGTTCTACAATTGCAAATATACATGCCAAATTTATGTTCCTTGGAATCTTGTTGACCTAATTTCAGTTCGGTTCCAATTAATGAAGATCTCCATGTAGTTTTTAGGTTACTGGCAAGAAGAAGAAGATGTCTGGAGTTTGCTCACTTAATTTCATGGCTAAACCCTTTTGGGTACTCTGTCTAAAACCCTAAAAAGGGAAGAGAACCCATATATGGGTTATCGTGAGTGAGCATAGCTTGGGTTGTTTCTTGAGAGAGGACTATTTATTTCACCTCTTCCCAAGACCCCATTACATTAGTTGGGAGGGAGGGGAGCTCTGGGTATAGCTATTGATGAACCACTGTTTACTTGGTATAGGTAGCACAGAGAGAAGAAAGCAAAGAACAAGTAGTTAGAGTAAGGATGAGCATGGGGCATGATGTGAGAATTTGTTGGTTGATGTATGAGATATTGTGGCTGAGCTTTAGGTTGTTAGAGTCAGTAATTCAGTGCATGCTGGTGCTCTTTGCAAATTACTTAAAGCATACTATTGGTGACTACCAATTGATACAAATTTCAGATGGTCATCAGTTGCGCCAACTTGTATCACGGCACAACTCTTTGCAAAAGCTATTCATTTAGTTTTGTATCCTCGTCTGTTGCATAGCTGATACTGCTTGTGCATAGTTGTGGTGTTCTGTCAGTCTTTTAGAAGGAAAATCGAAAGCAAGAAGAAACCAAAAGTCCCACCGCCTTTAACTATCAAACTCGGTTGGGTTGTTCTCAGTCGAACAAACTGATAAGGAGAGGAGGTCAGTAGACAGGGAGCCAGAAAATTTTTTCCCTGAAGCCCAAGCAGCCATCGCGTGAGCGACATTGTTAGCTTGTCTGGGAGTGAAAGCAAAAGGCCATCCATGATTGTGTGATTGAAAACTTCTAATATCCTGGGACCTGGATTAGAGAGTAGATAGACCACTGCACTATATGAGTTTCCCCCCCTATAGACTTGAAAAGCATTTGCACATCACCCTCACAGCTAATTGCTTCCCAGTCTTCCTCATCCACCCATACACAAGCCATTCTGGCAGCTTCAGCTTCAGCCATTGGAGCTAAAAGGAGAGATTTTTTGTAGCCTTTGCCCAAATAATCATACCAGAATAATCCCTAGTGTCTGAAGAGGAGGCAAGCGCCCTCTAAGTAACTGCAGCAACGGCCATATGAGCATTCGCAAAAGCCGCATCAAAGTTCACCTTATAATTACCCTCCAGTCGTGCACTCCGATTTATAGGGAAAAAAACTTGGTCAGAAGACTTCAACGGCTTAAAAACTTGTTGTTCTGTCATTCGTTTCCAATGTTGAGTGACAAGGGCGCATACTTGTTGAGGTCTCCATGTATCAGTTACTAGTGATGCATTTTTTTGTACTTGTAGTTTTTGCTTTATGTTTTCAGAACTTGTTTTGAAGTGTTTCCTTATTCTTAACCTTAAGTAGATTTTTATTGACATTATTACTATTTGCAGAATGGTAGAATCAGTTCGATGGATTTTCATAAGACATCTAGTTATCTGGTGACTGCTAGTGCTGATGAATCCATTCGTCTATATGATGTTGCCACTGCCTCGTATGCACATATCTTTGTCATCAAACTTTTCCATATTGCATAAACTAGAAATTGTTTAACAAGTTGAAAGACCGGGTAATGTAAACTGAATTTTGGGCTGTTTGATGAAGTAAGGGAAACTAAATGGAATTCACAAACTCTCTATTTTAAGGGAATGTCCTTCATAGACCCATGAATTTCTGAGGAGCCTTACTTTCGGTGCCAGGTGTTTAAAGACAATTAACAGCAAAAAATATGGGGTTGATCTAGTTTGCTTTACTGCTCATCCCACGACAGTCATATACTCCTCAAAGAATGGTTGGGATGGTATGTTGACGAATTTAATATTTGCAGTTGTAAGCTTTAGTGAAATGATGAATTTCCTCACTTAAATTGTCCAGAGTCATTGCGACTCCTCTCGCTGAATGACAACAAGTACTTGCGGTATTTCAAAGGTCACCATGACAGGTACAGTTCCTCACACCAACCTTGTTTGTTTTGCCTTTTGGTTGCCTCTTGTACCAAGTCGCCTAAGTTATGGGAGTGAAACTTTCGTTGTTGATTTTGCATAGGGTCGTCTCAGTTAGCTTGTGCTGTCGGAAAGAATGCTTTGTCTCTGGTTCTCTTGATCGAACAGTGTTGCTTTGGGATCAAAGAGCTGAGAAGTGTCAGGTTGAGGCTATGGCAACTGAATGCTTGTTCTTGAGATAGGAGTTCAATTGGTTTCTTATCTATTTGTATTTTAGGGTCTTTTACGTGTACAAGGTCGCCCTGCAACTGCTTATGAGGATCAAGGGCTTGTATTTGCAGTTGCTTTTGATGGAAGCATAAGGATGTTTGATGCTCGCAATTATGAAAAGGTTAGTACTTGAGTTAGGGAAATATAAAATGCAAGTTGGTAGTTGGCTAGCTGCAATAGATTCATGCCGACTTTAGAAAAACTCTTAACATATGAAATTTGCTTCTTGAAGGGTCCCTTTGAAATATTTTCTGTCGGGGGAGATACGTCTGATGCTAATATTGTCAAATTCAGTAATGACGGGAGACTCATGCTTTTGACAACTAAAGACGGGCATATTTACGTAGTTGATTCATTCCGTGGCACACTTGTGAGTTGGGTTCCTAATGCAACTTTTGGAACTTTGCATGATATTACTAGCATCAAACTGTTGAATTCCTTTCTGATGTGCCTTTATAATGAATGTGAATTTAGTTATCCACGTTTAAAGTCAAGCCAGTTTTAAGTGATTCCACTTTGGAGGCATGTTTCAGCCCTGAAGGAATGTTTGTTGTATCAGGTAATGCAAATTTTCCATCAGCTATGTTTGAACAATATTAAACATTTCTATATGAACGTTCCCTCCTTCGGATAATTGGTTGTTACCAATATGATCTGCAATTAATGGTGTAAAATACCAATATGAGTTGAGTCCCGGAATACCCAGCAAAAGAAAGAGAGTCCTTAAGTAAACATTTAACATAAGTTATAACCCTCTAGTTGCAGAGAAGAGGCTGCAGAAATCTTAAAATGGTCTGAAATACTGAGTTTTCCCCGACGCTGTAGGTTGGAGAAATTCATATATTTTTCTGACAATGTTATGCAATAGCCCTACTTTCATCTTAACCATTTCAGTGGTGTAAAATACCTGCTCCTACCTGTTATGGAAAATGCTAATGCAGGTGTTAAAGTCTCCCCATTGACACAATGGGCCTCACTTTACCATGTTAAGTGCATAACTAGGTTTTGAACACATGAGAGATTGAACTCAAAATCATTCTCTTTGTCTGAAGTAACCTGGATGTGTCATTTCCCCATGGCTCAAGAAGCGAGTTGAGAAAAGCTTGCTTTTGAGGTTGATATCATCCATTGCGTCGAGGAGATAAAATCTCTTGGACATGCAATCATAATGAGTCTCCAAATCTTTCCTTTTGAAGGAGCAGGACTTCATAATGAGATATTCTTCACAGAATGTTTTGTGAGCATCATGAGGACCAAGGAATTTATTGTGAAGCAAGGCGATCGATGCTAGATAGATATTTGACTTGGAGTTGTCTGTTTGAGAAGAAGGGCCAACTGTAAGTGGATAAAAAGGAGGTGGTGGAGGTTTGCAAGGAGAAAGAGCAGGTTTTAGCATTGGAGAGGGTGACTTAGGAGGATCACCGTTGGCGACATAAAGTCGAACCGACCAGCGGGTTCACCAAGTAAATCAACAGAAGGATCACCTGCCTCATACTTTCTTGCAACAATTGTTATGAAGACTTTTTCTTCCATCTACTTTGGCGTGTAGAGGAATTGTCTTCTTCACCGGGACAATCATCACATTCACAATGCTCAAAGTATTTAGGTCCTGTTACTGGATTTTGAAAACAGAACTCGGGTACACCAGATGCCTTGAAGTACTTGATGGGTGGTTCATTATTATGCGTAAGCATATTTATTTCTGATGGGAATATCAGGGGATTGGTTGGAGTTATCCTTGGGAAAACTGATTTTGACCGTGCCATCTGGTTTAGTAGTGAAAACAGGGTTTACAGACTGAAGAGGGGTGGCGTTTGGTTTATCTTTCTTTGTCTGGCTATCTAAAATTAAGTACTTCCATCTATTGAAGATTTTTGAAGTTTAGTTTGATGCATTATTTTGATTGGAGGGGTCTACCATTGGATAGCTAGAAAGTTGGTCAAAGTTGACTAGCACTTTTCTTCAGTAAATAATTTCACCCCCTACATAGTAAGCAGGATCAAAAGTTTTTTTTTTGCACCCGCACCTGTCTAAAAATAGCAGAAATTAGAGGCTGTCGCAACATTTATTCATCTTTTGGTTGTTTCCCACAATCTTGATTGGTGTAGGAGGGGAAAAATGGTTTTCTTGTGCTCTCATAATTTTAACTGGTTGGCAGGTTCAGGTGATGGTAATGTATATGCCTGGAGCGTTCGGAGCGGAAAAGAAGTACGGTTAGCCAATTTTTGTTCTCTTAGTTATCAAATTTTCCCTTGCCCTTCAGTTTTCGTACTAATCTATTGCCCTAGTTAGATAATCACATTCATCTTGACCTTGTCCAGGTTGCTAGTTGGATGAGTACTGAAACAGAACCTCCTGTCATAAAATGGGCTCCAGGAAGCCCAATGTTTGTCACTGGTTCTTCTGAATTGTCATTTTGGATCCCAGACTTGTCTAAACTTGGAGCTAACGTTGGAAGAAAATAGAAACTTTCTTTTTCGTTCCAAGGGGGCTCAAGGTTTGTTCTCTTCTTTTACCAACTATTATCAAGTGCAGATAATTTCTGTGAAGTCACTTTTTCCTTCTGCTCCACTTGATTCTGCTACATGATTTTTGCTTTGCAGATTACATTAATGAACTGAAGCTCCCTCTATCTTCTGCATTAGTGTTAAGACTCTTAGTTGTAAAGAAAAGATGAAATGGGGAATGTGCTCACGTGAAGGTGAAAGTTTGGGATTCGGGGCTGTAGTGTGAGCAAAATGTTGCTTGTGAATTGTTGCAAAAAACGGCGTCGTTTTGCCCGCACTGGAAGGTTGCAGTGTGGCTGCACTACAGCCCCCGGGAGTTCAGGTCTTCTTTTTTTTGGGTAATTACTTTAGGCCTGTATGTAAAAGTACTACAGCAATACTATAGCTTCAGATGTATTTTATCTGATTAGGTATTTCACAGCCCAGTTTAGCAATGTGAAAACAAACCTTTATGATATGAGTGGAATTTCTCATTCTATCCATTAACTCTTGTTGCAGTCATGGTGGGTGTTTGAGAGTTTATTTTAATGAATTATAGTAGATTGTAGGTTCTGGATTATGAAAAACTCATAATCAGATATACGGAAGTGTTTGATACCAAACCAAACCAAACTGAGCCTTATGTCCCAAATCAATTGGGGTCGGCTACATGAATCCTTTTCCTCCAAAGAGTTCTGTCAAGTGCTGCTTGCTCACTTAGCCCTAGTAGACTTAAATCCTTGCGCACTTCCGCATCTAATGTCAATTTGGGTCTTCCCCACCCCGAAGCCTTGCTATGCAAAGCTATCCTATCCGCTCTCTTAACTATTGCATCCGTAGGTCTACGATAGACATGCCCAAACCACCTAAGCCTATTTTCCCTCAACTTCTCGTCTATAGGTGCTACGCCTACCATCTCGCGGACTGTTTCATTTCTAATCCTATCTCATCTAGTCTTACCACACATCCACCTCAACATTCTCATTTCCGCTACACTCATCATCTTGGTCACCTGTTGTTTCTTCATAGGCCAGCATTCTGTCCCGTAAAGCATCGCTGGTCTTATAGCAGTTCTATAGAATTTTCCCTTCAACTTTGTGGGTATCCTCTTGTCGCACAGTACGCCAGTAGCACTTCTCCACTTGAGCCACCCCACTTGGATCCTATGGGTCACATCATCCGTAATCTCTCCATCTTGACTAATAATAGAGCTTAAATATTTAAAACGGTCACTCTTTGGTATCTCCTGGTCTTGAATCATCACTTTTTCTTCGTACGCACTTCTGGTATCACTAAACTTGCAAACCATATACTCAGTTTTACTCCTACTTATCCGAAAGCCCTTAGACTCTAGTGCATCCCGCCAAATTTCTAATTTAGTATTAACACCGCTAGCAGTATCATCGATAAGGACGATATCATCTGCAAACAACATACACCATGGAATATTCTCTTGAATCTGACTAGTCAATTCATCCATAACTAAAGCGAAAAGGTAAGGGCTCAAGGCTGACCCTTGGTGCAATCCTACTGTGATAGGAAATTCACTCGTCTCCCCTGCTGGTGATCTAATGGCAGTGACAGCACCTTCATACATGTCTCGAACAACATCGATATACCCTTTGGTTACTCCCTTTCTCTCCAGAACCCCCCATATAATGTCTCTGGGCACCCTATCAATAAGCCTTTTCTAGGTCTATGAAGACCATATGAAGATCCTTCTTCAATGACCTGTGTTTCTCTACCACTCTTCTTAGAAGGTAAATAGCTTCCATGGTCGATCTCCCAGGCATGAACCCAAATTGTTTCTCCGACACCATAGTCTCCATCTTCAAACGATGCTCCATAACTCTTTCCCACAGCTTCATCGTATGACTCATCAACTTAATACCTCTATAGTTGTTGCAATTTTGAATGTCCCCTTTGTTCTTGTAGATAGGTACTAAGGTACTCCTCCTCCATTCGTCTGGCATCCTCCTAGATACAATAATTTTGTTGAACAGCTTTGTCAACCAAGTCACCCCCAAATCACCTAGGCTTTTCCACACTTCAATAGGAATGCCATCTGGTCCTAAGGCCCTACCCGGTTTCATCTTCTTCAAAGCCTTGGCCACTTCGAACTTTTGTATCCTCCGATAAAACTCGTATTCCATTTTCTCGCTAGGAACATCAACTTCCTCCTCACCAAAACCTCCTTCATGTTTCTCGTTTAACAACTTCTCGAAATACGTCCTCCACCTATCCTTGATATCCTCATCTTTCACCAACACTACTGAATCGCTACCTTTGATACACTTAACTTGAGAGAAGTCTCTAGCTTTCCTTTCTCTCAGCTTGGCGAGTTTATAGATATTCCTCTCCCCATCTTTACTATCAAGTCTAGCGTAAAAATCCTCATAGGCTTTCAACTTAGCCTCTCTAACGGCTTTCTTAGCTTCCTTGTTAGCCTGCTTGTACTGCTGAAAATTTTCCACCTTCCGGTCCTTTTGCCACTTCTGAAAACATTCCTTCTTGGCTTTTACCATGGTTTGAACCTCGTCATTCCACCACCATGTCTCCTTAGAAATTGGACCTTTCCCCTTTGACTCTCCGAGAACTTCTTTCGATATCCTTCTAATACCATCGGCCATTGTCCTCCACATACTATCACTATCGCCTTCCATTCCCCACTCCATTTCTTGGGATGTTCGTTCCTTGAACACCTTCAGTTTCTCCCCTCTTAGGAACCATCATTTAGTCCGTGGGCATCTAGTTTCCTTTCTCGGTCTATTATTTCCCTTGAGGCCAATATCTAACACCAAAAGTCTATGTTGTGCCACTAGACACTCTCCGGGAATGACCTTACAATCCATACATAGCAACCGATCGGCGCCTCTTGCAAGAAAGTAGTCTATTTGGCTTCTATTGACTCCACTCTTAAAGGTGATTAAATGTTCCTCACGCTTTCTAAAGAAAGTATTCCCCACTATAAGGTCAAGGGCTACCGCGAAATCCAAAATCCTCCTACCACCTTCATTTTGGTCTCCAAATCCAAATCCACCATGTACCTTCTCATACCCCTGCTTCTGCACTCCCACATGACCATTGAAATCACCTCCTATAAAAAGCTTCTCCCCCAAAGGTATCCCTTGAGCCACGTCATCCATCTGTTCCCAAAATTTCTCTTTAGTAAGATCATCCAAGCCTACTTGGGGCGCGTAGGCACTAATAACATTAATTATACTCTCCCCGATCACAAGCTTAACTAAAATAATCCGATCTCCTTTCCTCGTGACTGTGACTACCGAATCCTTAAGATGCTTATCTACTACGATGCCAACCCCATTTATATACGGAAGTGTTTGATAGAAGTGTAAAAAATAGATTATGGATATGTGTAGTGTTTGAAAGGATAATCAGATCATTGAATTGTTATTGATCGTTTGACCATAATATCGTTACTATTATGTATCCTATGACATTATTTTCTTTAATGATCCCTACCACACTCTTTAATAATCCCAAATCCCAAATCCAAAATCAGGCAAAAAAATCTATTCCAAACACCCTTGTGGTCTAGTAGGACATGTTGAATTACCAAAAAAAAAAAAAAGAAGTTAGCCATGTCTTCACCGGAGATGAGAGCAAAGACAGTCCCATGATTTTAAAAATCTACAATTTATTAGGTTTTGACATATTTGACCTGAAAATATGTGGTACATTTCCTAAAATGAAGCGTTGACTACTTTATCCAGGGAAGAAAATTGTTTCTTTTATTTATACTTAGGTTGATCAAAATGCTGTGGAAAAAATAATCTGAAATACGAGAAAGGAGGACTTAATACCAGAAAAAATTTGCAAATCAGGTCAAAAGTTGAGTAGTGTAGAAGAACAGGACTTTAAATGTTCTAGAGAACAGCAGAAATTACAACATAACTTGAATTTGCGGAAAAAAAATCTCATACATTTTATCCAAACACGAACCCTGTTGTGCACAAAATGCTGCGTGTCAAAATACGTGTCAAAATAACGCCATTTTTACAACCAAATAGTTGGACAATATTTAGACAGTAAAAACGTCATTTTAACGCACAACACACCCTATATTGTGTTGTGCACAGAAGCGTCCCCATGTCCTCCAAAAAGGGCCGTTAAAAAATACAAACAAAAAATGAAGTATAAAAGATATATATGAATCATAACCCATGCAACCTACAACATTCTTTGATTGAGCAAATTAAGAAAGAACTCTGTACACAGCTCACAACTCAACCTGATTCTTCAATAGAATCCACTGCATCCGAATACATATTCTAAAACACAATCATACTTCAAAATGCAAAAAGATACCAACCTTAACCAATTCTTAAGTTCTGGCTCATTACTGAGAGCTAACATGATAAAACAATCGAAGCTGAAACATCTACATAATTAGAAACACCAGAACATGCTCAAGTCACAGTTACAAGCTCCACGTTTGAATCTTGGAAATGGCATTGAGCAGATAAGTAGAAGATTCCGAGTGGGCTTGTAATGCTCGTAAATAATTTATTGGCAGCTCAAGAACTAGATGATCCATATATTGCATTGACCAGCTACAAGGTTGGAGAGCTAACCAAACCTTGTCGCAGGATCCATCACCAAAGCATCAGAAATTGAAATCACCCAGACTTATCAGAATTTCCAACTTTGCACAAACCTTCACATGCAATTAGGGTAAAAAAGGATCCATAGATTCTCTCCACACGGAAACTCAAATGGCTGTTTGGCCAACCATATTCACAAACATGTAACCAAAAACAAAAGCACTAGCCTTTTCCAGGTGAATAGAACACCATAAGAAACCCTGGAGCAGAAGAGAGAAGATGATAGACAAGCGAGGCAGTGTCTATTTACTATCACTCCTCTATATATCATTAACTGCCCAGATTCACCTTGACTCTCCGCCTATTAGAAGGACCACGTGTAATCTGAAGTTGAGTTTCCAAATAGTTGTTACCTCTTCCTAGAAATCCCCCCCTTGTTCTGTCTCTGTTATCCTCTCTTGTAAATGACTGCCTGTTCACAGAAAGCATTGGTCTTGATGGCGTTGCCCTTTTTGATCTCTCAGCTTCATAGGGTAATGGCTGAAGCCCTTGCAAATCGGGTTCTGGAATAAATTGCATTGGCCTTGAGCGGGTTGTCCTTTTTGATCTCCCAGTTTCGTAGGATAACGGTTGAAGCCCTTGCAAATCAGGTTCTGGGATAAAATCAAAGGGCATTTTGGATTCGTCCATTTTCCTGAATGTAATAGATATTCTAGAAAAACATTGGCAAGCAGGAATTAGAAACCAGACAAAACCTAAAAAAATTCGCAATTGCTATTTTTATCTGCTATTTCATCAGTACAGTATCCAGAGCAATTTTTAGATCGAAAGACATTCCGTAGATACTGACAAAAGGTATTGACAGCAGGAATTAGAAACCAGACCATCAGACTAGGCAAAGATGATTGGAAATAGTATAAGCCCCAATGATCTAATGAGAATCGCATCAGATAATGTTTCTGTACCTTTTGGTAGGAACTGCAGGCACACAATGTTTAGCCACATCAGCTCCATTACCATTCAAAACAAGGACAGATCTGCATGAATAAAAGAAAAATGAGTCCAAATCTGGAGAAAAAGAACGTTTCCACAGAAATAGGAACTAACAATTTTCAAGGATGAATATGCTATCGCCAATAGAAGTCCACCAATAAACACATGCGGCATCTGAAATCAGGAAGAAAATGCATGAAGGGTGAGAGGCGCGACATTCTTACCCAACAGGTAAGGGAATTGCAGTGGAACCACTGAAATCACCAGGTCCCACAACCTTCAAGTTTGATCCAAATAATATGTTGCACTCACTGAGAAATGATACGGTACAAAAAGGTCGAACAAAATCATGGTTGTCAATATGGGGAGGTATGCAGTCTCCTTCATCGTAAATGTTGACTATGCAACTGTCCGGCACGCAAGATGGAGGAAGAACATGCCATCTGACAAGCCTCCTTATGATCACCTTAAAAAGATCAGGGATAGGATCTACCATTTCATTCTGAAGGATGCCAGGTGGATTTCCATTTTTATCCTGCGAGCAAAACATGAAAAAAGCTTCGTTTATCTGTTATAAGTTTCTTACCTCATTCTATAGCTTTCACCAAAGTATAATCCACTAGAAGGTTTGTTTATCTGGAAAACATACGACTTGATACATCTACAGATAGTAAAAGAGACTTGCCATTGCATAATTGTAGCAGCAACCGAACTGAATAGTGACACGCCCTTTGCCCCGCATCCACTTTTGAGGTGCAGTGTAAGTGCGCTCTGTAGAAAAAATACAGATTAGGTATTTCTATGGTATCCAGCACAGATGTTCCAACCAATTCATGGATGCTGAGTGGCATTCCCAAAACGCAAACTCAGAAGAATCACCCAATTCTTCTTAAATGGAAACCAGATTAGTATGAAATCAATGTTGTAACTATTTGAATCCCAATACATAGAGACATGCTAAAATGAAACGTGGGTAAACCAGTACTCATTTATTAGAAAGAAAGAAAGTAGCAGCAATAGCAAACCCCCAATTATCAAACCAAGCAACAAATTAAACGACTAACTTAGAAATAACTGTACCAAATTTGTATACTTGGAAAATGCAACGTGAAAAAGAAAGAAAGAAGAAATGGAAACAAGTGGAAGGTGATGATCTTAGAGTAGTTTTCACGAGAATTATCTACCGTCCTCGTCTTCCAACTTGGTGAAATTTAAGAACTGCAGTCATTCAACAAGTGCTACGACCAAAGCATTTGAAATCTCACTACAATTTTTGAAAGCAATATCAAAATTCCAATTTCACAGGCTCAGAGGATCCTATCATCTAATTTAGGATTCCTAACGGATATCCTACCCTCATTCTATCATATAATGCCTCGCCTATCTCCCAACCCACTCTCACCCTTCCAAAGCTCCTTGAAGCTTTGGAACCATGCATTAACAAAAGTACCAAGCAGATAAATCTAAAATGAATACTGCCTTGACATTCATTCAGATCTAAGTATATGAGGAACTTTTCCCCCGGTTTTGACAATGAATCTTCTTGCTCTCCAACTGAAGGTCCAAATTTCTTTCAAAATTCCAGTCAAGGCTAAAATCCAAATAATATTCACATGAAAGAGTTGTTTTACCAAAAATAGCAACAATCTTCAGGAAACCACTTAAAAAATGATTGTGGGACTCACTCTCACAAAAATGTTCCTTCTGCAAAACCGTCTTCCCAGTACCAAAAACACTTATTGAAGGCACCAATCGCCTAAAAAGCATGAGAGAAGTACAATAAACACAAAGTAAGGAGGTCCTGCATGTCATTGCAAAGAGAGGCACATAAACAAACATCACAGAGATCATGATTGGGTAGCCCCAGAGGCAACTATAGGACATGACATGGTAAGCCAGAGGAGGTAGGAAGTAAAACGGGTATGGACAATCAGATAGACCTGTCATTGTAGCTGCTCCTGTTGTTCTCATGATTCTCATGACCACTCTAAGGGCCTGTTTGTTTGAGGTCATAAAGGGTCCATTAGTATTACCCGGATATGACTATCCGGATTTGCCATATCTGGGGTTTGTTTACCTCTTTGGACCCCAAAATATCACTATTTTATCCCCAGATAAAATTATCCCCCCATCCATATCTTGTCTCCTTATGTTCATTATGAGAATGTCATTATTAATTACGAGGATAACATCCACCTAATCATATCTACCATATCCTCCTTTCTAAGAAAATACTCAAACAAACCATTTATAACTATTCACCCATCTATAGTAAATCTCCCCTTCTTATTATATCTCTTCTAGAATTTTGGCACCTAACAAACGGGCCATAAACGTACGTGGCAGTTGACTAGAAAAAAAAAATCTCATGACAGCCTATGTGCATGACCTATTGTACCATTCGCGCAATAGACGATTAGACGAGTTACATGGCTCCTAATTACTTTATGTTGGGGGCAACAACCATTGAAGTACAAGTGTACAACAACTCGGCAATGTACATTGTACAAAAACTTTTCTCATTCCTAAACAAACCAAAGTAACCGATGTCAAAAACTGGACTAGCAAAAGATTGATATAGCAAACACAGCTAAACCGGCAAAACTATTTGCCAGCATTCACAGAGTTCAATAGAATAACGATGGGAGAAATTGACTGACCTTTGAATTCACCTTTCTTTCCCCTCTCCTGCAGCGCGTAAACAAAGTCAACAATCCTCTTCTGCTCTGCAGCACTGAACACACCAGTGTGAAGCTCCAGCCCGTCAAGAATGTTAACAATCTTTCCATTAACTCTCTCCAAGCAAATAAAATCCTTCTTCCTCTTCACGTCACTGAACCGGATATACTCCCTCTGATCCCTAGGCAACTCCAGCTTCTGCTGGACTTTCACTTCCCCTGCCCCCTCTCCTGCCTGAGAATCCCCATCAACTGACTCCCTACTTATTTCACTCTCTTCCTCCTCCTCAAGTTCATCTTCTTGTGTCATATCAGCCCAAGACATCCGCACCCTTGGGCTTGCCACAGGGACGACTGATGAGCCAACCTTTTCACTTGTCGAGCCCTCCGAAACAGACTCCGACCTACCATTTGCCCCATCTTTCCAACTCCCAATAATATTTGCATTGGCTGTATCATTCGTGTCCGCTGCGTCCTTCCAACTACCCAAAGAATTTGTGTCGTAATCGTCTTCATTCTCATTAACATGGCTTGAATCCACATTGTTCGGAGTCTGAACTGCCAAATCCTCTTCTTGTTTTATTGGTTCTGCATCTCCATAAATTTCTGCAATTCCCCCAGCAAAATTAAAGAAAACAAGTGATAAAGTATACCCTGAAAAAGCATTAAATCAACATGTACACTGAAAAAATGCAAATAGAATAGCATAAAACTACACACAGTGGCAGCTCTACATTCAAGCTTGTTAGTTCAAGTGAACCTATAATTTATGATAACCTTTTAGTAAAATACACTCATATAAGGTACAATCTATGCTTAACCCAACTCTTAAAGAATTGAAGCCACACTCTCACTGACCACTGCAAAATTTATTATCTTAGTAACGAAACAAGATTTAGCTAAGCGACGACACAAGATTTTAGAAAGGAATTGGGCAACCAAAGTGAAGATCGGTAGATAGACACTAGTGAAGCTTTTGATGATATGAAGAGTCTAAATTCTTTTGGTAACACATTGTGTTAGGTGATAATTTTTATAGGCAGGAATTCTTGAGTTTTTTATTGAAACCGCTTGAAAACATACACGAACATACAAAAATTCAAGGGTTTTAGCGGAAAATTGCGAATTGAAAAAAACAGAGGGATCAAATAGAAAGACAAAGTTAGAACCCATATTCTGCACATAAACATGCATACACGTATACCTACATAGGTACAAAAAGAATCTAGGGTTCGGATTACCAGGATCGAGGGATCGAACGCGATTCGAAAGCGCCTGAGTGCAGTCGGAGCAGAGATCCCTGGAGAGGAAAGGGAGCCAATTGGAGAGGAATTCCGAAGCAATTCGGAGATCGGTGGGGTTGTAATTGACCAGAAACGGGTCGTCTGTTCGAGCTCGGAAGTCGTTGTTCATGGCTCTTTTCCTGGGTTCCTGCGCCGAGTCAACTCGGAAAATCGGAGGGTCGGTGATCGCAGAGAAGACGAAGAAAGAAAAGGGAATTTTTGTGGTTAGTGGATTTTTCTGATGCTTCGGAAGGCGTTGAGGGAGGCTTGTTCCGTGATTCCGAAGTTTTGGAGTGCGGGTGTAAATAAATAGTCCTAGGAGGGGTAGATTTGGCATGAAAAATGGCCATTCAGTTTCCTTAAGAAGCAAAGAAACAATTTTTAGTCTTATTTTTTTATCTTTTCTTAATTTCTTTTAATTTTATATATAATTTTTTTACTTTTTCAAATCTGTCGAAACAAATCAATAATTTATAAAATAATAATGCAAAATAAAAATTACGAACAAATTTTATAGAGTAATTTAAATTAGAATTCTATCTTGCATGCGACATGTATTTTCATTCATTAAGATTTACGAGTTAGTTAATTTTAATTTTATATAATTGAAGAAATTTGCTATTATTTTGTGTGATGAGTTTATTTATTTATTTTTAAATGTTATTATGTAATCTCTAAATTGATGAATTGAAATTATATCTATTTATATTATGAAAAGTAGAAAGACCAAATGAATTAGGTGCACGACGTTTCTAAATTAGTGAGTTTACATACTTCAAATTAAGAAACAAATACGGCGGGCTAAAAATTATGTCCCTTGGTGAGTTTAAATGATACAAATTAATAAACAAATATGGTAAATTAAGATTATGTTTATTTAAATTAGAAACATAATAAATTTGGTTCATGAATATTCAGATATTGATCATACATAGTAATTTTCTATGAATTAAAAAATAATAAGATGTTAAATTAGAAACATGATAAATTTGGTGTCGGTCATTTTTTTTATGCAACAGTGGCAAAATAAATATATTTTTGTAGTTTTATTTTTGTCACCATCGCATTAAAAAAATGATTGGTACTGCTCATTTGAATCATTTTCAGTTGTGTTTTTTGAATTTTATTTTTTCAAAAAATTAAAAAATTCACTGTTTACTTAAACAAATATTTTGAAATTAATCGCAAACTCAAAATTTTAAAATAAAATTTTGTTAATAGATTACATGCACAAAATACACAAAAAAGAGTTTGATTTTAGATACAAAACTGTGTCGTTTCATGGCCCAGCAACTTTTGAGCATACCACCCCACATTCTCATGGATAACGTATATATAACGCTAAACAAACACAAAGATCAATGTATATTTTACGGATATCAATATATACTCACGAATATTAATACAAAATTTATAAATATCAATACACTTTTTATATAGAATTTTCCATAAGTTTTAAATTGAAATGTTCAATCCTAATAAATAGGAAGTAGGTAAAGAATCTACAACCATTTAATGCACTGTTAACCACAGTTGTTTTGAGTCTATCTTGGGTCCACCAGAGCGATTGTAATTTTTTTTAAAGATTTATTGAATATCGGTAAATACGAAATAAATATCAGCAAATCGAACCAAATAAAAAAATTCAGACCAGACCGTTGGTTGAAGGTATTTAATTTTGGACCAGATAGTGGTATGGAGGTAATTGAACCTAATTTGGTTTATATTATTTTGAATGTTCAGGTACTTTAGTTTGTAAATAAACCTTGATTATTATATTGCCCATATCGAACCTGTGTTTTCTAGCTTAATGGGTACATGTAGGGATGGTCCCGGAGTAAGCCCCGCAAATTTTCGCGTTTGGGTAATTCTCGGCGCGGGATAACAAATTTTTTTATTATAAATATAGAAAAAATAATAGAAATCCACCAGAAAATAATTATTAATATCAAGTGGTAACTAAATTGGACTTAAACAAGTCAAATATTGAGGTCCGCGTTGGGTAAACGCAATCCAAAAGGCAAGAAAATTGTACTCGATTGCACCATTCTTTGTTATTCAAGGAAAAGGAAAAGACTAGCAATTCTTAATTTTTAAAGCTAGTGTTGAATACACTCATATTCTCAATTGTCATATTCCTCCATCCAAAAGGGAGTTGGGATTTTATTGTGTACGGTACATAATATGATATCGTGTTGTGTGTTAAAAATAACATCATTTTAATGCAAAAAACACTGTTCGGATAGTTGAGACAGTATTTCGATAGTATTTTGTATGGTAGAACGTCAAAACGACGTCATTTTGACACAAAACATGATTCCCCTTTCCATCCAAAAGACACGTGACACCCCACTCGAGATTAAGACTTCGATCCTATTTGACATGTGCTTATTATTAAATTTATGTTGTGGCTAAGTAAAATTTATTCTAATCAAACTCATTTAGACTAGATTATTACCCGTGTGTTTTGACTGTACTTTAACGCATATTTTTGTTTGACTTCAGGATATAATGGTAAAAATACCTCAAACCATAAGCCATCCAAACTTACTCGGGCTAGTTTCTTCTTTTCTCAATCACCTAATGTCGTGCTTATTGAACCTTAATTTCACCATCACGTTTTGACATTTAAATAAACCAAAAAATAAATAATTACTACAATCCAAATGTAACCATATGTTGCAGGAGAAGAGGCAAACAATTCTTATCGTTTGGACTAAATTAATATAAGGAAATACTAGTTTAGCAGAGCTTCAACCCGACCCCGACCCAAGATTGGACGAATTTTGATTGGGCCTCGACACATAATGACACAAATATTAATTGTTGATCAATAAATACTTTTCTCAAATAATTTAATTCAAATGAACTATACTAATTTTTACAAAGGACTTTATAATTCAATAATCTAATGGTTTGGTCAAGCCAAATGAAACGCCGCAAATTTCATCCCCATGAATAATAATAATAATAATAATAATAATCGAGTTAAATTCCTATATTACCCTTGTCAGAAACAAAAAGCCCAAATAATTGGGGGCACACAGCCACAGAGTAGTGCAAGTGTGGTCCCCTCGTGTAGGATAAGAAGGGATAAGAAACTCCCATCCACAGGCTGATGTCTAATGCCAGTTTCTCCACCCAAAAACTCAAAGCCATGAACACCAGCACAGCTATGTCCCTCGCAAAACCTTTCACCACCACCTCCACTCAGATTCCCTCAACTGCTCAACACCGCCACCGCCATCTCCGACCACTCACACTTGTACACATCAAATGCGCAAGCAGCAGCAGCAGCGAGAGAAATTCCACCACCAGCAATGGCAGCGGAAACCCATCACCGCGAGTGCCACCACAGCTAGAACCGGAGGAGATCATGTTCCGGCGAGGAAGGAGGAAGTCAAGAAAGAAGGAGAAACTAGATGGGGTCACCGCCAGTCTGCCCAAGAAGGTAGAGAAAAAGGACTGGGATTCCATGACTATAACAGAGAAGGCAATAGAGCTATATGTGGGAGAGAAAGGACTCTTGTTTTG
This sequence comes from Arctostaphylos glauca, assembly GCA_019985065.2. Lineage (NCBI taxonomy): Eukaryota > Viridiplantae > Streptophyta > Magnoliopsida > Ericales > Ericaceae > Arctostaphylos > Arctostaphylos glauca. Next base: position 18,028,083 of record JAHSPW020000014.1, on the reverse strand, counting down.
GCTTAACAAGTTGGCTTACGCTTCCATTTATGTCATAATCGGAGCTTGGATACTCTTCCGGTTCGTGGGTCCTGCCCTCAACCTCTACCAGCTTGACTCTGCTCCCCTGTCTCCAACAGACATTCTCAAGGGCTCGTGATTGAGAGATACTGATACTCAGGATTACCAGATATATTGTAATGAAATGCACAATTCACCTGTTTTGCTTTACCCTTCTTCGGTTATTCTAGCTATGATTACAAATATAGTACCTTTTTCGGGTTAAAATTGATCAAATTCCATTTCCCATGAGCACAAATCTTGATTTTGTATTTGATCACCATTCAATTTTGCTACAACGGGTAAATTTATAACATAACATGGTTCGGGTGCATAATTGTTGACAAAGAAAGATGCTAGAAGGGCACCTTTTAACAGTTAAAGAAACTCAAATCCACTCTTTCTCACAAATATCCGAACGAGCCAAGTCCTCCGGCTAGCTATGGCAGATACTAAATAACATACGGAAGAGGGAAGAAGAACCTCAAGAAGTACCAGCAGATGCTACAACAATGTAAAGCTCTTTACGAATCAACAGTTACACAACACTGACTGGCTGAGCAGGTGCATCTCTCTGAGTCTTGCACCTGTAAAAAGGCACAAGTGCTTCTGCTATTTAGCCAATTGTACGACAAAAATAATACATAAAGCGTCCATTTTTGTTCAGTAATGTTATCCTGTTCGCATTTTGATAACTAGCCATAAAAATTGTCATTCTCCAATGATCAATCGATTTGTTTTGCTGCTTTTGCACGACAGTATAACACAAATTGGGATCAATACAGCAGCATTAACAAGGAATAGTCGATGTGGGATCATTTACAGAAAATGCCTACAATATACGAACACCACTTAAGGCAGTCAATTATACTGCAGACTTCTCTTCATCTGATACACAAGTGCTGTAGGTACTACGCTGCAGGAACATATAGTAGAAAACAGAAGTGCCCCAATCAGGCCAGCATTGCAAAATTGCAGAGGACTTGATTTGTTTAATGAAAAGAAAGAAGAAGTAAAGTTGCAAAACACTTGACAAAGTAACAAGGGTTTCAAGGATGAAGTCGTCAAACCTATTACACTGGGCCCGAGATGCATAATTGTGGTTGTCGCAATTTGTGCACATCCAATCCCCATCACGCCATTGCTTCGCTCTGCCAAGTAATAGGAATATAAGCATTACAAATTTTGAACATGAATTATGTGGGTGTTGGTGAAGAGATTGGTAATCTATCAGTGTGCATGCCAGATGCAATCAGGTGATGCCATAGCATGCCAATCCACAATTGGAATTGTGAAATCAAAAGAAAACATCATCAATTAGGCATAGACATTCTGCTGCTATTTGTTAAAGGCTACAATAGATGAAGATGCAAGCACAAAACAAAATGGCTCAGAATATTCAGAAAACAAAAAACAATTAACATAAAACAAGTCCAACGTGTATTAACAACCATAATACATTCTTCACATAAAACTTATTAGTTCATCCTAAATAAATCAAGTCATATTGAAGGGGATAACTTTGTCCAATTTACCCTTTGCCAAGGATCGTAGGCATTGTTGCTACTTGCGGAAACTGCAAATTGAGCGGTAAATTTGGAGCTGTAGTTGAGCGTCCAATGGGATAGGGGGGAACAGGGTACACGCCAGTTGTTTGGTTGCCACCAGAAACAGCAGCTTGATCAAAGGATGGATAAACAGACTGCAGCCCAAATGTCTGTGATTCACAGAGAATAGATGACAATAAAGCAGATGAATCTGGCAAACAGGGGTACAACTGCCCTTAATTTGATCTGGATCATATCTTAAAATAGTGACTTACCTGTCCGACATTCATTCTCTTGTTACCCCAGTCATGAACAAGTTCTTCAGATGCTATTCGCTTCGTACCAGGCACTTTTTAGAGAGCAAAGGCGAAAATTGTGAAAATCAGTAACTGGCATGTTCTATACGCTACTGAGAACCCTACCTTGTTAAAAGCTTAATTTGACACTTATAAAGCTGTTGACTGAACGAGACAACAAAATGGTCGTCAGATAGGTAGGAGGCTCATGCCACTTGTACATATCAAACCAAACAATGTTGAGTAGTTAATCATAACCAAAATAACTTGGTTTAATCACCAAAACCTGCAACCAATGTCACTTGAAAAAATTGTAAATCTGGACTTTCACCAGGTGCCTGAGAAATGACATGCTTTTTCTTCCCACGTCAACATTGCAAAAGAAGCAAAAACGCGTGGAAAAAACACATGACAAGCATTGAGTTCAAAGAAGATGTTTGTAGCTCCCAATCCCCAAGAAAACTAAATTATATTGGACCCAAATTTCCAAAATAGCTATGCTGACAGAATGTTGTACCTGCTGGCATAGAAGCATTGCACTTTTTGCACTGCCAGCAAAAAAAAGAAGCCACAAATCAAATACCTCAGCATTGGAAGGAAATAACAACTTTCACCACAAAATAAAACAATTTGATGCCCGACAGACTAGTGAATGCTCAAATTATGTAGAAAAACCTGTTCACGAGAAGAATAGTTGTGAAAGCCACAACTGCATATCCAATCACCGTTTCTCCATCCGCTTGGAACCATTGGCAGTTGATTGGCTTGGTTAGCATAAGGAAATCCAGAACTAGCATTCCCGGTTAATGGCCAGGTAGATGTCTGCTGATTTTCATACTTATGAGCCCCTTCTAAAGACCAATTAGAGCTCAAGGGTAGTGAATGCTGGAGAACTCCATTGCCGAATAATCCACTATTCATATTTTGTTCTGGTACTCCTTGGGCCGTTGCAAAATGATGTGGATGACTTTGGAGAGAAACTCCATGCATTGCAATTGCCGGCATTGCTGCTACCTCCTTTGGTTGCCCACACTTTTTGCATTTTTCCCTTGATGCATAATTGTTGTTAGTGCAACCTATTGATCCATTGCCACACACACCCGACCCACAATGCAGCCAGGAAGAGGAAAAAGGAGCCAAGAATACGCACGCCCACACGCCATCCCAGACAAGGACATACATACAAATATCACAAACTCACTCAACCCAATTGATTAAATTTCTAACTTCAACTTGACAAAACAAGACAAATATTGAATATGCAAGCCGGATTAACAACTAACAACAAAAAGACAAGGATACGTCAAATAATAAACAAAGCTACAGTCTTAGCTACAGTCAAGTTCCTGAATTCCTTTTTCTTCTGATAATCAAGTTCATGAACTCCAACAATTAATTAAACATTCCAGAAATTAATTTGGTTCCATAATCCATATTGGAAAATTGATAGCTCAATTTCCAAAAGGGTAACTTCTGTTGATATAACACAATCAGTTTTTCAATTACTAGGAGAAAGTATACTTTGTTTCTCAACCGGAAAGAAGTTATAGTGTGATGTTAGAGCATTACAAAGTGGCATAAGATGCTGAAACCATGGATCCTCCCAAAAGGTGGCAAAAAATGCAATGGGGATCATCATGCATATGTTCATTACTGAAAGTCTGAAACCATTAGTCACTTTTTCACTAATATCTAAGAAAGCTCATCCGCGATGCTCATAACGAGAAGCTGAGTCCAATTCCTCCAAACCAAGTACCTGTCTACCAACAAACACGGTACACGAAACTTCAAGGAGTCCCATTAGAGAGCAAAGGGAGGACAACCAAACCCCAAAAGAATTGAAATTTTTTAAGTGACATCAATTTTGCAAGATTTTTACTTAAGAAAATTCACACACAGTTCTCAAGTTACATCACTTCCTTTCCAAAGTTTAGCAGGTTATCGGTAACTTGGGGCCAAATCTAGGATGGGGTCAAGTCCATCGTATCAAGTGACATATATACGTATATGCATAGATGTATACATACAGTGATACAGACATAGATAGAGAGAGAGAAGGAGATAGAGAGGAGTGGCTTACCGGTGCAGATCCAATCGCCGATTCGGGGAAGCCATTTAGAATCGGCGGGGGTTTTGGTGTCGACGAGGAGTCGGGGCTGCTTACATCTGTTGCAGAACGTCCTGAAGGCATAGTTTCGGTTCCTGCAGCCGCCGCACTCCCAATCCCCTTCTCTCCCTCCTCCTCCCATCATCATCGTCTCTCTTCCTCTCCTCTCTCTCTCTCTCTCTCTCTATCTCTCTCCTGAAACTACTGTAGTGACCGTGCAAAGAAGTAAAGGGGGCGGGGCGAGAGAGAGTTGGAGACGCCGATGCGGAGCTGCTGAAGCCTGCTGTTGAACTATTTTGTGTCCGATCAAAAATTAATAATTAAAGAAAATCATTTTCTGTGAGCTACTAAACGCACCCGATGCTTTTCTCTCTCCACCCACGCAACTCATAGTGAAGGAGCTGAGTTTTGAATATCTTGTTATGTAAGCAAAAGATCTATTAAATTACAAAGAATTTTATGTTTTCTATTTTAAAAAATTTTACACACACCCCTCGATTAATATATGTGGAACGAATCCCCTATCTACCTACGGAGATTTCGATTAAAGCTAGAGAAAAACTATATATGAAATTACCTCATGAGAATTAATAATATGCGGAAGATTTCGAACGAAATCTTAGAAGAGAACAAACCTCTAATTCTTAAGTTTTGAGTACTAGATCAACCCCTTTGAGTGAGCACGGTTTAATGATCTTGAAGAAAAATAGTAAAATCCCGACACCCTAAATATAGATTACTTTTTTTTTGTCACTTTCTAACATGTTGATTTTTTCATCATTTTATAGACTCTCTCTCCTTATAGGAGGAATCTCTTGGCTTAAATCGGATCACTCGATCTATTAGCGGTTAGCTTTGCATAAGCTGTTGAACAAACAACCTAAGTCAACCGATTGAAGTAAATCAACACACCACTAGGAATGACAACGAGACGGATTAGGGGTGGATGTTACTATCCTCGTCTCCGATCCCTGAACATATATTCAATTCCAATCTCCGCCCCAATTCCCAAACGGGGATTATTTTTACTCTCTACCCTCACTCTGAATAGGGAATAAAGATCTCCAAATGAAGAACGAAGATCCAAAAGTTTTAAAAATAATAATAATAATAATATTTTCATTGTTGTTTTTTAAAAAAAAACTAATGATATCTACCTACATTTAGGTTTTTTGGATGATATTCCTTACTGTTTAGCAAATTTCATTGTTCCATATAGTAAAATCTATACAAATTTTCTGCTACAAAAACAAACGAGTTGAATTTCATACAAATCGAGACTTACACTTTGATTACAAAAAGAAGAAAAACTCAGCCCAAAAAAAGAGTATCAAACGAAAAATTATCTAGATTTAGTAAATTGTGTATTTTGTTTAACAACTAGAATTAAAAGTTAACAAAAGGTCAAACTAAAACCCTATCGAATTCTACAATCTTACGAGTGTGGATTTTACATATCAGAATAGAAAGTAAAAAGAAAGAAAGGAGAGAGGAAATTCTGATCATCCTTTTCCGTTGTTTTATTAAGCACTGACTTCACCTATTTATACAATGAGAACCTCTGCTAACGTGAGCTTATCTTGCTCAACAAGATGAACCACACCACCACGTGATTTGTAACAAACTTGCAACAGAATTCGGTAAACAAACTAACAGCGTACTAACAGAATGAACAAACTATAGCTAACTAACTGCTAATATGGCTAACACCCTCCTGCAAACACATGGTGGGAGAATCACCAACCATGAGTTTGGAAGTGAGAAAATGAAAACGAGAAACAGACAAGCCTTTGGTAAAAATGTCAGCTATCTGAAACTTGGTACCAACATGAGAAATAACAAGTTGCTTATTCAGCACCTTCTCGCGAATGAAGTGGTGATCAGTACCTAAGTTTTAAAACCCAAGTCCAAACCTTCATTTTCTAGATGTTCTTCTAATGGTTTTCACTGAACTATCTTGAATAATTCACAAATAGTACAGATAACATGTATATGTTATGTACAGATTTGACTGTTTTTGAAGAAAAATAGAGGAGAAGTGAACTGTCAAGATTGTTTTTGAACAACAAAGAGCTAATTCATGTGCTTTTTTGATAAGCAGTTCACTTAACAAAGAGCTTTCTGAACATCACCCAAGATTGTTCTTAACAATCTTGACTGTTTTTTTAAGAAAAATGGGGGAGAAACCATATTTTGATGCTACTATTATTGTGGTCCAAACATTATGCTGATAACATGTATGCCTACTTCTATTGTGGTCCAAACTTTAATACCTTAGTTTGAGTAAAACTTACAGTGTCTCATAGTGAGAGAAAGTTTATTATATACACTTGATCTGGAAGTTTAGTTCATTATACACCCTTGTGGTTAATTAGATGCTTTAGTCTAATGGTATACGTAACAAAAGAAAACCACGTATTTGTTGCTTGAATTATTTACTTTAGGAAACTTAGTTTCAAGAATTATTGAGTTAGTTTGTAGTCATAATTTTGATAAGTGTCGTTAGGCAAGGGTAATTTAGGTTCGACAGTTGGTTTGTGAGAAATCTCTTTTGGATTAATTTGACATATGCATTTAGGGTTGCTTTGTGCTTTTTGTGAGGAAACATATGTGTTCCTATATTCCTTCACCCCTTAATACCCTCCTTTGTTCGTGAATCAAACATACTATTTAGACACCCCACTCATATTCCTCGAGCATCACATGAAATTTAAAATTAAATAAATAAGATGTGGGCCATCCGATGATGGTGGCAAGCCAAGGCCATTCCCATGTTAAATTTTGTGAAAAAATGCATGCACTTTCATTTTGTTTCCACACATTATTTATGTTTTGTTTTCTAGAAACTTATAGAAGTCCAAGATTTTTTGAAGGTTCCGTGGTTGGGGATCTAAAGAGTTGTCAATGGACGCCGTCTTATTTTTTTTAATTTGAAGTAGTGATCAGATTATACATTCCCATTTCATTAGTTGAAATTAGACTAATTTACTTGGATTTCTTGAGTTTTGTATGGTTGATCTTGGTCATCATGATGTGCAAACTTTCCTCTTCCAATTTATTGGTTTACGTGCATGTTCACTAATCTTAATATGTGTAATATAATAAAGAGTTTAAGTCATTATCTTTGAATGCTTATTATTTTTGAATCCTTACATTGTTTAAGTTATGAAACTGTTGTCTCTGAGTGCCTTTCCTCTATCAGTTTTCTTCATATCTCTTGCTATTAAAATGGGTAATTTTATATTTTTATGGTACCGTCATCTTAAGAATTTTTGATGGACTATATGAGAAACATAGCAAAGGTAGGTTTGTCGGGATCAGATCTGCATTAATATGGTATGCAGCATGTTGATTTAGCTTTCTGTCATGCCTTTAGACATGAGTATGTTCCTGTGTGCCCCTCACGGATACGACGATCTGGAAGTTAAAAATTTTTCGCTCAAACTTTCCTTTTTTGAAGGGGTTAAAAGTTGGTGGTGGTATTGAACTGTTAACGACATCTGAAGACTTCCTTTTTTGAGCCAACATTATAAGGCTATATCGGGGGCACTTTGTGGTATGATTCCATTCACATCTTCATTCCATCGATTTCTTTTGACCATGCATCTCAACGAAGATTTTGTTCATGAGGTATCCCAACAAAAAATCTAATGCATTTCTTTCATTCTTCATTTCAACTTATATATCTGGGCTTGCACTTGAAAATACTAAACTTTATTTTTCAATCATAGGATGCTTTTGGAAACAGGAAATTTTTTGGACATAGTATCAGTCTTTTGGACATACTATCAACCTTTTGGACATACTATCAACCTTTTGGACATAATAACAGAGACTAACAAGAAATTCATGCTTCTTTTTGTTCAAGTGTGGAAAAATTATGTAATTAGTAGTTTTGAACTTTTTTATTGTGTGTAAATGGTAATGTTTAACCACATGTAACGGGAAATGGTATTATGCATTGCTTTTGTAATGGATATGGTTTTGTAATCTTTATGATTTTTATTGTGTGTAAATGGTAATGTTTAACCAATGTGTTATTTTTCTTGAATCAGTTTGTTTAAATTGGTAAGATAGGCTATGTTTAAAGTTAGAACAATACCAATGCGAGATTTCTTGTGTGTCTTCAGGCACAGCACGGGCATTCGCTAGTATTTTTATATGGTACGGAGTTCTAAAAATAAACGGGAATCTTTATCTGGCACACATAGAGGATATAAATTAAGAAAAATACGAAAGGGAAAACATTAATAAAATAGGTAAATTACACTAGTATCTCCTAAGGTTTCTTATAAATACATTGGCCTCCCCTAATATTTTTAAAAATATTATTAACTTTTTTTATTTTTAAAACTATTATGCAATTACCTATTCTATCTTTAAAATCATTGTTAGCTAAGCCGTTGAAAATTTAAGTATATTTTTTTTAACACGAAACAAACTATAGTATTGTTTTCATCACGTTCAAAGTAGATTATGTTGAATTTTTTTAATTTTTTGTAAAATTAAAATTTGAATCGAATTTTTGATATATTTTCGAGTTTTGGTTTCAATAAAATCTAAAAAACTGAATATATTTTGGACGTGGAAAAAACTATATTATAGTTGGTTTTGGTAAAAAAAAAATTAAGAACTTAAATTTTCAGTAGTTTAACCACGATTTTTAACTGATTTTAAGAATAAAAAAAGAACTGTATAATAATTTTAAAAACAAATTTGCCAAATTATAAAAGAGATCAGTGTATTTATAAAGAACATTAGGGAGGTCAGTGTCATTTAGCTGGACAAAATCTATCTTATACATATTCACAGTTTCATCCCAACCTTTACCATCTCTCTCTCTCTCTCTCTCTCTCTCTCTTTCTCTCTCTCTCTATCCGAGTCAAAGCTCGTCAGAAGCTCCCAAATTCTCTGCAATTCAGAAGGTGACCCCTCCCTCCTTTACTAATTGTACTCATCTTCCACAAGCCGCTGTTTCGTTCTGGTCTCGATCAGTTACGCAAAGCTGTCGATTTGTCTACGGTTGTTTCTTTTGCTCGCATTTATTGTACACGTAGCGTAACACTGTGGTAAACTTAATACGTTTTCTAATTCAGTTCAATATACTGCTCGTGTCTTCACGAATTAGGTTTTGATTAAGAACTCAATATCAAGAACATTCTTTTTTGCGTTTGGATTACTGAAATTTTGACTATTTCATTCGATCTGCCCAACATAGGTTTTATCAGTAGTATTTTGCCCATACTAATGAGATCACTTGCGGTTTTGGGAGTTCATGTTAGTGATTTGAGTTTTTTTTGAAGTCAATTCATTGTTTGGGAAGAATGTGGAAAATTTGCTAGTGGGATGATCTCCCATTCGAGCTGGTATTTTGCCTGTGGGATTGCCTATTTCCTTCCGTCCCCTTTCTGTGTGTCCAAAGTTCCAAACATTTAAGATATCCCGAAAGTGTATGATTCGAGATGTCTCGAAATACATATCCAAAAAACTAACTAAATACCCCTTATGTCCATTTTGGAAAGTCAAACCATAAAGCTTTTGATCAGTTATGCAAAATTATTCCCTGGAGTGAGAATAAAAGAGTTATGTTGAAAGTTATTATTCTTTGATTCGAAATTTGAGTGCATTTTTAGGGGATATAGCATCATGGGTATAAAATAGAAAGGGAGATACGGTAGAATGGGGGATGAAAGGTACATGGTTTATTGAGGGTATCATGTAGAAGGAGAGAGATAGCATTCTTGGTTTGTTTGGTAGCTGGTATGGATGGATAAGAGTAGGTGGATGATGAATTTAAAAAGAAAAGTTATATTTTCGTAATTAGAGAGGGTGTATACGGAGGGGGTTATATATGGGCAGGGGGAGGCTCAGACTACTGCATCCCTGCAAGGGGATATGTAATCTGGGTGGATATTATATCCTTCGCAAACACCAGATTAGGAATAGATGAATAACTAATCCGGGGGTATTGTATATCCCCCTCATAAGGCCCCTACCAAAGGCATGACCCCTCAATTGAGTTGAAACTCACAAAAGGAACTGGCACTGTGAAACGGACAGAGTCACATACACAGACACATACATGTGCACGTCTACATGATACTTTTCCTATAATCAGGACTCTTAACTTGTTGGGATCATGTTGAACATATATAAAAATGAACACACCTCATTACTTTGTACACTAGCCAAAAATACAATTTCTATCAAATTAGTGTTAAAAAAATGCGATTTATTGGCATATGTAGACAACAAAGCCTCTCATTAATTACCAAAGAGCTAAGCATCCACAATAGATTGGACCTTTTTGAAATTGCATTATTATCTCCTAACATGTTACCAGTGTGTGCTAGTGTGAATATCCAACTAAAAAAGGTTGAAAGGACGTGTACAGACCGTGGCCATGAACCTGGTGTGTTGGACATGGATACATGAGGCCGGTAGACTACATGTCCATGCTTCTTAGACTCTCACCCTTACGACTTGTGAGAGTAAACAAATAATGACTCTCAAAATATCAGTTTTAGAAGGGGAAAGTTATTGCTTGCTACCTGGTGGAGACATGCCAGTAGGGACACAGGTTGTCCTGTGCTGCTCTCTGGCTGGAGCTTTTGTTGTTGAAGTGTGGTGGCCAGCTGGAGTGGTTAGTGGCTTGAGAGAGTGGGTTTCTTCAATTAAAGGCAGGGTACAGTGTACTATCATCACTGAATTAAAGGCATAAGCAATGAGTAAAAGTGCACGTGGTAGACCTTCTTTGTGAAAACTCTTCTCCTGCGCTGTAAAATAACTGCATCTGAGCACGTTTCCAAAAATGGTTATTCAGCTTGCCTAAACCTCCCACAATCCTGCAGGGCTGAATTCAAGTGACCTAAACTTCTTTTGAAATAGGATGAGCCATACTTTGAGTGTTTTCTGAGAACTGACATTTCTAGCTTTTCTAGGACGTGTCTCCTATGCTTCTGCAGCAGTTGGCCTTGTTTGTGACTTTTGTCTTTCCATAGACGCTCTATCCTTTAGTTGTAGCAAAATTAATTTATTCTGTGGTTTCTTTGGCAAGGTTCTATTAGGTTTGTAAAGATCTGGGCCGGCTACAAACAGTAGCCAGAGGTTTAATCGTTCTGTGCTACAAATTCCTGATCCAATTTCATTTACGTATATTGCAACCATGGTTGCTCTGTTGCTTAACCAGCTACGTGTTCTACTTGTTTCCACTGTATATAACCAATTTAGATAATCTGAGCTCACAAGCATAAAGACCATTCGACCGAACGAAATTTTGTGTTACATATTGCTGCTAGTGTTATGGTTGTTCTACTGCGTAAACCTTCATATAGATACAATTCGTCTAAATAGGTATCTGCTAGAGCTTCAAAATGTAATATTCTATTTGAGCATTTCCGGATTATTTAATCCTTGTAACTCCCTTGGTTAACCTTGATACGGGATGTGATTTTGATAGGTAATGGCGTCAGGGGAAGATTTTGACTTGTCCATTTTGAAGTCTCAGCTAAGCCAAACACAAACAATGTGGAAGGAGGACATGGAAAGAAGCCAATCCCAAATTGATGATTTGCAAGAAAAAATTAAGGAAGTAAAGGCTTGTATACATGGATCTGAGGAAGATACGAGAAAGGAGTTGGAAGTTCTTTGGCGGAGAGTCAAAACTACAGCAACATTGTTGACTTACTTGAAATCAAAGGCGAGACTCATGGCTGTTCCTCATTTGGCCCATACATCATGTGGCATTAAACAGTTAGATGGCGTGGGGCTTGTTGACAAAAATGGTTTACCCTTTTCTGGCTGGTCGAAGAACATAGATCTTTCTTCCTTCGACAATCCAGACGAGGAATCATGGATTGGGATTAGCAATCAACATGGATCCCTTGATGATCATGATGGAGCCTACATTGGCGAAGTGCTAAAGAACGTGCAAATGGTGACTGATGTAATGGAAACACTCGTGAAGAGAGTTATTATGGCAGAATCTGAAACCGCTATTGAGAAAGAGAGGGTAACGATAAGTCAGGAAGAGATAAATAAAAAGGCAGTTCAAATTGAGAGTATGTCTACGAAGTTGAAGGAAATGGAAATATTTGCGTCAGGCACAAATGGGGTTTTGAGTGAAATGCGACAAAGGGTTGATGATTTGGTTCAAGAAACATCGAGACAGAGGCAACGAGCAGCAGAAAATGAGCAAGAGCTTTGTCGCGTGAAGCAAGATTTCGAGTCCCTGAAATCTTATGTCAGTAGCCTTATCAACGTGAGAGAAACACTTTTATCATCAGAGAAACAGTTTCAAACAATTGAGAGGCTTTTTGAGCGGTTAGTATGCTTATCATTTCTTTCCACGGATTAGTATAGTTCTCTAGTTTTGATCTTTATCATTTCATGCTATATTGTTTCATTGGTTTATGATGATGCCTTCTGCTTATGCTAACAAAATGTCCTGTACTTCCTGCTTTTCTTCGTTTCTGCTTACTGCTACTTTCTGTATGTTTGTTTATAAGTGTGGACAATGTTATTTGCCTATATGTGTATATTGCTTAGGAGGGTGTAACCAGGTTGAGCCAATAGTCCCAAGACCAGTGGCTGTTTTGGTAACTCTCATTCTCTCTCTCTTTTGGCCCTCTTAGTCTGCAGCTGACCATTGGGACTTCATCTCACATAGCTTTATGGCTTGTAAGCTAGAGCAGATTAGTTCTGTAGAGGATATGCTCAATGTGACCAAAATTACCCGATGGAATATGGATTACTGTCCATAGGACATGAGAAGGATTCTTTGAACCCATGAATCTAGTTACCCATTAGTACCGAAGGAAATCACTTCCCACAAGATGTTCAATACATCTCTTTAGCCAGTTGTTGTTGTATGTGTCATGTGGATTTCTCTAAATAAGTGAAGTACCTGAGTGGAGCTTGATTCATGGTTAGGAGTATGGGAGATGACAGTTTCGAATTTATAGCATTCTTCTTTCATTTCCAAGAATGAAGTTGAGTTTGAGTGACAGGGAACCGTGAGCATGGGATCATGGATAACTTTGAAGCACTATAATTTGCAAAAGCAACCCAGCATCATTTGCTTTTTACTTACAAACTACAAGTCAATGTGAATTTCCAAAACGTTTTGGCCGGTTTCATGTTGAAAGGGACATGTTAAGCACTTGGAATTGCACATCATGCTTGTTATTGTTATGCAGTTGAGATGTATGTCTTTATTTAAGTTTTTTTTTTCATTTATTGTTTTGGCCTCAATATTTTGTGGATTATTGACCCATCTTGATAAAAGGAATCTAAAAAGTATAAAATTATGTCTCAAAAATATCACTAAAGACGACAAATAAGCTAAAAAAAAAGCCATGTTAGTAGATTTTTTTTTTCTTGAACTTTTTTCAAATTTGGTCTATTATTTTTAACTTTTCTGAAAACTCTTGTCGAGATGAACCAAAATCCATAAGAAGTTGACGAAAGACAAAAAATTACAAAAATATTTCACATTAGGACAAAAAGAAAGTCCAAATAGAAACTTAATCTTATTCTTGAAGAATTGATAACTGATGTATAGGTATATGACATACTGTCTGCAATTGGTATATGATCTATTGATTGCCTCTTACTTGGAAGCAGGTTGGTTGCAAAGACAACACAGTTGGAGACTGAGAAAATGCAGAAAGAAACTGAAGTCCACAAACTTATGGAAGAGAACGTGAGGTTGACTGCTCTACTCGACAAAAAAGAAGCCCAGCTCTTGGCCATGAATGAACAATGCAAGGTGATGGCCCTCAGCGCGTCAAACATTTAGCTCTGGTAAGGTTTCGATTGCGTTTCGCCTTATCTTTGATCCACTCAGCCCACCTTATGGCCCTCCCCTCGTTATTGGTCAATAATATTCATCTGAAAATCTGCCGAGAGGAATCTGCGTGGCTAATATTTGAAGATACACTACTGTTGTGGTGTGATGATGTTGACCGAGCGAAAAAGTTCAGTTGGCTGGAAATTTAGAGTTATATTAATCAAAAACATGACTGGGTGTGTATTGTAGCATTTTTCGTCAGTTGTTGCAGTATCATTGCTGCAAACTTCAACCATCAGTTAACGAATCTTTCGATTTTCTCGTTTGTGTGATTCTGAACAATCAGTTACAGTAATTTTTTCGAGGCTCTTAAAGTTCAGCACCAAATGAACATATATTTTGTTGGTGGTTGCAGCAAAATTTTTGGATACAGAACTGAACGCACACCTCTCAAATAGGCGAGAGCCTGTAGTTCCAGAATGCAATGCCCCTAAATCTAATTATTACTAATTTACACTAATGGTTAAATAATCACTGTAGTGGCCCGGGCCTACAAGAGATTGGGTCACGGGTTGGATTCGGCATAAGCAAGACTGAAGACTCACCATTTGCTCATCATGGTTTGTCTTCTCGGCTCAATATGTCTCAGCATTGTGCCAGACGAAGGCTCTACAAGGCCCGCACGCTATGCAACTAGTTCGTCTTCGGGCGCGCTATTAGTGTGCGGGGCGGGTCAAACAGATCAGCTTCTGTAATTATAACTCCACGTAGGCACCAAGCAGTTCGGCATAGTACATGTGGAGTCACTCGTGCATCTTGCATGACGTTAGATGTGGAGATGGTTATTTTTCACGCCATGGTGCATGTGCCTACCACAAGTACTTTATGTGAGATATGTTTCGTCATGACACACTCAAGTGTTTTTTAGTTAAAACCGTCTCATTTAGGAGTTAATTTATGGACCATTGTTCTTCTTGCAGTTCATAGCAAGAGAATTCAGTACAAGCAATCCAAAAAAAGAAAAACCATAATTTGAACTGAGCATGAAATCGGTTCGGGATTTGTCGGTTCGGTCCAATATTTTCACGGACCGATTCCATTTTTTCCCAAACCGACCTCGACTGATTTATTTTCGGTTCGGTTTGGTTCGGTTTGGGGCGGTCCGTTTCAAATGGGCAATGTTAAAAATTAATTTTGAGACCGTTCGGTCAAAATCCACCACTAATATAGAAAATGTATTACAAAATGGGCCTCAATTCGAAATTTTTTTCAAATATCAAATGGGCACACTTTAAGAAAAAAATTCATTTATTTTTCCACCAAAATAGTAAAAATCACAAAAATTAAACGCATAACTAACTCTTGGTTCGGTCCAATACCATTCGGTTCACTATCGGATCGGTTCGGTCTGGTCAAAATTTTAAAAAATCGAGACTGAATCGAATATATTTGAAAAACCTTTCTTGGACCGAGACCAATCAAATCTTTCATTGTGAACCAACCGAAGACCGAACCGAACGGTCGGTTTTTTTGGTTTTTCTTTCACCCCTATAATCAGAGCTCCACAATGACTCAAAATTTTGTTGGTCAAATCTAATTGTAATTTGGAAGTTAAATAGGCACCAATGCACCGGCAATCGTTAGGGCTGTAGACACCTTCTCAAATCCTTATTCTTTCATGATTTTGCTGAAAATAAAATAGAGGGAACCCTCGGTTCGGTTCTGATCTTAGTCAAATAACGCGTATGCATGAGTTGGAGCGCTTGCATGAATAAACGTCTTTCGAAAAAATCTTAAAACACTAAAATTCATGAGATTGAGAATTGAGAGTCAAGTGTAGAGCGGTGATTGGGAACGAGAGCGATGGGGGTTCCACGCGAGAATTTGGGTGGTACCATCATGTGCTGTCACAATTCAACTTAAATGTGATTAGTTAATATATTAGGGTCCATAATTACATTATAACCAATAGAATGTAATGTGGAAATTAACCATTGTTTATGTGACATTACTCCAACAACAATCGATAACATTCCCATATTAAGTTTGTGCCCTTCTTTATCTTTCAAAAGTAAAAGTTGATGGTGTTAAAAATTGGACAGTGACCTCTTAAGTTCTTGTTGGGTTTGCTACACACAAGTCCAAAGATTGGGGTGTTTTTCGAATAAGAACCTTTTGACGATTAAGTTAGATCTCGAGTGTATGAGAATTGAGAGTGTGTTTGAATAAGTGCATAGACAACTTGGCAACTTATATTGGCCTTCACCTAATAACCCATTTTATAGGGTGAATGATGAAGGATATTCTGTAGCTTGAAAGCTGCCTATTTCACTCCTCATTTTCTTTTTGGGAGGAGCGGGTCATATATGAGGGCTCCATCTTTAGTGTGCGGAGCATCTTCAGACTTCAATTACGGGATCTTGCCAATCGGATCCCGTGACTAGTTCGTTTCGACTGAGCAACCTGCGATCCAAAAGACTAAGTGACAATTGACAATTTGAAATATATTTTCGAGTTTCTGAATTCAAGTTCAATTGCAGGATCTTGGTAGTCGAATCTTGTGACTAGTTCGTTTTGATATCTCGTGATTGGTTCGTTTTGACCGAGGTCCAAAAGATTGAGTGACAATTGACAATATATTGTCGAGTGTCTAAATTCAAGTGGTGCTGAGCGATCGAGTGCTGAGCCAATTCGGACTCATCAATGATATTCTAACTATTTAATTTGCTATTCCTTTCCTATTATCTATTAAAACAAGTCTAAAAACACAGATCCAGATATAGATTAATCCGAAACAGTCCGATGCACGCAAAACCCTTCATAATAATATAGACCTCACGTGCCTCAAATGAAACCATATAGGTGTGTCCAAATCAATGTATAAAATATTGTTATGTTCCTAAACTTTTTCTATCAATACGGAATAATCTCCTTTTTGGGGATTAGTTATGGGGAATAAAACATAAAAACATGCTAATGGTCCCAATGCAATTAAGAGGTTTTATTTTAGAGGCAAGAGTAACGTGGCCACCTCATGCTACTTCAAAGACTAAAAAGGCCCCCCTTTTAGAATAGCAATGATGGAGGGCCTTTTGCTTTATTTAGAGAGTGATGGCTTATCCACCATTTTTGTACACTTTATGGTTCATAGAACATGGGAAGAGCTGACTCTCATGACCATATTCTCTATTGAGTTCAGATATTACGTACGTGGACAGATATTGTCCGAACATAGATGTGTTCAAAATTGATCGATATACATAAAACCTTCGTTATGTTATGAATTCCATTTGTATTAGACTGTTCCACCCACATCAATCTGTATCCAAATCCTTTTATGAGACGAAAAATACTACATGCATATATTATGGTATATATACAAATTTGAATGTAGGGCCCTGCTTGTTAGCAGACAAATGAGGCCCCGGTTATGACAATTTGGTTTGTCATATTTGGGTTTTGTTCGAGCTATAATTTTTAAAAAAGTCTGTGTACATAGATTAGCTAGATACAAATACGTCTAGAACTGTTGGATGTACGTGTGACCCTTGAATTATTGAGGGGAACACATCTGTATCCGGATGATTTGTGTCCCTAGCATTACTCCTAATCTTATCCAAAAATACTATGGGTACTAATCATTTTGTACAAATTGGTACAAATGTTGGAGAGATCGGGAAGTGAGTGTCAAGAGATAGGGGCTCCACTCTTTCTCACGTTTGTACCTATTTGTACAAAGTGGTTAGTACCTATAGCATTACTCAAGGGAAATAAAATTTGGACACCCCTCCTCTCATCTATATCTTATCCCTATTTCATATCCCTTTCTATTTACACAAATGTTATTATTAATTATAAGAATGCCATTCAAATATCATACTTCTTTCCTCAAAAAATACTCAAACAAATCCTTTACAACTACTTAACCCTTCTATAATAAATATTTCCTTCTATTATATCCCCTTCTTACTATATTTATCTTGTCTCTTTTATAATTTTAACTGCTAACAAACGGACCGTAAATGTCTAAAATTGATCAATATATATATGTAAAATCTTAATTATGTAAAAGCCCCCTTTTTTTATTAGCAAAGATAAGGTACTTTTGCTTTGTTTAGTGAGTAATGGTTTGTCCACCATTTTCGTACACTTTCTCATTCATAGAACATGGGAAGAGCTGACTCTCATGACCATATCCTCTATTGGCAGTTTCTTTTATGGAACGACGTGTATACATATATATATAGATGTGTTTCACGTCAAACTTTCATATTTTTATGAATTTCACTTGTATGGCATGAGGGCTATAATACGAGCTGCACTATAATGTGTAGATGTCATTTTGATTGGGAATAGTTACCAAAATGCATGTGTTGCATTATCCATCAAAATTACGTCATTTTGACTCCACACATCCTGGTAACAACTCGCATCTGTCGTTTTGATTTTCCTAAAATACTGTAGTGCAGAAGCTGCATATATATCCCTCACAACAACATTGTTTTTTGACCCGTGCATTTTGTTAACAACTCGCAGCCAAAACAATATCGTTTTGGCTGCCTTACAAACAACGCTGTAGTGCATGGGCTGCATTATTCCTTGCAACTACGTTGTGTTAACTCCATGCATTTTGGTTACTGCTCGTAGCCAAAATAATGTCGTTTTGACTGCATTACAGCGTCCTGAATCCCCAGTTGGGCATATTGGATTGTTTCACCCCCTGTATCAAAATCTATATCCAAAACTTAAAATAAAAAGGACATAAGCGAAATGGGAGTAAATACAGAGGGTCTAAGAGTGTAATTTTGGAAGATAGCCTTAGAAGATGTGAGAGAGAGAGAGAGAGAGAGAGAGAGAGAGAGAGAGAAGGGGGGGGGGGGGGGGGGGGGGTGTTTGGTGCCATTATAGCACAGACCAGATGATATTACAGAAGTGTGCTGATTTTTTTTAATTGAATTTGGTGGTTTTAGGGTTTAGCAAGGCCACATGGGAAGTCTTTTGTTATGGAGACAATCATCTTGAATTATGTGATTTTTGATTGAATTATGTGGTTATGATGATGAGTGATGACCACCCACCATGAATATACCACCCTACAACTTGAAACTAGGAGGAAAAAAATCTTGAAAATTTAGAGGGAAACTAAAATAATTCCCAAGTAGTATATTTCGAGTAAATTTTTTTATGGAAGACCTAATAAGAGTTAAAAATTCCTAAAAAGTTTCATACCCAAAACTTTAGAATGAAATAAATTTCTAAATTTCAAACCTTAGCAACTAGGCCAACCACTTAAAGTTATATTTCTATATATTTACTTTTTGCAATGTTAAAACATTTCTAGTAGACTATAAAAAGATGACCCCTCTAAATCATTAATTCTTGTTCA
The DNA here is from genome assembly GCA_019985065.2 of Arctostaphylos glauca. NCBI lineage: Eukaryota > Viridiplantae > Streptophyta > Magnoliopsida > Ericales > Ericaceae > Arctostaphylos > Arctostaphylos glauca. The sequence goes on along the minus strand of JAHSPW020000014.1, from coordinate 18,008,918 downwards.
AGAGATTCGAAATCTATGGACGCTCATAACATACTACATTGTCGGGTTTTTATTCTAGGATGGCTCTCCCATTATTTCAATAAAACCCGGGTTGGTTCCAATTGGAGGGTCGGTCATACATTATACCACTTCATCCCTCTAAACCGTTTATGCCTTATTGTAGTGAACTGGTCTTTATCGTATCAATTTAATTGTCACTCTTTCCGTCGTTCTCTATGTTAGCGAGTCCTATATTGCCTATATGGGTTCTCATTTCTCTATTTATAAGTCTTGGTAGGCAACCTTTACCTTTAAAGTCATTGATTTTCAAAATTAAGTTAGGCCCATGGGTTTTTAACATGGTATCAGTGTTGAGTCCGTTACACACTCATAATGCGCACTTGGATCCTCTCGTCTAACCCTTCGCCGTCCTCACATCTGTGATTCACTCTTTGCATGAGATAGATTGATAGCGAGTCTCACATCACCTATGTTAGTTTTCATTCCTCTTCTTATTAGCCTTAACAATCCTTACTTTTCAAGTCCATTTTCAGCCCATGGGTTTCTAACACTTTGGTCAGGTGAAATAACTACAAAAATAGGGGCTTAGCTGCTCCTTATAAGAGAAAAGTAAGTTTTATATTAGGATCTCCGTAACCCTGAACTACTAAAAATATGGCCCCTGAAATAAAACTCGTGAACAACTCAATTCAATACGTTCTACCTTCTAACGTTATTCACAATTTATATGTGATAGAGATACAATTTAAGATACGTATGGAACACATCACGGATGGTAAAGAAAGGATACAATGTGGTCCACGATGTCTATTTTGAATGCAACAAGCTAGTACCCGCTATGGGGTATCACCTCGTACTCCAACGACCTAAAACCACATGTCCACATGCCTTTGTTTCTCACTCTCCTCCCCACAAATACCCTTTCACCCCTTCATTTCTCCCTCATCACCTTCTCTCTCTCTCTCCACGGAAACTTCTCTGAAACACCAATGGCTCTCAAGATGATATCAAACAAACTCACTCGAACAACCTCCATAAAGCAAATCCTCAAAAGATGCTCAAGCTTTGGGAAGAAAAATGGCAGCAACCAAGACGTGCCCAGAGGTCATTTTGCGGTCTACGTCGGGGAAAACAGAAGCAGATTCATCGTTCCGATCTCGTGGTTGGCTCACCCCGAGTTTCAAAACCTGTTGCAAAGAGCTGAAGAGGAGTTTGGGTTTGATCACGAAATGGGTCTCACTATTCCTTGTGAGGAACTTGTTTTTCGCTCTCTTACCTCCATGATTAGATGAGAGAGACAATTTTAGTTTTGGAAAAAAAAGAGAGAGAGAGGATGAAGTGCGAGAATTCCTTACTCAAATTGTACTATATTTGAAAGTTGTACGTATTTTTTTGTTTCTAGGTTTTTCCATCAGTGGTGTATGTTAATTTTCACCCAATGGAAAAATGGATGTTGATGATATGGTTTCATGCAGAAAAGCATGTGTGTGTGTGTGTGATATAGTTTAGCAGGGATGTCAGATGGTCTAAACATAAACTTAATGCCGATACGATGTCAACCGATACTCTTCTGATACTTAAGTCAAGTAATTTGTTGTCTGTGCCCCCATAGGAATTCCTTGGGTCAGTTAGGATCACAAGTAGGAATCCCTTGGGGAAATGTGGACACTCTTTACTGGTTTATCCGTCCTCGGCCCATATGGATTCGAGGACAGATTATAATTCGAGAAAACAGGTCTAGTTCAACCGTCGGTTCTATTCCCATCAAATATGATTATTTTTTTATTAAAAGAACTCTACAATTAATTACTTCTAGCCTTGGTTTGTTTTCAATAGTTGATCATGTACCAATAAAAAAGACTGAGGCAGAGTAACAGTCAATGGAACAACAATTTAGGTGTTTTGAAGAGGAGGATCTAATGTATATCTATTCTAGGTAAGCTGGCATACGAAACCACGAGGAGGAGGTAAAACAAGGCTCGAGGTCGCATTGTGTGTCGTACGCATGATAGAGGAAACAATCATGTCACGAGATGGAGGAGGGAGGTAAACGAGGCTCAAGGTTGTAATTGTGCGTCGTACGTATGATAGAGGAACAAATCATATCACAAAAGGGAGGAGGCGACAATGAACAACCGTCACTCACCCACAAATAAGCCCACACCAATGATTGCCAATAAAACCGACCATTGTACAAAAATCAAAGCTATGAAACTTACTTGGGCATTTTATCAAACAGTTAGAGGTGGAAAAAAATAATGCCGCAGCTACCACGATTGAGGCACACTACTACATAAAACCTCTAACGTACCACAAAAGCCGATTACCCACAGTGCTGTGAACATCATCCAAACATTTTAAAGGAATTTTGTCTAAATGTTCTAAGTTAGTCGAATCTGATTTCAGTAAAGACCTAATTTGAATCGTAGTTCAAATTCAAGACGGTTCAGTCAGGAGGACAAAGAAAGTCACCAAATAGGGCAATTTTTTCCACATAAAAAAGAAAGACGTTGCAGATATCCCGGACATATCTTCTTCTAAGGCTAAAAGACCACTGGAAGACACTCGGAAATAGAACATCATATCGTGAAAGAAACACACTTTCTTCTAAAGGCACTCGGAACCGGAGCATGTCGTGAAAATACACTGGGCGGGTGTGGACATTCCATCGAGCATTTCAAAGGCAGCAAACACGAGACATCTGCTTTATCAACCACCCGATAGAACTGAAATAAATAACTCACTGCAACAAAATTTATGTCTAAAGCAGCCATTTTCCTCTCATTATTCGGCACCTAAAAGGGTTTATTAGCCTCATGGTTGGCCAACTCTGACTCAAGAAAAGATGAAAAGCTGAACTGAAACTCTGATCAAACTGGGAGGAGGGCAATCATCCAACTCCAAACAGATCAGACAAACTCAAGAAAAGATGAAAAGCTGAACTGAAATTGACAGGGGCCGCGCGAACGCAGGCCCCCTCAGTAACAAATTATGACGTAGGTGCCACCACTTGGGTAGACCTTAGACAGGCACCCCTCCAAAGTGCAATGGAGGTCACCAACCTAGGCCATGAGCCTTCTTGATCGCCCATTGACCCCGTCCAGGTAAGTGCTTTATCCAGTGGTTCGTATCCTATTTTCTATTGTTTGCTTCTTGTGTGGTTTGAGTACGGTAGTCGATGTGGGACTGTAGATTCTCTCTCCCACACCCAACTAAGCAACTAAAGGCAGGAGTAAAATAAATAAACTGCTTCGGTTTCGATTTAGTAGTTTTTAAAATTGATTTTGTTTTTTTAATTTGGTTTGTATATTTACGATTACACCCCTAATAAAAGAGAATGAAATTATTCCAAAAGCAATCTAATAGAATAGGAAGAGTACTGGAGCTGCAAAAAAATCAAGCCTTTCGTTATTTTAGCTCTAATCAGCTCGATTCGTGAAGTTAACAGACGAGCTTGAGCTAGGATTTTAAGTTCGTTTAGTAAAATGAGTTGAGGTCGAGTAAGTCGAAACTCAACTTAGCTCGATAAAAACTTCACAAAAAGAGAATCGTTAAAAACTCGAGTTATTTCACATAAAATTCTCAAAAAATAATTTATTTAGACTGTGATAATTATTGAATTATTGTTTGATTAATTTTTTATCCTTATTTGATTTTTTTAATTTTTTATTTTTTATCAATTTTTTTTTATTATTAGTTCGACTCGACTCGACTCGACTCAATGATATTTATTAATTCTCTTGCTATTGGGTGGGCCGTGGTCAGATATAGAAAAACTTCTCACTTGGTTGGAATCTGGGCCGAGAAAAATGAGTCGGGTACAAAGTACAGGTTCGGATCCGGTGCACCACCGACGCAAAAAATGTGCCGTCCAATATTGGTTAAGTTCAGAATCTTCTGAAAATTCGACGAGAATTGACCGACCCGGAAAATTTCTCTCTCTCTCTCTCTCTCTCTCTCCCTCCCTCCCTCCCCGTACCGGAGTTCCAGACAAATCCCCGCAATGAAGCCGACGGAGAGCAATGTCCTCTCTCCTCGTCTAGCTATCATAGCTTTTCTGCTGATCATTTCAATGGCGGACATGGCTTTAAGTATCAGATTTGCCGAACGGATCTCTCAACTTCCCATTGACTCGCCCAATCATTATCCCCTTAAAACAGCGGTTTTCGCCCTCGGTAGCTTCTGGAGATCCGAAGCTGTTTTTGGATGCTTGGAAGGCGTCGTGACAACAACCGTTGGTTACGCTGGCGGATCTAAAACCAACCCCGAGTACCGGAGCTTGGGTGATCACGCGGAGTCTGTGCAGGTCTCTCTCTCTCTTCCTCTCTTCCTTTCCTTGCCTATGTGTGTGTATATATATAAAAATATGGTACATATTAATTAAAATTCAGTTCACTTGATGACATTTCTACGGTGTGTGGGAAGAGAATTCACATTTTGATCTCAGATCTTTAAACATTTGGGACGCGAGAAGACCAATATATCTACTCAATTATATACATTTCAATTCTCTGAAAAGGTTGAGTTGAATCTTAATTATATAAATTTCAATTTTCTTCAGCTTTCTTTGCAACAGATACGGGTTATTAATTATGGAGAATTAGAAAAATTATGTGAGGTTGGACGCAATTCTAGAATGGGCAGGTTTGGGGAAGAGAAATGCAGTTCTGTAGAACTATCAATTAGTTGACTGGCCATATATAATTAAGCTTAAAACTGATTGATGTACCATCACTAGGCTTGTTAAGAATGATTTCTTCATAAACATGCCAATCATTTATTTGAGTTACTTTTCCATGGGCGTTTGTACTGAATCTTGGTGCTCGAGAGCAATACGCTGGGTTACCACTATACCATGTCTTGCACAACTTTGCTATAAGAATTCTTTCTAGTATTTCTTGTTCTCAGTTAAAGTTGCATCCATTCTATTTTGCTGCCATGAATTTTACAAGTTTTAGGATTTTTACGTTTGAATTTTGGCATTACGGCTTTGGCAGGAGACTTCGAAGTTATTGATGTTAGGTATTGGTTTGATAATATTTTTCCCTACTGGAGAGTGATTCAAATGGGCTAATGGTAGTAAAATAATTTTATAAAGATTCATGCATTCTCGAATTAAGATGGTTAAGATGGTGAAAAGAGGATGCTTATCACTTTGCATGGTTACCAACTTAGAAAAAGTAGTGGACATCATCTGGGTGGTTTAGTGAATTCATAGGGTGATCAAATACATGTACCATGGTGCAATAACTAGCTTGGGGATAAAGACATCAAGAATTTTGAATTCCATGCCACAACAGGTTTATCTCAGAGATCAACATTTGTTTGGGGAACTTCTCTGGTTTGTCTTGGTGGATAAACAATAGTTCTAGTTGACAAAGTTAAATCAATTGTATGTAATTCTGTTGTCGTGTAATGTGTATTTAGATTGTTTGCATTAGAAATTTGACATCTTGGGAAGTAGATTTGGAAAAGAAATTCAGAATATTGTTGTTTTAGAGAAACTAAAGGTTGTAAAGTGTGTAGTAACTAGTAAGTTAGTGACAATGGTGACTAAATGCTTAGGAGCGACCCTTCGTTTTCTACCTTGGATCTGTTGTCCCAACAGCAGGTTACCGAAGATGTATTTCCTTTACCTTGAATGATATATTTCCTTGCCTTGAATGTTGCTTCATATGAGAATCTCTCTGAAGTTGATCCAAATGATTATAAGGCCAGCTTTGCCTTATGGCTCGCTCTTTCAAATAGACTGAGTTTAATCAAAATGAGTTGTTAACATAGTTCGATGGTAATGCCAAAAGTACCCAAATAATTCAAGTCCCGCGTCTGTTAAGGTAGAAGAAGGATCATTACTTAAGCCACTGCCACCAAACTTATTGCGACATATTTGTACCGCATGGTCACATTGATATGCTATTTAAACTGTTTTCAAATCTAATGAGCTTGTATCAGATAATAATGTCTAACCTCCTCAGGAAGAAGACTTTTTGGAAGGAAGCAAACTAATATCGACATAGCTAATGTTTTTGAACATCACCTTGCTTTATAATGGTAATGAATATCAAGTAGATGAGGTGACAGAGTTCTCAGTTTAGTTATTAGAGCACGGAGAAAAGCAGAAGTGAGTATGGAGCAGAAGATTAGCAGGAAATTCTTATTGTCTCTCTCAGTTTTTATCTGTCACTGTGTATTTAACTACCAATGGGACTCAGGAATAGGGAGGTGTTGCTACTTGTCTTCGCTTGACTGACTGTAACACGTGAGTCTAGGAAATGCGTTCCCAAGACAACTTTTGGGTGCAACTTCACATCATTAGTCATGCATACAACGAATTATTTGGATATAGTGGTACTGGTTTTTCCTACCAAAAATAGTCAGGAACTAAGGGCAAATTCCAGTAGGCTACTTTGTTGGATTGTAGTATTCTGGAAATGGCTTTTACAAGAACCTTTTTGCCAGTAATGTATGCTGACTTCAATGTCCAGCTAGTAAATATCTCCAGATTGCAAAGGAGCTGGTTATTCATCTTCCACAGTGGGTTCTTGTCTGAATTCGAACGAATTTTTATGATCGAGTCCCTGGCCCTTTGTTTTAATCAGATAATTCGAATTACAAAGTCAGTGTGTGGTAATTGCTTACTTCACGCTGTTTTCGGCATTATGTTTGGTAATATAATGGCAGGTAACATATTACATGATATTGCTGAAGTATCTTGACTTTGTGGTTCCAAAATGTTTAGGCACAACTCCAACTGTTTTCATGCCTTGTCTACACGAAGCCAGTAATCTTTTTGTCACTGATCTGAAATAACATTATCGAATTCAGTGTGCTATGTCCTTTGTTGACCTAGTTAATTTTGACACGTGTTGATAAATTGATCGCTTCTCTGCACCCCAGATTTTAAGCCTTTTGTAAATCACTGGTGCACGAAGTTGAACATTACTTAGCACTTCAGTTGCATTTTCTTCTTTTTTCTGTAATTTTATTTTTTGGGTTTCACATAAGAATATTATGCTCCTGGAATTGGAAATCTAGTTTACTTTTATGCAACATTATGTGATGTTCTTTAATTGTTCTTGCAGGTTGAATACGATCCTAGGCTGATTAACTTCAGGCGACTTTTGGAGGTCTTCTGGTCCAGTCATGACTCTAGACAAGTTTTTGGGCAAGGTCCTGATGTAGGGAACCAGTACAGGTATAATTGCTGATATTCGTCGTTTGTTTATGTGAAACCCCTTCTCACCTAGTGGATTACTTCATGTCAATAGATCTGTTATCTTCACTAATGGAAGTGAAGAATCCAAACTCGCTGCAGTCGGCAAAGAAAGGGAGCAAACTAGGTCAAGGAGCAGTATCGTGACCACACAAATTCAACAAATTGAAACATTTTATCCTGCAGAACCTGAGCACCAGGTCTGGTACTCCTTAATCTGATTATGTTGGAATTCCACGGCGTGACTAAATCACAACTATAGCTCGTTAGTGCAATTCTATTCCAGAAGAGCTATACCAGATGTGATTAGGGACAACATTAAATCCCTGAAAGAGTCATAGTTGTAAGTCTTACCAGGATGTTTATTTTCAAACAAGGGCAGGGAGCGGGAAAACATGCTTGTTGAAATGAAAGTATTCTCATTTAGTCTTAAGGCTTTCACATCTTCCCTAAACACGAGACACTCGAATTAAACCTTGGGAAAGGTCTAACCAACTGTCCATAATACAACATCTGCAGAAATTTGAGCTCAAGCGACATCCCTTCCTTCTCCAGCTTATTGGGAACCTGCCGGAAGAGGAGCTTGAGAAGTCAAACTTGGCAGCAAAACTAAACAGCTATGCGGCAGAGCTTTGTCCAACTAAGATTCAAAGGCAGATTGATGCAAAGATCAACGATATCATTAGAAAAGGCTGGCCCATGTTAAGAGAATTCTAGTTAGACAATCCTCTTTCTCAAGCTGACAAAGATTGCAAGAGGTTAGAAGTTGGTGTAGACTCCAGAGACAACTTGCTTCAGCTGACAAGATGACACATTGTTGTATTGTTGGCTGCTCGTTCAGCCCGATCTGCAGAGGTTGTTTTGCTGTGGGTTATAGAAGATGAAAGTTCTTGTTCGCCTGTCAATCCGAAAATTCTTGCAATTTCTATGGTCTCATTTAGTAGGTTTTGAGTTTCTTGGGGTCCTTGAACCTCAAGTCCACTTGTACATTTGTTAGTTTTTTTTTTTTTTACTTTGACATTCTATTTGTAATCAGAGTAAGATTGTTTCTATGACTTGCTGTTTGATTTGAACATTGAAGGATTTGAGGCAATTATTTCTGGCTCCTGAGAAATTTATACTATTGCACCCTTTTGGTGGTTTTGTTAGCCTCATTGTAATGTATATTCCACATCTTGCATGGATATTCAATCGTGACCAAAAGAAATTTAACCAAACATCGAATATGTGGTTATATTATATATGTATTTCAATCCGATGCTCATATCTGATTAAGCACACATATTTATTTTAATCCGATGCTCATGTCTGATCAAGCAAACGGGCCATAGGATGTTATTTAAGAAAATTTAAACTAGAAGGACATGAGTCAATTTAATTAAAGTCTAAGGACCAACTGTCTAATTTATCCGAGTCAAATACACTTTAAATGTGTGGCGTCTTTTTATTGGCTAATGCGAGGTTTCTTCCTCTCTCCTCTCTCTCTCAGCTACCCACTGCGAACAAAGGAGCGCTGTGCTATTTTCTTTACCGTATTGAAAAGTGAATCTCTCTCTTTCTTTATGATAGATTCCGATCGGAAGAGGAAGAAATCGTCTTCGATCCCGACAGTAGATCGAACAGACAAGAACAAGAAGAAGAGCAAAATGTCATCATCTGATAAAGTTAGGGCAGCGCACATCCTAATCAAGCACCAAGGCTCTCGGCGCAAGGCTTCCTGGAAGGATCCAGACGGCCAAGTCATAACGAACACCACCAGAGAAGCTGCCGTCGCTCAGCTGATAGCACTCCGTGACGACATCGTTTCCGGCAAAGCCAAATTCGAGGACGTCGCCGCTCGTTACTCCGATTGCAACTCCGCCAAACGCGGCGGCGATCTCGGTAGTCGTCCTGCTCTATTACGTTTGTTGTAGTAGCAAAATTCGATACTTGGCTACTTTGTGTGAATGTCTGTTACTTGAATTGAGTAATAACTTGTGTATGTTTGCTCACAAATCTCTGGAATAAAAGGAGATAATAGAGTTAGAAATTGTCTAACTATAGATATTTAGATAAGGTGTTTTTCCAGTAGTGAAATCAGATTCTTGCTATAATTATGTCTTTTGCTTGACCTGACTAATAACCTTCTCTTCGCTAGGTCAGAAACCTCGGAGGTGAGTAGGGTAATGAGTTTAGAGTTGGTAAAGTTTGTTGATTGGGATTTCGTGTCTTTCCAATAGTAAATCTGATACTTGTTATTTGAGTATCATGTGGATGACTTGCCTTGTACCTTCTGTTTGCTTGCTCAGAAATCTCAGGGTCGGGTGGGGATTAAATTGAGTTTTTTTCCTTCATGTCTTCTGTTTTCTGGGTACCATGGAGTGTTTTTGTTTTTACATCATCTTCCTATTGCAATGATGGTGCATTTACAAGTGAATTGTCATGTGACTGTGGCCTTTGCTCTCTGACGTCTGAATGGACTGTCTTTGAGGTTGCACAATAGTAGCTTGGAGTACGCGGGAAGTGGAAGTAGGATTGATGAGAAAGTAGCATTGGCTCTATATCAAATTTCAAAAGTAGCTGCCACCACAGGATCTTTGGTAGCCACCACCCGCGTGTGACCCACTTCGGGGTGTAAACAGATCACAGGTGTAACTACAAACATTGATCTCTTAGGCAGATCTAAGTTGAAACAAACATTTTTCCCCTTTTGAACTTCCAGCTGCTGAAATCTCTCATAAAACTGCGCCGACTGAGGCTGACCCTTTTACTCGTCTAATGGTTGAAAACCTAAATCCTTACAACTTTCACTATTTCATTACAACTCCTTATTTTCCTCTTGATATACATAGACGTGATGGTTTGTTTCTATTATGTCATACTAATTGATAGTAGTGGACCTGTTGTATATATTTGCACAGATAGATAATATCATATTTGTAGAAATTGCAGCGGGACACATATCTGATTTTCATTTTATGGAAAACTTCTTAGCTTAAACTTAAATGACTGTCAATCCTGAGTGACAGCTTTGTGTGCCTAAAATTTGGAAAGCCACATTTATTCTTTGACTTTACCTTTTCTATAGTTATTGGTTCTGGAATATACTTTAGTTGCTTTTAAATTTTGAGTTTTTGCATGCATTGCAAAATCATTGGTGGAGTATAAGTTCATGCTTGCATAGACTGTACTTGAATACGTACATGTTTGTCTCAAGTTATATGCTCTAGTTAGATGGCATATATTTGTTCCTATTTTTGTTGGTTTCATATCAATTTGTTTCCTCGTTCATCTTCCTTTAAACATTTAATGATCTCAAAAAGATGGAAGCTTGTTCCATACCGTACCTCAATGCACTTCCCAGATATTGTTTGCATATTTTCTTTGAGTTCCTTTTCGCTTAATGTGCCTTGATATTTGCTGTATCCTTCCCACATGCTGCCTTATCCATGATGTATCCAAAATGGAAAAGGTTGGAAAGTATTTATGGATACTCTTCAAACGCATCCAATATGTATATGTAACTGTATTAGGATATGGGGTTGTGGGGTTTTTTTGGAGTATCCGTGCTTCATGGGTTTGCCTCTGCAACTCTCATTTTCTCTATGCTCAATGCATTTGTATTCAAGGTTTAGTTGTAGCAATTTTTGAGGCGGATTAGAACTGTATGATTCATTCCTTGTTCTTACTGATGTGACGGACCTGATGATTATTTTGGAAAGCATTTTGTTCTGAGGGCAGGCTAGAAGTCAACAGAGTAGGCACTTTATATTTCAGTGTCTCGGTGATATTAGAAGTCGAGTTTGGGAAAGGAATTGTTCATCTATTGCCAGCTTGCATTGGGCAGTATTTTCCAGAGAATATTGTTCATTGGTTTCCCAAGATAAGCTCTCTCAGTGTGGAAATTTTACTATGAAGCCACACCTTCACAGGTTTCTTTTTCCAAGAATGTGCCAATACTAACCTTTTGTAGCATGTCTTTTATTAAGCATTTCCGCCATCTATTCCCGGTCTGAAAATGTTTCCACACAACAAAGGTGCAGGATGTAAATTTACTCTTGAGTTTACTGTGATTGAATGCAGTTTTTTTATACACTTCACATAGTTTGGCTCTTGTATCTATGTACATATCTTATAGCCTGCTTGGCAAATATTGTCGCGGGCACAGATATGCTCCTGCAAAGTTCTTACACATCAGTGTGGTGAAGGATCTCTACCATGTCTTCTTCCCATCGCCTCTTACTTCAGAATGCATTTAAATCAAGATGAAGATGTCGCATTCAGTTCATTATTTGAAATTTTCCTTCTTTTTTCTTTTGCTTATCCATAATAAGCACAAAGAAAACGACCAGTGTTCTTAGTTGTGGATTATATATGCCTTGACATCTCCATATGCGTTTCCGCAACTAAAATAAAAGTATGAATGCAGGTTCATTTGGAAAGGGTCAAATGCAAAAACCTTTTGAAGAAGCAACATATGCACTGAAAGTTGGTGAGATGAGCGACATTGTGGATACTGATAGTGGCGTTCACATAATCAAGAGAACAGGTTGATTAACTCCCAGTATTGTCGGTTTTTGAATCACTGGTTCATTCTATTGCGCAAAAACGATGCTGGTGTTTTCTGAAACTGGGTTTTCTCTTCTGATTTGGTCACTGCAACATTTATTATTATAGAGAATTGTATGAGTGCTACCTACTTTGGAGGATTCATCCTGGGGACCCCTGATATCCCTGGTTCGCAATACAAGTTTCTCTGAATTCCCTAACTTTGTAACTTTCCGTACCTGGGATTTACTCAGATTCATTTTTAAGTCTTGTTTTTACTGCTATCTTGGTTGATCGTTTTTCATTTGATCCCTCGTATGATGAACGTATTGGCTTGTTTGGTCTATTCTCTCTCTCACTCATGCGCGCGCACACACATTGATTCCAAGGACATCAGGATTTGTAGGGTTCTCGAAATCCCTAATCAATCCTGTAATGGTACTGTTCAAGTAATTGATCCAAAGATTGGTTTGGACTTAAGCAACCAACCCCATATGCATGTGTTACAAAGGGTTGGTAGGGACACGGGCATTGTGCTATGCATGGTAACAATAGAGTATATTGCCCGCTAAAAAACAAAATAAAACAATATTGTTTTGGCTGCGTAAATACTGTCCAATTATGTATGCAATATTTTCACACACAATGCATTTCTATGTTTCCTTTGGGATCGGATAGCTGCACATTAGCATTGTAATAAGATTTAATCCAAATCTTTCACACATATGGGAGGGTGTAAAATATATCCATTAGGTTTTGGAGATGGCACATAGAATAGTCCTCTTGGATATTATCTTGTCTTGAGATCTTTTTTAAATCAACAACGAATATCTTGTATCTAACACTGTACGATAGCTCATTGATCACATTGGAAATATATATGCATGTGAACTTTGTTTTATTGTTTAATTGTTTCATTGGACGAGCTAATTATTTTGATTTCATTGTATGTTCATTAGGGTCCTGCATTTTTTTTTCTTTTATCGGCATTTGGGTTCTACTTTTATCTCTTGTGCTTCTGCAATAGCTAGGAACGAAAATTGGGTGCTGATACGCAGTAGGGGTGAAACAAAAAATCGACGGACAGAAAAAACCGACAAAAACCGACCGAAATTTTCGGTCTGCGGTCGGTCCGGTCATTCATTCGGTCGGTTTTGGTCCAACAATTAGAAAATATTCGGTTTTTGGTTCGGGGTCGGTTTTTCTAGATTCAGTCTGGACCGAACCGAACCGAACCGACAAGTAAGGAGACCGAACCGAACCGATGGACCGAACCGCACTTGTGTTGGATTTATGTAATGTGGATTTAAAATTGGGCCAAAATTATCATTAAAAATTTATTTTCATGGCTAAAATTTTATTTTATTGTTTTTTGTATGGCCCAAAATCATTACCAGCCCAAATTTTAGCCCAACCCGAAATCCCCGAAAAAATCGAAAAAACCGAACATCTCCGAACCGACTTCGGTTTACCCTTTTTTTCAGTCGGGTTCGGTTCCGCCGGCATCCTCCCCGAACCGATCGGTTCGGTCCGTCATTGCCGGAAAAACCGACCAGACCGAACCGATTTCACCCCTAATACGCAGTAGCATGATGTCGGCAAGGAAAAATTCTAAGTGGCGTGCCGAGAGAAAGATGTTTATTTGACGTTGGTCTAGCTCTATAAACTTTGCTAATCCTAGATATCGAAAGTTAACCCGAGCGTAGCAACTCAAACAAAGGCGCGCTGGCAGCTCGTAGTCGCGGCAAACACACTTTGATTGTTCAATCATTAATAGGGACCTTCCAGAAATTGACCGAGTAGTAACCAGGGATCAAAGTTTCATTGATTCATCTATCTCAAATAGGAAAAAAATGGAATTAAGAAGGGGTCAACTAAGCTCGAAAGGGGTAGTCGGTCGTCAGCTAGGAGCTCTGGCTCGCAACGAAGCTAAAGCTTCACACTGGTCCACTCTCAACTTACATGGCTAAGTTCCAACTCTATGGTGAAAAGAAAAAACAAAATCCTCTAAGAAGAAAACTTTCAACTATTTCAACAGAAAGGAAAAATTAAAATAATTCATAGATAACCCCTTGTGTCTCGTTCCCATCCACCTCACTGGGAGATCGAAGAGAGGTATGTTGCTGAGGGATTCTATCTTGTGCAAATGTCTCCTAATTTTTTGTTTAATTGTCTGTCTGGAATCTGTCATTGTATTCACTTATACTAGTTGAAGGATGACAATTTTTTTTTATGATACAGACTATCTAACTCAGTTTACGTGCACCACGATTAATTTTTAAAAAATCAATCCAACCGTCCTCTATATGGATTGATTCCGTAAGAGTTGATACCACTTAGGAGATTTCAAACTTGAAATCTTAAGAGTGAGCAAATATCTAGGTCTCATGCTTTTACCATCAGGTCAACTCTTTAATCTCCTAAGTCTCAAGTCTTGACTATTAGGTCAACCCACTAGAGTTCATGACACATACTATGTGTACATTAATTTATAAGATCATTGTAGATATTGAGCTTTCATAATAGTTAATTCATTGTCACATTAAAAGTAATTTTGAAAATATTTAAAATTATAGACATCACTTTTACGACATAATCTTACACTTTATTCCCATTTACAATACTATGGTCAAAGGGCATTTGGAACTTTTACTTTTTGTAAATGCCCAATGGGAGGATGTTAACCAAATAGATTACATTTTTTTGTCACGACTTAAAAAATGCAACACAATCTCATTATCTGACAGCGATGGCTATTCATTTAAGTCTTCAAGTCTCATCACTAGATCTTCAACAAGGTAGAAATTCTCGTATTCCATATGTATCGTGATAAATTTTTTGCCGTGGGTTAATGGGCATTTGCTAATTTTAATAACAACGAACCATGCCAATAATAGAATTGCGAAAAACCTGAAAAAATAAAACCCTTGATTGATTTAAAATTCTTGAGAGGAGTTGACTTGACGACTCAATGGTGAAATTTCAATTGCTAAACACTCTTCCAAAAGCAAAGAGCACATAAAGTGGAGTGTACAAATGTATGATTTATAAGATTTTAACCTAATTCAAAGACCAAAAAATACACCAAATTGAGTTCGAAGTTTAAGCTTAGTCTAAAATCCATTAGAATAATAAGAAAAATAACTGTAACTCTTCATTTTGTAGACATTCGAACACGCGTGCACACACACACACACAAACTTGCTCACGTACCAATAACTCCTATATCAATAAATGCTGAAGTTGTTTCGATTCTTCTTTGTATAGTTATATAGATAGAGAGGACTATATTATACTTTTATTCCCTAAATATTTTTATTTTTATTAATTTCATTTTTTAATTATTAATTTCATTTCAATAGTTCTTATAGTACTATTTAATTTTTTACCACTTATTTTAAACCATAACGGCTCGTTAAGTCTTTAAACAAAAATTATCATTCATAGTTAATTTTATTTTTTATCCATTCCATCGTTAGCAATAAGTCTAAGCATGTGACCTTTACATATCATGTGAGTATGCTAATATGAATAAGTCTAAAAATATAAATTATTCGTGCATATCCGAATATATATATGTCTACAATCGCCGGATGCACATTGCGTCATCTATAAATATTTGAACTCTATGTACATTCGACGGTTCTACATATATTTATGTTTGCACGTGAACGAATAATTTGTATTAGTGAATTTTTGTGCTGGCAAAATTAAAGTTGGAGGGGGAGAGAGAGAGAGAGAGAGAGAGAGAGAGAGAATGGGGGAGTGGCAGGATGTGATTGGGTAGGAAAAACCCAGGAAAATTCAGCTTATTTAAAGTCCCCCTGTATTTGCCCAAACCCCCCATCTTCACTCCCATTTTGCCCTCCGATCAGAAATCCCCCACCCAGCATCCCGGCGAGTTTCCACCTACCAGGTATTTCCGATTTCCTCTTCACCTAACATTCATTACATTGTTTCATAATTGCACTATTCCCCTCTTGAATTTCCGTCCAATTTATACCGTTTCTGCAAAAATCTCAGGTCGGTTACTCAATTTTTTCTGAGTAAAACAATGGCATCGGAGAACGACAAGACCAGATCCGGATCTGACACCCCCGCTGCCGTCGCTGCCAACGGCGAGGAATCGCCTGCGGCGCCGAAGCGGAAGATAGCGCTGGTGACGGGGATCACAGGGCAAGACGGGTCGTACCTGACCGAATTTCTTCTGAAGAAGGGGTACGAGGTCCACGGGCTGATCCGAAGGTCTTCGAACTTCAACACGCAGCGGATCAACCATATATATATAGATCCTCATAATGCACATAAGGCGTTGATGAAGCTCCACTACGCCGATCTCAGCGACGCCTCTGCCCTCCGCCGCAGACTGGATACTATTCTCCCAGACGAGGTTTACAACCTCGCCGCGCAGTCCCACGTCGCTGTCTCTTTCGAGATCCCGGATTACACTGCCGACGTCGTCGCCACTGGCGCCCTCCGCCTCCTCGAGGCCGTCCGATCGCACATCGCCGCCACAGGCCGTACCCACATGCGGTAACTTTTTGCACCACCACAATTTAGTGTCAGTGATCATTTCTCTGTCGATTGAAAACATTTTTTTCTCACGATTCGTACAGCCCATTTTGTTTGAGGGATTTGGTGAGAAATGATGAAAAGCTGAGAGAAATTGGAAACCTCTCAATTTCAATCAAACCAGGGATCGCGGATCTACTCATTAGTGCCCATTGTGGTGCATACTTTGAATTTAGGTCATGTTTATGATCGATACCATACAAAAGAAGGAATATTTGTGTGTGTTTCTTTGGAAATTCTGGGGTAGGAAATCATATTGTCTTTCTCCAGTTTGAAGTATCCAATATCATATTGTCTTCCTCCAGTTTGAAGTATCCAATCTGTTATAATACTAGTTGAAGAGAGAATTTATGCTTGTTCTTTATACTCAAATAATCTGGAGATTAGAAAAAATGTGAAGCTAGATAGTAGCTGTCAGTGCATGTGCAGGGACACGGAAACCTATACGGTACACCCAAGACATCGCGTCAGATGCCGGATGCATTTTAGGCGCTAAAACAACGTCCGGATCGTGGGTGCAGCATGACCAGTGTTCTCACTTTTTATATTAGTTCAAGTGGATGTTTGCATTTGTTACTTTTCTGGGTAGGTAGCTCTCCTTAGATTACGTATAGATCAGTCTTTTTGAAATGAGAAATTAAGAGTAGATTCTGTCTTGGGTGATTAGGATGCCATGTAATGTTCAGAGATACATGACATAATGAAATTGCAGAGAATTTTCTGGCCATACAATGGAAAAAAAATGGTTTCTTCCTCGA
The DNA here is from genome assembly GCA_019985065.2 of Arctostaphylos glauca. NCBI lineage: Eukaryota > Viridiplantae > Streptophyta > Magnoliopsida > Ericales > Ericaceae > Arctostaphylos > Arctostaphylos glauca. The sequence goes on along the minus strand of JAHSPW020000014.1, from coordinate 17,991,848 downwards.
ATTTCTTATGATAGATACTCAGTCTATTAGAATGTGTTCTTTGTTTGACTGATTCTATTTGGTAACAGGTACTACCAGGCCGGATCCTCTGAAATGTTCGGATCTACGCCACCTCCCCAGTCGGAAACCACCCCATTCCACCCTAGATCCCCTTATGCTGCCTCAAAATGTGCAGCTCATTGGTACACCGTGAACTACCGTGAGGCCTATGGGCTTTTCGCCTGCAATGGAATCCTCTTCAACCACGAATCTCCTAGACGGGGCGAGAACTTTGTTACCCGGAAAATCACGCGGGCCGTGGGTCGGATCAAGATCGGGCTGCAGAGCAAACTCTTTTTAGGAAATTTGCAGGCAGCCAGGGACTGGGGGTTTGCCGGAGACTATGTGGAGGCAATGTGGCTGATGCTGCAGCAGGAGAAGCCGGACGACTATGTGGTGGCAACAGAGGAGGCCCACACGGTAGAGGAGTTCTTAGAGGTGGCATTCAGGTACGTTGGGTTGAACTGGAAAGACCATGTGGTGATTGACAAGAGGTATTTCAGGCCCACGGAGGTGGACAATCTGCAAGGGGATTCGAGCAAGGCGAGGAAAGTTCTTGGGTGGAAACCTAAAGTAGGGTTTGAGCAGTTGGTGAAGATGATGGTTGATGAGGATGTTGAGTTGGCTAAGAGAGAAAAAGTTCTTGTTGATGCTGGGTATATGGATGCTCAGCAACAACCTTGATCACCAACCCTAATGTTTACTCTAGTTATGGTTCAATTCAATTCGATTTTAGCGTTCATTGCGATATTGTTTTCTTCCTCGTTTTGATTGTGGTTTTCATATCACAGGTCTTGGTTTGTGCTTCATAGCATTTCCACTATAAGAAAAATCCAATCCCGCCAAAAGATTGTTCAAGAACTATTATTGAGATTCTTCGGACCATCTTTTCATAGTCTCATCCCGTTGTTCATTGCTATACCACGTCTGAAATATTCAGGAATGTGGGTTCTCTTCGTTTTCGTCTTAAGATGATGAGAATGATTTTCTTTTTAGAATACTATTCTTTTTTTTTTAGGAAGTTACCAATTCTAGCTACGAAAGCTTTATTTCAGATGGTATGAATGATAAGAACTAGTTGTGTACTTTTACTGTTTTAGGGTTCTTTTACTGGTTTATTAAGGGTCCATTTGACGTAACTAGATTATTGGATTGTTGGATTATGTTGGGTACCGGACGGAATAATCTAGCTCAAAGTGTTTTGACTAAATTATTTTTTATATGTTGGTTATGTTGTGTTTGGAGCTAGATTAATCTAGATTATTTGGGTAAATAATTTAGCTCAAATGGGCTAGATTAAAACCTCAAATAATCTAGATAATCCGGATAATCTAATTTGGCCAAATCAGCCCTAAGTGCAACTGATAGCATCTTCAATCGATGTGTAAGTGTGTTTATGAAGGTTTTTAAATTTTTGAAGGATAGTTTGGGCGTAACAGTAAATTTGTCTTAGACTCTTGATATGAATGGTAGTTACAAATTCGACGTCGTTTGATGCCTAGCCCGCATTAGATTTGTCTCTACTCTTCCGTGTTTTCCTTGGGGTTTGGATTAAAATTCTTCCTTTTGGATCGATATGATGGAGACTAATTTGTGTACATCTTTTGGTATGATGTGGGTAAACTTGCGTACATCTAATCATTCCTCAGATCCTAAAATAACGAGAGTTTTGGGTACTAGATACACTTTTTTTTTTAAAAAGATTTTGTTTTAAAAATTTGATAAACCTTGGTGGTCATAGCATTGCAAATTCTAAGCTATACATGTCGGTGGCTAGCCATTTTTTAACTTACAAATATCATGTTTGAAGGGTGAAATTTTGGTAGGATCGAGGTGCACTACAGTTCTAGAAATTTTTTTCTAAAAATATTCTTGAATTTAAAATCAATGGTTAAGATTCGATGGAATTTAAAAGCCTACAAAGTCAAGTAAATTTAGTCCACTCATTTTGAATTCTGAAAATTTTTCTAGGATCAAAATTTTTTCCAATCTTGTAATTTATATATTAAATTTTTATGTGATAGTAAAAATTGCGCAAAATAAAATATATAAATCATAATAGTACATCTTGTTAGAATTTATACCATCTAAGTTGACCTGAACATTCTGAATTATAAAAAAAAAATCCTTATGGAGGCGAACTACGTAAAGCCTTCATCCAATGTTGTAAAAGTAATACTAAGAGCACAGATAATCTGGATGCAAATATATTCGGAATTGTTTGATGCATATAAGACCCTCAATAATTCAAGAATTCTACGTTCATCTAATAATTTTAAATATATCTGTGTCCGGATAATATGTATACACAGACTTTTCCACGATGTAATGGGTTTGTGTCGGCAGCTGTAAAAGGTTCAATGCAATCCAGCAACTACTGGTACAATCCTGGTTTCCCACAAAAACTAGATCTGCACCGTCAACTGATTTACTAATATTTAGTTAAGTTAATAGTTAATTCTGAATTTGTTTAGCGGCGGAGATTTCGTCAACTGTTTGACTTTCTTAACCCATGTCTTCCTCCTCACACCAAATTATTCATGTGCCAGAGTTGAAATTACAGACCCCGATGCACCTATCTGATTTCCCATTCGTTTGACTACTTCGATCTCTGCGGACATCTGTCTGTTTGGTTTAATGTCTTTTTTATACACAGTTCGATTAATTTTATTATTTATTAACGAAAACCTAATTAAAAGCAAGACAGAATTTGTATGAACTGAAAAGGCAAAGCCTATATGCATTTAGAGGTAGAATCAGTTGGGAATGGAGTTTTTTTTTTTTTTCAAAGAAAGAAGGAATTAAATGTAATTTAGAGGGAGGCGGCGGGCAAAATATAATTTTTTTTTTTTTTGGGAGGCCACCCTATCTCCATGTAGTTTATCCCTTAATATTAATGTACTTCCTCTATAAGACTTGATAACACTAAGAAATTTTGAACTTAAAAACTTTAGTGGAAACAAACTCTTAAGTCGTAAACTTTAACCACCTCGACTAATCGCGTTTTGTATGTTACGGGTTGTAAATATTTTTTTTTCCGGTATTTCAATGGAGCTCTTGGTAAATGGTTCAACTTGCAAGCTGGTTAGGTGCTTAGCTAAATTCATTTAGGGGCCGATTGGATGCCGTTTTAATTTTTGGTGTGTTAAGTAAAGAGGGTGTGTTAAATAATTTGGTGTGTTAAATAAGATATGGTGGCCCACATTGATGTGACTTTTAAGAAGGGTGTGTTAAATAATATAGTGATTGGATGAAGGGTATGTTTGAAAAAGAGAATGTGTATTAAACTATCAAAAGACATTTTTGCCCCTTGTTATGGATTTAATGAATTATTTCAAAAATAACATATATATGTATATATACGTATATTATAAATACATAACTACACACACTTACATATAGTTATATTTATATATCCATATACATTATAATTATATTATATATGTATATATTATACTTATATTTATATTATACTTACAATATAAGTATAATATACTTAAAAAATATACATAAAAAATATATACATATATATGTACATATATAGACTTAAAATATATACATATATGTATATATGTATATATATTTAAAAATATACGTATATATACATAAAAATACACACACGCTTATATATATATATATATATATATATATATATATATATATATATATATATACATAGAGAGAGAGAGAGAGAGAGAAAGAGACATATATATACATGTATAATATATACGGATAATATATAGTGTATATATATGTATTATATATATATATATATATATATGTTTATATGTATGTATTGATATTTATACATATGTATATATATTTAAAAATATACGTATATATACATAAAAAATACACACACGCTTATATATATACACTTATAATGTAAATATAATATATATATATATATATATATATATATATATAGAGAGAGAGAGAGAGACACACACACACATATATATACACGTATAATGTATACGGATAATATATAGTGTATATATATGTATTATATATATATGTTTATATGTATGTATTTATAAAATATACGTATGTTTATAAATACGTATTATATATTATATACGTATATATGTATGTGTGTATAAATATTATCAGTATATATAATAATAATAATAATAATAATAATAATAATAATAATAATAATATAATATACGTCTATTATATATACTTATATTATGTTTAATAAAGATAAGTGTGTATATAAAAGGGTGGGTATTTTGGTAATTGGTTAAGGCTAAGGCAATGTCTTAGTTAGCCTTAGGGGGGGGTGAGGCTAATTAAGACATCAATGGGGGCTTTAATTAGCCCACGGGCTAACTAACACGTCTTAGAATTTTTTACCAATCAACGGGTTAGAGGTGGGCCCAGCCTTAACTAAGGCTTGTGTTAACTAATGCACCACCTAAGGCCCTATCCAATCAGGCCCTTAGGTTTCTGTTAGTTGGTATTGAGAAGACTCTTAGCAACTGCGTACTCAATAAGGAACGCTAATTAAAAAATAATCACTTTTTATTATCTCTTGCATGAAAGGAATCTATTTATCTCCCTAGCTTTGGTAGATTTCTCCCGACGCAATCCCTCTCGAAACTCTCGACAGTCACTAATCAACTAATTCTCTAAGGGCAAGTGCAACAAAGTGAACAAAGAACTGTTCACTTTGTATTTTACTCAGTAAACTCAAAAAACAGGCTGCAACAAACTCCCTAAACAGGTTAACAAAATGGGTTTCATGAACAGTAGCTTCCTAAATCAACCCCCATTTAGGGAGCTACTGTTCACTCCCCTTTTAATTTTTTATTATTTCTCTCTCTCTCTCTCTCTCTCTCTCTCTCTCTCTCTCATTGGCTACTTATGTTTATTGTAAATATTTTTAAAAAGTAAAAAATAGTATTTTAATAGTAGAGAGTGAGTATAGGTAGTATTGTTGGAGTGTTGAAAATGACATGGGTGAATAAAGAACTGTTCACTAATTTTTTTGGCTAAAGATTTGTTCACCCTTGTTGGGGTTGCTCTAATAACAAGTTTTTGTTTTGTTTTTTTTTTTGTCAAAAAATGTAAAATAAATAAATTTTTGTCTTTACCTGTTTGGCTGGTAGTGGAAAAAAGAAAAAGGAGAAACAAAATGCCAAGGAAAATAAGTGAAAAATCTGAAATAGAATCACAAGCTTCTCCCTCTTAATTTCACATTCCCTTTATTTCTTTTCAAAACAAAATAAATTCTTCCTAGTGCTTCTGTCTTAATTATTTTCTTCTTTCTTTTTCGAGTTCCAAACACACCCTAGAGGACTTCTGTCGGCAGATCTCAGATCTGCACTTGGTAGCAACTTTTCTACCACGAGAAAGTCTAAAAACCCAGAAAATTATTTTTCAGAAATGTCTCAGAATTAAAAATAAATTGAGTAAATATATTTGAGTGTGTGTAAGTTTCCAAAATCCAAATAAATCTTAACTTTTGATTTTGAATTCGGAGATGTTTTGGGAGAAATTTTTCCAGGATCGTAACACTCCTCTTTCTATCAACCGAAGAGAAAAAAATTGAGGAACACAAATTATTCATGTACATTCGAACATAAATATGTTCAGAATTATCAAACGCACGTAAAACTCACATAATTATAAAAAATTTCACATGCATCCGATGATTCCAAATACATTTATATTTATATCGTGCTTTCTGAACTTATTAAAAAAGAGACATGCATTGAATCTTTGTGGGGACTTTCTTTCCGACTTCTCATTTCTGTATAATTGAAATTTGTAACCCCACATGTTTCAGTTATTAATCTTGTGACCCCAGACTTCTTGTCCCTTTGTTAGGCAGTCCACTGGTAGCGATCAAAATTTTAAAAAAATATGAGCAAAAAATACTGATTTGTTTGAGTAATTTTTTTAAAAAAGAAAGATATGATAGATTTGAATAAGATAATGGTATCATCGTAGTTATTAATGACATTTCTATATACAAAAGGTAGATAAGATATGTAGGGAAAACGGGTAGAATAATTTTTATGTAGGGAAAACGGGTAGAATAATTTTATCTTATTCCAAAAGGAAGTGCAAAGAAGTAAACAACCCGAATATGACAAACTCAAATAGTTATATCTCGGGTGATAGCATTGCACAACTTCTATGACTCCTAACGAACGGATACTCATTTTATCCAACCGTAATGGGTAAGTACTTTTATTGTCACACCCAAATAAAAAGAATTTAACTAAAATAATAGTTTACCTGCCCCTTTTTTTTTTTAGTTTACCTGCCCCTCGACAATAATAGTTAGATACAGTTGAGTGTGGCAAGGCTGATTAATCTGCAAAATGAAGGCAAGGAGGTTAAACCCCATGAAGTACAATGACATCAGATTTGACGAAAGAATGTAGTGCAAATTTAAGGCAACAAACCTTTCACGAACTCGGCTCAGTAAAGGCTCAGTTCAGCTTAGTTAGTTTAATTAACAAACTGAGTTCGAAATCAAGTTTTAGGCTCGTTTCGTAAAGGAGCTGAGCTTAACTCTCAAAAGCTCAACTCAACTTGTAAAAACTCGGTCCGTTTAAAGAAACTCGTTAAGTAAATGAGCTTTGTTCGGCTCGGATGAAACTAAGCTCAAGCACAAATTTTAGAAGTTCAAACATTCCAAAAGCTTGACTCGGCTCATTTGCAGACATAGGGCAAATCTTATAGAAAAGCTGTACAATCAAATTCCAGACTATTTCCAACCAAGTAATAATCATCAGTAATGCATCATCAAACTGCACTATTCAGGCTCCAATGGTTACAATCACGGTTGTTGAAAAATCTAGAAATGAAAGAAGTAAGAAAACACAAAAAAAGGTATGCAGATTAGCCTAACTTGGTTATTTAAGATGGTGGATGGATTCTTTTTAACACTCTTTCCTGAGAAGGCAAACCACTGATGGCTTCCAACTCGGCCGAGGTCTCTGAAAATGGCTTGACAGATGATCTTAGTGATTCTGGTCCCTCTGTGTTGATTCTCCTGCATAACGCGTCGCAGTTACTAATAACCTCAGTCAACCTTCCCTTCAGCTCCCCAAGTTCAACCTGCAATGGATGAACTGCATGCAAATTTTTCACACAAGTAGTAAATTACCACTTAAATAGGATTGTAAGCGCATTTATATAAAGCCCAGAAATTCAGCTAACTACTGGTTCAATTCAAGAAATCATGTGTTCATACAGAGTGCAGAATACTACCCACCAAAACAAAGAGGGGTCAGCATTCTTGACATGAGATAATTAATCGAGTTTCGTTAGCTGTTTCTAATAACATATTGATAGTAGTTTGCAACCCAAGATCCGCCAGTGTTTCTTTCACTTTTCCGATGTCGCAAGTCATATATTCAAGTGGTAGATATAAGAGGCATAAGTCACCTTGAGATAGGTGATGTGAAGTTGTCTTCATGGTCGAGACAGAATAATTAAATCGCTGAAGCAGTTTAACTGCCAAAGCATCTGCAACTTCTATCTTGTTTTCTAGCTCTTCCTGCAACAAATTATAACCAATTTAGCCATTCCTCCATGATATTAAACTTGTAATCAATTAAGTTTTGATACTGTGTGTTTCAGCTCCAAATCCATGAAAAATAGCAGGCTTTCGAAGCCGAAGTCCAGTCCAGTCCGTCTCCAACAAAGTACCGAATCCTCTTTATGAATCAAATGATTCTTGCAAGTTGCAACAGAATAAGTAAATTTTTCATCTATAATTTCAATACATCATTTCTTAGTCCGACCTGTATAAGAGTTCTATGCATTGGATCAGAATCCATTTACAAGTCCAGAAAATAGGAACGCATCCCCATTTTACATAGGGCTCATAACCACAACCATGTAATGTTGGAAAAAGAATAAATGCAGCCACAGACTTGGGAGAATCTGCTGCCGATCTAACCATATCCACGCCGTGTCTGGAAAGAAATCATGCATATGCTCACTGCATTGTCCTAAACACACGAATTTTGTTTAGTTTCGAGGCAAACCTGCTTCTTACTAATCTTCTGGGCCTTTGCATCCTGCCAATCACGGTACACTGAGAAGAGCTCCACCAGCACTTTTGGATTCACTGTACCTATTTCATCCACAGAAAACAGCATGTAAAAATAGTTTTCCAAGTCAAAACACTTTGTGTACTACTAAAAAATGATCATTAGTAAAAACTGGTGTCAAGAAAGCAACAGTAAAGAATAGACCACTGAGTAGCCAAATATACAAGCGAAGGAGAAACAAAAAAATCAGAAATAAAACGACAGGTCATATGCTTGATTTATGCATGCGGATATCATATATGCATGTGGTATGTAAAGCAGTTCAGAAGAATGAAACACAAAAATATTGGAAGCGAGGTGTACAAGTGAGAAAACATGCGTTCAATTAGATGTAAAAGATGAACGAAATTACATCGAAACACACTTGGACACAGGTGAGATGTAGTGGAGTTCTAATTTTCAGAAGCACAGTTTAGTTTCAGCAATTGACGTCTTTGACGTCTTTAGAATGGCATGAAAAACATAACTTGTCAACTGGAGCACTTTCCCATCGAAGTTATAATTAGAACATATTCTTGCTTAGTTCCTCCTGACTCCATTCACCAAAGAACTGAGAACCCTCAATCTCCTCTTTCCACTTGGCTCGTGCTACTACTATGGGTCTGGGAAGGGTTAGATGCGCACAACCTTACCCCCTACATGTGAAGAGGGAGTTGCTTTCATTATGGCAGCTTTGAGTCTGAACAACAGCAACCTCCAGCATTGCCCCCGCAATAGAATTTTGAAGCACATCTTCTGTGGTTTTATCTCGTAATGTTATGGAATGCAATCTCTGCAAAAATGGTCATCTCCAAATAACTTAAATGTTATCAGCCGCCTTTCTTATCCTAAGAGATCACCTCATTTAGCAAATATTCCATAACATTGTCAGTTACCTATAATCCAATACCATTCACACATTGTTGTGAATCCTTTACCATTCTGCAGATTTCAAGTGGACTAACTGCTACTAGTTTGCAATAAAGGTGCCTTCGGAAGCTCAGTTGAGGATCTAGATGTTCAAGCAAATGAAAATTTGAGTATTATGACGATTGACAACTTAGGAAGGGCTAACCAAATGAAGCATAATTATGGAGTCACCTTCCAATCCTCTTTCTTTTGCCTCATTTTGGGACAGGCCAAAAGCCAATAGGGCACTCAAACAGAACTGTCCAAAGTAGATAACTTTTGAGGTTCGAATCTACCCACTGTCATCTTTCCATATGCCACCAATGCCCCAAATGCCTGATAAGGGCCATACACATTGCATTTCAACAAACATCCGCAGATGACATCAAGTCATACATTGTGGGGTCGAAGAGTACTAAAACCTCCAGCCAAGTTTTAGTTAAAACAGAAAACCAACAACCTGGTGCAAGTTAGAGCATAGTAGATTTGACATTAATTAACCATTTTAAGTCTCACTGTCCATTCACAGATTAGAGTTGTCTTCCATTCCCATTCAAAGTCTTGTTATGATTTGTTCTATGTGTGGAAATTCTGTAGTGAATAACTGTAGTTCGCATTTTCCTTGGCAGGAAAACAAAATATCGATCGGTAGCTCAACGTAACTTTGAGTTGGACTTCAGTAAACAAACAATTGCTATGCATGCGTTGCATGTCAAAGTCAACTAAAGGCACTTTCCCATACGTGAACCGGTGCCTATTCGCAATCGTGTATCATGGGACTGATTCAGGTTTGGCACGACACCAATGAAAGCTGACCCTTGAGAATATTGCATGGACTTCTCGAACAATTCTTTTAGAAAGAGAATTCGAAGTTCTGCAGTCACAACTCTTCTACACCTTTGTAATTTAGAATTCTCAAAGTATTACACATTGAAAGACCACCGTTGTAATATATAATAAACTCCATAAGACCCTGTTCAGAAACAGACATGGGAACCATAACAAAAAGGAGACACGGAGTCCACAGCAAGTGAGACTTAGGCGTGCCTATCATCACAACAAACAATTTGCAACATGTTACTTAAATTACTTGTCATGTGATCTGTCATTTTCAGTTCCCCTGGGTACTTATTTGTCTTCTCAGACTGGAATGGAATGAAGAAAGCATTACCCATAAAGGCCTTGGTGATAGGGTTATGTTTTTGGTGGGCCGGGATGCCACAAGTTATTATCCAGGACATATTAGCCACCGACATACTCAACAAGCCCCTCATTGAACAGAAAATGATCAAAGATGCCCTCAACGCCATCTATGGCATGAGGGAAGTCACTAAAATCATTCAGCAACCATTTCATCCACAATATGTATAATAACCACCAAATTTACAAAAACCAACATCAAACAACATGAGTTGCAAAGTTCATCAGAATTCAAATTCAAATTCAAAATAGGAAAGATAAAAGATCACCTGAAGTAGAGGAGGATGAGGGCTTCCTCACTAGAACGTCTGTTAAGCTAGTCTCCGTTGGTGAGCTTGTCAGTATCGGAGTTGCCTGCATTCAAAACAACATAACCCATTTACATACAAAAGTAGAGCAACAAAAAAAAAGGGACAAGATGAGAGAAATGGAATAAATCAAAACCCTAGAGAGGAAGGGAAAACCCACGATTTTGAGGGATCTGAGCCGCTCCAGGAGGGGATCTACGCCTTCAAATCGCTCAGAGACGGTGGTAATCTCATCTTCCGGCCTCTTCTCGTACATAAAATGCAAGGATAAATAGAAAACAATGAATTGGTAATCAAACAAATACCAACAGGTAAGAAAATACAAAGAGAATTGAAGATGAAGAGCTTACCTGTGAGCTTGAGAGGCTTGATTCCGATGCCCCCATTGATCCGGACGGTTGTTTACTTCGAGCTCGCTCTTTGGGGTTCACAAATCAGTTGGTGACACAAAAGACGTCGTTTCAAGTGTCTTGGCTTCCAAAAAATGCTCCAGCAAAACTAGGGAGTGACAGTTAAAATTTTATAAAAAATCGAACAAAATTATAAGATTGAACTAAATCCATGATTTGATTTGATTCGATTTTGTAATTGCTCTAGTTTAATTCGGCCCGAATTGATTTATTTTTAAGGTCTTCTCCCTCGTTCTCCATTTCTTTTTATTCATTGTATCAATTTATTTCTTTTAATTACGGATGAGTCTTGATTAACTCAATTTAATACTCAATCTTCTAGCGCTTAGTTGCTTAATACTTAGTCGTTCAACACTTGCTCACTTAGCACTTATTTGCTTGACCGCTTGAGGTGCTCGTTGTTACATTACCAGCAGACAGGGGCGGACCTAAAGAGGGGGGCCGGGGTGTCACGTGACACCCCGACCCCCGTGCTCCACTAATTTTTTATTTTTTTAGGTTTTTACAGTAAATTAAAGTTTACCACGTAGCACTGTGACATGTACATATCTTTTTTGCTGTGCCAAACTCTCTCAAATCTAGTTAATTAAATTTTGAAACATATATTTTTTAGTTATTAAATACAAATTTTATTCTTAGTTGTTCATTTATTTTGATGGTGACACCCTCAAATTCGAATCCTGGGTCCGCCACTGCCAGCAGACGCTCAATCTTTCGATAATCAGACTACTAAGACAAAAGAAACTAATTATGGAATTCGTTATGCAAGATTCCCCAAAATGAAGCTCGAGAACGCTCAAAATCTTATAAGTAAAACTCTCAAAAAATGATTCGCTTCTCCTAACAAAAAAAAAAAGAAAAAATAGAAATGTGATCGACAAACATATACTCCTGATGAAACGGATTTGTGATCGTCCCCGGCTGACCTGCAAAAACAACTTGACACCGGTGTGGTATCTTGCCAACACCCCTCCGATGCCTAAGTCAGTTCTAGGATGGAGGAATAATGTAGAAGAACTGTCTCAGTAAAATTGGACAGAGTGTACGTACCTTGTACCATAGAGCTGCCTCCATTATATAGAGATCTCGTTGGAGACAAATCAGGAAAGGACGTGGTCCACTCCTGATTTGGTGGAGCAAATCAAGGCTAGTGGCCTTTAACTAGGTAACTGAATCCCCAACAATCCCCCTTGCCTTAAATAACGGAATCGGGTGAAGATGGTGCGTAAGACGTGGAGAGATCTTTGGGATCTTCCTTTCCTAGTGGAACGATACGTTTTAGGCAGATAGATCCCAGGAATTGTGGAGAGTTATTCAGCGGAATAGGTCCGACAATGTCTGGGCTGAGCAGACCAGATAGTGGCTGAGCTGAGGATACCCAGGCAATAACTGAGCTGAGGAGACCGGGACACTGGCTGAGCTGAGGATGTTAAGACATTGGCTGAGCCTAAGATGCCGAGGAAATGACCGAACCGAGCAGAATGCTAACCGGCTCAGTCTGCGCATCATGACCTATCAGCTACTCCCCTATTTCCGAACGGTTGGCGTGCTTTAAGAGAGGAAATATCAACGGTCTGATGCATTGAATCATGACGGCTCACGCCTTGTCTGGATTTATACGCCGCATTTAATGCTGTGTCAGAAACGCTTGAGTGCTTTGGAGGCGGCGTTTAATCTGAGAGCGCCACGTGTATTTAATCAACGGTTCACATTTGAACGTTCCCTATGGAGGCTCTATAAAAGGGATTTGTCAAGACTTATCAGGGTTTTTCTCCTTCGTTATTCCAACAGCATACCAAGTTTCTCACGAACGCCTGCCAAAAACCACCGTCTGCCACTCGCCTCAGACAATCGAAGTTCTCGTAATCTAGGTACGTTCGAGTCATTTTTTCTTTGATTCTGGCTGGTAACAGCTTTGTTCCAGACCCTAGAGGTTTAGGACATTCCTGGGCATTCTTCTTCCTCAGGCTCTGTCGCTATCTGCACCACCATTCCGACTGCCCTTCTCTAGGAGAGTTTGCCCATTCCCCAGCCGTTTCACGATATTACCAGGACATTTTTGATATCATAAAACCGGCCGTCCCTGATTTCCATAGAATGGGCTCTAGGCGAGTACAAGTTAGGATGTCCGTACCAACCCCTTCACGAAGGGAGGCCACCCAGGCTGACCGTTCAGGGCCAACAAATCCTGTAGAAGACCCAGAGCCTCGAGGTGTGGCCTTACACATCAGACCTATAGAGGCCGACCGAATAGCCTCGACGATGACTGAGGCTGATCTCGCCGTCCTGAGGGTAAAGTACCAAATCCCTGCTTCAGTTCATCTGAGAGTCCCTGGTCCAGACGAGAGAGCGAACGCCCCCAGGTTCAACGAGCTGAGCCTCTATGTGGCAGACTTTGAGGCTGGGCTGAGGCTTCCCTTCCATCCCTGCATAAGGGAGGTTCTCTGGTTCTTGGGGCTATCCCCAGGACAACTCTTGCCCAATGCCTGGCGAATCTTGGTCAGCTGCTGCGTGCTCTGGGCAGCTGCCACGGAGGACAAGGCAAGGCTGACCCCAGAGGCCTTCCTGTACTGCCACGGAATAAGCATGGCTGCTCAGGGGTGGTGGTACTTCTCCAGGAGGGACAGCTCAGCTCCTGCAATTGAAGGCCTCCCCTCATCCAACAAGAGGTGGAAAGACAAGTTTTTCTTCCTCTCAGGGGAAGGATGGGAGTTCCCTGCTTGGGAAGAGCGAACGAGCGCTTCCAAGATTCGCATATTCTGGGGAGAAGTCTGCCCATCCCGTGAGCACTGACCTCCCGCACCTGTTCAGTTTTCCTTTCATTTTTATCTATCATGTTCTTCCTGGCTAACCTTTCTTTATTGTGTCTTGAGTAGGAAAACAAAGACCCGTGATCTCGGCTGAAGTCAGAGAGCAGCTGAGGGCCGTGGCCGAGTACTCCGAGCGTGACCACAGAGTCCTCATCACTCCGGAGACTCTCGCGATCTACCTTCTCGGTCCAGAACCCACACGTGAGGCCCTTGCCTTAGAGAGAGGTATCTCCTCTTCTAAATTCTTCTATTAGATGAAGCCATCTCACTCTGACCTTTTGTTTGTGTTTATCAGAGGACGAAGGGATGAAGCTGAACGCCGACAAGCTGGCTGAGATGATCGAGCGTTCGGAGCGGGCCAATACCAAGCCCAAGAAAACCAAGAAGAGGAAGGTCCAGACCGATCCATCCACATTTGTGGACTCGGGCGTGACTAGCTCAAGTCAGCAACATGCTGCCCCTTTAGCCAAAAGATCGAGAAGGGAAGAGGCCGAGGTGGTCACCTCCTGCGAGCAGCGGACCGCTCCTGACGAGCAGGTCATCATTGACGGGGAGACTGCCGCTACTGCCTCCAGAATGGAGGCTCCTGTAGCCCAACACCTGACTGAGGAGATTCACACTCAGCAGGGTGAGAAGAGGAAGAGCAGCTCAGCTTCTCCCTCAATCTCCCGAACACCAGAGGCTGAGCTTCCACCACCCGCGCCAGAGCTGTCCATTATGCTCAACACCGGGTATTGCCTGGACGTAATGAATGAGCTCCCGACCATGAAGGATCGGGAGTTTCTGAGGAGCAAATCTGCTGAGGAGAAGCATGCAAAGCTCCTCGTCTGCTTGGCCAAGGTAATCCTCTTTCCTTCTTCTTCTTCTTTTTCTTTTTATCAGCTCTAATCCTTGTTTTTACTGCGTGGCAGGCGTCAGTTCTCAGCTCGGACTTGGTGCAAGAAGCCCTGAATGATGAAGAGGCTGTGTCTGAGCTGAAGGAGAAACTCAACCAAAGCGAGAAATCGGAGACCGAGCTTCGAGAGTCCAACTCCAAGTTGAAAGATGAGATCTTTCAGCTGAGAGATGAGAACTCGATCCACTCGGCTCAGCTTTCAAGCCTAGCGGAGGTCTCCTCAGCTCATGAAAGGCGGGCATCTCAGCTGGAGAGCCAGCTGGTACTGGAGCAACGCCAGGCCGCTGACTTGAAGAAGAAGCTGGCAGATGCAATGCTGGGTTTGACGTCCCAACAAAAACACGTCCGAGAGCTCCTCCAGAGATGCGATGAGCAGGGCCGGCTACTCTCAGAACAGGACGTGAAGATCAACTCACTGACAGAACAGGCTCGGTCAGCCCAGATGGATCAACTAAAGGACTCTCCGGAGTTTGTAGATCTGATGACCGAGTACTTCTTCGGAGGCTTCATGTCTCTGAAGAGGAAGATCAGTTCTGCTTATCCTGAGCTGGACTTAAGTTCCTTCAAGCCGGAGGCAGGAGACGTCGGCCTGGAGGAATTTGATGAGGAGGAGACCTCAGAGGACGAGGAAGAGGAGGAGGAGGGCGGCCATGCTGGGGCCTTACTCAAGGAGGGAACAACCGACCGTGGTCTGCTCAGGATCACGCAAGGTGAAGAAGGCTCGGTCGTTATAGAAATCCCTGAGGATGACGAGCCTCTGCTCCCTATGGCCGTGGTTGATCCCGCCGTGGTCATGGCTGAGCAGATCTTGGAGCGTGCGGGGGGTGCCCTTATTGAGGAAATTGCCGATGAAGTCCTCAAGGAACCCTCTCCGGCTGTAGACCAGGTGGCTGACCCCTCAGCTCAGGAACCCCCTCTTCTGGCTGATCAGTCTTCGGTCCTAGGACCTTTGGAAGACAATAATTAGTTTTTTTTTTTTTTTTTTTTTTTTTTTTTTTTGTATCTTCCATTTGTTTTCTCAGCGCTTGCAAGAAAAACACTTCGGTGAATAGAATGAGGAATTTCCACATGTTATGCCTCAGCTGAATGAATAACTTTCTGTTTTCTTTTCTGTCTCTGTTTCTGTGTGCGATGTCTTGACACCTATCTTAAGAAATATAACTCAAGAAACACAACTTAAAGTTGAACAATTTCCTTGTCATAACACTTTGATTGCCCCTGAGGCTTGATTGTTGGACAGGCAAAGCTGCTCGGGTACATGATCCCGGAGGACATGGCTGAGCACTCGAGGATGCTCGGATACATGATCCCGGAGGACATGGCTGAACAGTCAGAGCTGCTTGGATACATGGTCCCGGAGGACATGGCTGAGCAGTCGAGGCTGCTTGGATACATGGTCCCGGAGGACATGTCTGAGCAGTCAGGGCTGCTTGGATGCATGGTCCCGGAGGACATGTCTGAGCAGTCAAGGCTGCTTGGATGCATGGTCCCGGAGGACATGTCTGAGCAGTCAGGGCTGCTTAATCAATACGTTTAGTTATCTTCAGACTTAATTCAGACAACTTCATAGAAATAACAATCTGTCCATCTTGACTGGACTTGTAATAAATTTGATAATTCCTGTTTACATACCAAGACAGGACAACAAAACAACAGTGAAATAAGATAATATGGATAAACACTTGGCAAGCATTATTGAAAATACTTCTTTAAATGCTCAGCATTCCAGGGTTGGGGGAGCTTTTTCCCTGACAATGTAGCTATACGATAGGCCCCTGCCTTCACGTGCTCAGTTACTTGATAAGGACCTTCCCAATTTGGCCCTAGATGCCCAATCCTCTTCCCTGTGGGATCTACTTTCTTCAGCACCAACTCCCCAGTTCTGAAACTTCTTTCCCTGACCTGGCTGTTGTAGAATTTGGCCATCTGCTGTTGATAAGAGGCCATTTTAATGGCTGCTCTTTCTCTCTTCTCTTCTAGGAAGTCTAATCCTTCCAAGAGTCCCTGTCGGTTCTCTTCCTCTTGAAAATCCCGAGTTCTATGGCTGAGCAGCCCAATTTCTACAGGAATTACTGCCTCCACCCCATAAGCCAAAGAATAAGGGGTTTCTCCAGTCGCCGTGCGTGCGGTCGTTCGATAAGCCCACAGGACACTGGGCAACTCCTCCGGCCAGTCTCCCTTTGCAGCTTCCAACTTCTTCTTCAGGTTCTTCTTGATTGTGCGGTTTGTGACTTCAACCTGCCCATTGGCCTTAGGATATGCTTTGGAAGCATAGTGGACCTGTATTCCCCTCTGCTCACAAAATTCCTGAAACTGGTCATTATGGAACTGTTTGCCACGATCAGTGATGATCACCCTGGGTAACCCAAACCTGCTGATAATATTTTTCCAGACGAAGTTGATGGCCTTTTTCGTAGTGATGGTGGCAAGGGGCTCAGCTTCTACCCACTTGGTGAAGTAGTCTACAGCCACAATAGCAAATTTGTTCTGCCCCTTGCCTATAGGAAGAGGCCCAATTAGATCCAATCCCCACTGGGCGAACGGCCAAGGAGAGGGGATTGGGGTTAACAAAGTGGGAGGATGGTGAAGAATGTTGCCAAACTTCTGGCATTTCTCACATTTTTGGACCATCTGCCTTGCGTCGCTCTGCATGGTAGGCCAGTAATACCCTGTTCGGACCAATTTCTGTGCCAATGCTCTTCCTCCAGAGTGATTTCCACATGACCCTTCATGGACTTCCCTCATAGCGTATTCCGCTTCCTCTTCAGTGAGACATCTCAGCAATGGGAATGAATAACTCCTGCGATACAAGACTCCCCCTAGGCACAGATATTTAGCTGCTCTCAGCCTCAGCCTTCTAGCTAGGTCTCTATCAGTGGGCAGCACGCCACTCTCCAGATAACCAACAATAGGATCTGCCCAAGAGTTCTTGTAATTGACAGCAACTACCTCCTGAACAGGCCACTCCACACTTGGTCTTTCCATCCTTTGGATTGGGATAAGGTGACTGAGGGCTTCTTCTCGAGCTGTGGCTAGCCGTGCAAGCTGATCTGCTTCTTCATTTTCCTCACGAGGAATCCTCAACAGCCTCAAAGTGTCAAAGGCTTTCTGGAGATGTTGGACCCTATCCAGATACAATTTCATTCTGTCCTCCTTGGCTTCATAATCTCCCAGAACCTGTCCCACCACCAACTGGGAGTCACTGCCCACAGTGAGATCTTTGATTCCCAATGACTTTGCTAGTCTGAGCCCAATCAGAAGTGCCTCATACTCAGCTTCGTTGTTGGTAGCTTTAAAACTAAACCTGATGGCATACAGAAGCTTGAGTTTGTCCGGAGAGATTAGGATGATCCCTGCTCCACTGGCCTCTGTATTTTTAGAGCCATCAACATAAAGGAACCAGCCCATTGGCTCCTCAACTCCTGAGCCCACTGGCTCAGCTGGCAGGGCATTTGAAGCATCTGGTGGAGAGAATTCTGCCATAAAATCAGCAAGGGCTTGGGCCTTGATGGCTGTTCTAGGACAGAATTCCAAGTCAAACTCTCCCAGCTCTACAGACCACTGGATTAGCCGCCCAGACGTCTCAGGACTGTGCAATGTCTTCTTAAGCGGCTGGTCAGTCATAACTTTGATGGGATGTGCTTGGAAATAAGGTCTCAATCTCCTTGCTGCTGTCACCAAGGCAAAGGCTATCTTCTCGACCTGAGGGTACCTGATCTCAGCGCCCCTTAATGCTCTGCTAGTATAGTAGACTGGACGTTGTATGTTGGCTTCCACTCTTATCAGTACTGAGCTCACTGCGTGAGGTGAGACAGCTAAGTAAATGTATAGATCCTCCCCCCTTATGGTACGGCTGAGGAGGGGAGGAGTCATCAGATATCCTTTTAGTTCTTGAAAGGCTATCTCGCATTCAGGCGTCCAATGGAAAGCTTTCTTCAGGACTTGGAAAAACGGATGGCATTTATCAGTAGCTCTGGAAACAAAACGATTGAGGGCTGCAATGCACCCAGTGAGCTTCTGGACCCCCTTTATTCCCCTGGGAGACTCCATACTAAGGATGGCGCTGATCTTCTCAGGATTGGCCTCTATACCCCTTTGGGACACCATGAATCCCAAGAACTTTCCTGAACTGACCCCAAAGGCACACTTGCTCGGATTGAGTCTCATCTTGTACTTTCGCAGCGCTTCAAAGGCTTCTCTGAGGTCTTCCACATGACTTGTCCTCCTCAGGCTCTTAACCAACATGTCATCAACATAAACCTCCATATTATGACCTATCTGCTCCTTGAACATTCGGTTGACCAGCCTCTGATAGGTTGCTCCAGCATTCTTAAGCCCAAAGGGCATCACCTTGTAGCAATAGAGTCCTCTAGCTGTGATGAAGGAGGTTTTCTCCTCATCTTCAGGATGCATCTGGATTTGATTGTAGCCAGAAAAAGCGTCCATGAAACTGAGCAACTCATGACCGGCTGTAGAATCTACTAGGAGATCAATCCTTGGTAAGGGGAAGCTGTCCTTAGGGCAGGCTTTGTTAAGATCCTTGAAATCTACACACATCCTCCATTTTCCTTTGGGCTTAGGGACAAGCACCACATTGGATATCCACATGGGGTATTTCGCTTCTCTGATAAACTGGGCCTCCTCTAATTTATCCACTTCTGCGGCAATGGCTGCATTGCGCTCTGGAGCAAACGTGCGCGTCTTCTGCTTTACTGGACGATGAGCATTGTCCACACTTAACCGATGAGTGATGATACTGGGATCTATGCCTGGCAAATCTTTGTGTGACCAGGCAAAGACATCCACATAATCTCTTAGGAATTTTACCAGAGCAGCCCTCTCCTCAGGCCCCAGACCTGAACCCAAACGGAACGTCTTCTCAGCCTGTCCTTCCACCACAGGCACCTCGACCAGTTCCTCAACTGGTTCGCCTTGCTGGAGCTTCTCCTCATCCCTTGTGTCAAGCCCACTGACTGAAAGGGCTTCTCTTGTCTTTATCGAAGTGATATAACACTCCCTTGCTCTCTTCTGATCTCCTCTGACCTCCCCAACACCACCAGCTGTAGGGAATTTGAGTTTCAAATGAAACGTGGAGACTACTGCCTTGAACTTATTGAGGGTCTGCCTACCCAATATCACGTTGTAAGCTGAAGGGCAATCCATCACCAGGAAATCCACCAAGGCAGTGGCATTCCTCTGCGCATCTCCTATCATGATAGGCAAGACCACCATGCCCAAGGGATGGGCAGTTTCTCCCGAAAAACCGACCAAAGGAGACTGCACAGGTCTAATACTATCTCTTCCCAGCTGCAATTTCTCAAAAGCGGGTAAGAAGAGGATATCTGCTGAACTTCCTGTATCCACGAGGATCCTCCTCATTGTCCAGTTGGCGAGGAGGGCTGTGATCACCAATGGGTCATCATGAGGATAGAGCACCCCTTCCTCATCCTCTGCCGTGAACTGGATAGCTGAATCCATCACCCGTGTACGCTTGGCTGGTCTCTCTGCATTGAACACTTCCCTGGCATAGGTTCTCCGAGCAGCCCTGGTATCTCCACTAACTCCTGGTCCCCCAGAAATCGTGTTTATCTCCCCCACGGGGCGATGAGGAGGAGGAGGAGGAGGAGTCCTCTCACGCCTGTGATCAGCTGGTCCAGCAGCCTGACCTGCCCGCTGATTAAATTCCCCTTCCTTACGAACAAATCGCTGGAGACGTCCTCGTCTGATCAGCCCCTCAACTTGTTGCTTCAGCTCAATGCAGTCATCTGTATCGTGCCCATGATCACGATGAAAACGACAATACTTCTGACGAGAACGTCGCTCAGCCGGTGTCTTCATCTTTCCTGGCCACTTGAGCTCAGGGTAATCACTTATCTCCTGCAGCACCTGATTAACTGTTGCGACCAGGGGAGTATAGTTGTGGAATTTTCTCTCTGGCCTCCCCCTTTGGGGAGAATCTCTCCTGTCCATCTTCTTCCCTCTTGGGTAGTCCTCAGTCCTAAACTGCCCAGTCTCTTTCCTCCGTTTGCTTGGTTGAGGAGGCCCTGTCTGGGAGGCAGAGGCCTCCCTCTCGCGATTGCGATGGGCAGTAAGCGTGTCCTCTGCGTTCATCTGTCGTTGAGCCCTCATCATGAGCTCAGCCATATTAGTTGGTGGTTCCGCAGACAAGGAAAACAGGAACTGCCCTGGCCTGAGACCTGACATGTACGCTGCAATAGCGACTTGGTCGTCTGCATTATCTACTTGCATGGACTCCTTGTTGAACCTGGTAGTGAATTCTCTAAGGGTTTCCCCCTTGGTTTGTTTGACGTTGAGCAAATAGGTAGCTGGTCTCCTGTATCGTTGACCAGCAATAAAATAACTTACAAAGAGGCGACTGAGCTCTTTGAAGGTACTGACTGTGCCTGGAGCAAGCTTGTTGAACCACATCCGAGCAGCTCCTCGGAGAGTAATGGGAAAGGCTCTGCACATGATGGCGTCAGGCACTGCTTGAAGGTGCATAAGGGATTTATAAGTTTCCAAGTGATCAAGAGGGTCCTTTGTCCCGTCAAAAATGTCGATCTGAGGGACTCTGAATTTTGGGGGGAGGGGTACCGCCATCACATCAGCAGTGAAAGGAAGCTCAGTGGTTTGTACCAACTCATCCACAGAGGCTGGAGCTTTGGCCTTCATCTGCTTCGTCAAGCTATCCAACTGTGTCTTCATCTGGCGCATCTGATCGGTCATGAGACCTTCAGGAAATGTGGAACCAGAACAAGTTCCATAATGAGGTGCTGCAGCATGGCTGCTGGTCTCCCCATGCCCCCCAGTAACATCAAAATCTACTCCAGCCATTCCTGGGGCAGGGGGATCAGTCGTCGGGGCCAATGGCGGTGGTGGATCTCTAGTAGGAGGTTCAGGTTGCAGGCGCTGCAGTAAGGCCTGATTCTGCTCCAGAATGCGCTGCATCCCTTGCGTCAGCGTCACCACGTCCTGACGGAGGGCTTGATAATCAGCAGCGGTTGCAACGGGTGGAGCGGACTGAGCATTGTTATCATTGGAAGCCATTGAACGGGTCAAGACCATAAATCCGATCAATCAATAAATTTCTAATCGTTCCCACAGACGGCGCCAACTGATGAAACGGATTTGTGATCGTCCCCGGCTGACCTGCAAAAACAACTTGACACCGGTGTGGTATCTTGCCAACACCCCTCCGATGCCTAAGTCAGTTCTAGGATGGAGGAATAATGTAGAAGAACTGTCTCAGTAAAATTGGACAGAGTGTACGTACCTTGTACCATAGAGCTGCCTCCATTATATAGAGATCTCGTTGGAGACAAATCAGGAAAGGACGTGGTCCACTCCTGATTTGGTGGAGCAAATCAAGGCTAGTGGCCTTTAACTAGGTAACTGAATCCCCAACAATCCCCCTTGCCTTAAATAACGGAATCGGGTGAAGATGGTGCGTAAGACGTGGAGAGATCTTTGGGATCTTCCTTTCCTAGTGGAACGATACGTTTTAGGCAGATAGATCCCAGGAATTGTGGAGAGTTATTCAGCGGAATAGGTCCGACAATGTCTGGGCTGAGCAGACCAGATAGTGGCTGAGCTGAGGATACCCAGGCAATAACTGAGCTGAGGAGACCGGGACACTGGCTGAGCTGAGGATGTTAAGACATTGGCTGAGCCTAAGATGCCGAGGAAATGACCGAACCGAGCAGAATGCTAACCGGCTCAGTCTGCGCATCATGACCTATCAACTCCCAAAATTCCTCCATCTTTCACTTTATAAGCCAATGTTAATGTACATCTTTTACACCCTTGCATATTCTCTTTTTACTGATAGTTAACTTAACCGTTAGAAGATTTTTTATTAGAAACACCATTTAGTATCGGGAGTATAGAGACCACGATCTGGTATTCGACATCATCAATTCCTATTCAAACTTTTATTCCACTTCCCTTGATAAATATAGTATAATTTTTTCCTCATAATTAAAGTTTAAAAAAAAAGTCAATAAGAAATTTTCGTACTCCCCATACAAATTTGTACACGTAGAACGCTTATATCTATCTTTATAAGTTGATGATTCGGTTTGGCTCTGGACCGATTTACACTTCAGGCTGATCAGGATCTCTAGGATTGATATATGACTGACCGAGTCAATGGACACAACATCATTCGAAAAGCTCTCTCCTTGATCAATTGACGCCTGCTTAAGCATACACCTTACCCCAGCTACACAATAGGTACTAACCGAAGGACACCCCACGAGGTGCCCCTAATTGCTCGGACAAGTTTGGAGATGACGCCACTAACTGCTCGACATTCCGAAGATGACGCACACAATCGACGAGACAACCCTCCCATAATGGAATAGAGCCATCATCGGCAGGGCCGGCCCTGAGATTTTGGGGGCCCTAGGTAAAATTTTAAAATGGGGCCCTTGTATATATATATTAAAAAATTTAAACCAACACAAAATATTTTTAATGGTCAAATTTTACACTTAAATGTTATTTAGTAATCTATTTAGGTCTATTTTGACATAAAATCAATATTTAATTTTTTTAAAGAAAATTTTACTTTTTTGGTTCGTATTCATTGGCAAAATTAAAAGAATAAAAATGCATTGATGATATTAGTAAAATAATGTATTGAAATTCGATTTAAGTGACTATTTTTCTTAAAAAATGTAGTATTCTTTAACTATTATGATAATACCTTCAAAAGTAAAAAGAAACAAGAAAAATATAAGATCATTTGTTAAACAAAAAAGATGAGAAAATTTATTAAAATAAAAAATAGAAAAATAGAAAAATATAACATGCTTATAAATTTTCATTAGCAACTCTAAAAAAAATAACTCGTATAGAATGATATCATATTTAACATGTATTAGACACTTACATCTTAATTTAAATGAGGTTCCTAACTTATATTTTATTAAATAAATTTGGTGGAAAGAAATAAAAAAATATATGAGTGTATTCGAAATAATTTGTTAAATTTCTTATTATTATAGAAGCATAACTACTTGGTTAGTGTGGTGGTAACATAAGAATTGTATACGTTTGTGGTCTAGTGTTCCAAACCCAATGAAGCATGTTTTTATTTGAAGGAAATAAAAAATGGTTTCTTTACGTAACTAACAAGATTTGAACACTTGACCTCTTCATTGAGAGTAGAGCTTCCTACCATTGAATCTGTGTACTTTTCTATGGTGCAGGGTGACATATAAAATATTTAATACCTACTCAACTTTGGGGCCCCAAAAATAGGGCCTAAAATAGGGGGCCCAAGGCGGTGGCCTGATGGGCCTTGCCCTTGGGCCGGCCCTGATCATCGGCAGTCGTTAACCCGCCTCGAATTGATTACTTCCTCAAGCTATTATAATTGTAGATGGGTGAATTTTCTCAATCAGGACGAAAAACTATGAGCCTACTATCCAGTCGAAACAATACTTTCAATATGAATGGACATGCGATCTGTAAAACAATAAATCGTCAAAGAGCCCTTTGCCGCTGTGGCAGGAAGCCACTCCGATGATTAAGTTAGGCAAAAACTCACAGGATGAATAATAACTCAAGCCAATATTCTCTATTAGCAAGCGAAATTATGCACTAGTTAGAACATACTTTTTTTGTTGATGTGGAGCTTTATTTATAAATTTTTCTTTAATCCCAATTCTCTTAGGATTTTAATTGAAATGAAGTGTCTTCTGATTGGCCACTAATGAGATAACTCTCTACCAAGTAGTTATCTTATATCATTAGAGTTTCATGCAATTAATACTTCTCATATTAATTAAATTGGTCGTAGATTTCTCATCCATATCTGTTAGAACTTTATCTCGACTTATTCGGGATTCTGTCTTATTTTGGAATAACGGTTGCTCATCGCCTTTCTCGAGCCAATGGTATTTCGGGCCGTCTTTATACGGTTGGCAAGACATGAGTTCGCCTTTCTCAGGTCGGCTGACTGTCGAAACTGCCTTTCTTTAGTCGGCTTGTTCGAAACATAATTCTCTTGTCCTGATTTAAGTATGGACAACACTTCTCGCGTCGGCCATACTCTTATATGATTGGCACGTGAGTCTAGATGTATCATCTATTCCAGGCCGAACTTAATATTTACTGGGGGGATAAACGTATTTTATTGGTTACGTTTTTACCTCATCAATAATTTATCTTCGGTCATGAGATTAGATACGTTTTTACAGACATTATTTATTTGTTCTTGCCCACTTCTATTCTACAATAACTAACTTAATTACCAAAAGATCTATGGTGAAAAAACTACCCACCGACTACTAGACTTGTGTACAGAAACCCAAATAAAAACGCAGAAAATCTCATCGCCTTCCGGCATCATCATAAGTCTTTGTGCTCTTAAACTCTTCCAAACAAATTACTCCCAACTTTAGAAGTTAAGAACAAAAACAATGTTTATCTGACACCTTCAATTCACACCCAAATGCAAACCATTTTGCATAATTTAAAGCACATTAGAATCCTCATTTCTTTAACCTTACACATTCCCAGATCCCCATGCCTAAATCCAAACCAAATCCAACAAAATTTACTCACAATAATCACCAAGAAACACACCAAATTTTAGCCCCCCCCCCCCCCCCCCCCCCCCGCGTATTCTCTCATAATCAGGATAAGAATCCACCTGTCACAAATTTAGCAAAAGCAATTTAATCAACGATGTCCACGTGTAGAATCCAGATCAATTCTCATGCAAGTTGACGATCCTCTTGGCCTGAAACTGACCAATCAGAATTCGCGTAAATCTTCCACGCACTTCGATTCCCTACTATATATAGCGACAGGTACGCTTTTGTTCCCTCAGAATTCACCACTTTCGCGAAATAATTCTGTCAGTATCATCAATCAGTTTACGGGATTTGGGATGTCGGCTACCGTGGAAATTGACAATCTTGCCGTCGAGCAGCCGACGGAGGTGGTTCCTGCGGCGGAGCAGTCGCAGCCGGAGGAGAAGCCCGCCAAGGAGAAGAAACCGAAGGCGCCTAAGGTGACGAAGCCCAAAGCGCCCAAAACCGCCTCTCATCCTCCATACTTTCAGGTAATTCTCAAGAAAATCCTTCGTATAAGTCTGTTTGTTGATTTATGTTTTACGCTTTGAACATATTTTGTCTACGAGAATTTTGATCAATTGAATTGTGACAATTCTAGGCAACTGATCGAATTTTGCTCTTATTTGATGTGTTTTTTGCTCCTTTCTGTTATTATTTACTAGTGATCATACACGTTTCGATTTAATTATGGATTTATTACGGAAATTTTCAATCAATTGAGCTTTGTCGTTGCGTTGATTATGCATTTCTCTGTGGTGATTTCGAGTTTATGAATCGCGAAATATTCCTCGATTGAGATTATGTGGTTAATTGTTTGCGAATTCGTGATGAATTGATGCAGATGATCAAGGACGCTCTATTAACTCTGAACGAGAAGACCGGTTCGAGCCCGTACGCGATCGCAAAGTACATGGAAGAGAAGCTGAAGGCGGTACTCCCTGTGAATTTCAGGAAAATTCTGGGGCTTCAGTTGAAGAACTCTGTTGCTAAAGGAAAGCTAATCAAGATCAAGGCTTCGTACAAGCTATCCGAGGCAGGTAAGAAGGAGAACGGAACGATCAAAACTCCGAAGGCGACAGCAGAAGTAAAGAAACCTAAACAATCCAAAGCTGGTGCTCCAAAGGCGAAAGAAACTAAGAGGAAATCCGTGACGGAGAAGAAGGCGGCGAAGAAAGTGAGGCCCACGAGAACTAGGAAATCGGCCCCGGCGAAGCCGAAGCAGCCCAAGTCCATTAAGTCCCCTGTGGCTAAGAGGGCCAAGAAGGCAACAGCTTAAGCTATGAATTAGATCGTCTTTTGGTTTTGTGAATATGAACTCTCTCTCTCTTTTTCTCTCTCTCTGTTAGTGGAAGAAGAAGTGTGTTTGCAGAAATTTGGATATATGTTTTGTAAATCTGCAAACGTTTTGGGTAATAAACTTGACTTTGGTTAGTACATCGTCTTTGCTAATGAGTTAATAATTTTTAATCTAGGGTCTATTTGGCCTGTTATTATTGGATTATTCACTGTTTAGTTTTTTGTCCTTACTTGAATTTTTTTTTTAATTTTTTGTTTTTCATCAATTTTTTGATGATTGTTGGTCTCGACAAGAGCTTTCAGAAAAGTTATCAATCATCGGTTAAATTTGAAAAAAGTTCAGAAAAGACAAAAAATAAGCCAAAAATAACGTCCGTGTTGGCTTATTTTCGTCTTTAGTGACTTTTTTTTAACTTTTGGGCATAATTTTTAGATTTCTTTCGTCGATACGAACCAATAATCCATAAAAAAATGACATAAAAATAACAAATACAAAAAAATTTGAATAAAGACAAAAAACTAGCCAAAAAATTAATTTTGGCCAAATAGAGTGCACTATGGTTATTATTTGAGCGTGAATTATGTTAATGGACAAGATTTCACTGAAGTTTGGTAGTTGAATTTCACTATAAAATTTAATTTTGTAGGCCTAACCCCGATATATGTTTCATCTTTCACAGCTTGGGTAATGCTAAGATTTATCGAATAATATTATTAACAGGTTTAACTCGTTTTTATTTGGATGACAAACTATTTTTTTGGAATATAATATCTATTTTTTGAAAATGAATTTAATTTAATTATGTAATTATAAACGTCTAATTAATTTGGTCTTTATCACACATGTGATTTTCAAATCCTTTTAAGATTCAAGATCCACAATGGAGATCATGATCAAGATGAGAGGGTTTAAGTTAAGTGATCAAGTCATATATAATTTGTTTAAAAAGTAGTGCAATATTATCTCGGTTTGAGTCTGAAAAAATATTATACAATTAGGATCAAAAAAATTAAAAAATAATATAACAATAAAATATAAAGAAACCGACGGAGTGCATTATAAACTTCAATTTTTTTATATATAAAATGATATAACAAAGTATAATTGTAATGATAAATATTAAAGTATTTGTTGGAAATTGAATGAAAGTATTACTAAAAAAATTGATCGAAAAATCACGGCTCAGTATATTTAGAGTAGAACTGGTTGATTTGGGTTTAATCGTACATATTTTATTTTGTTTTTCGTTTTGTTTTGGATTTTTCAATTTTTTTTCTTTTAACCGACTGAACCAAACTAAATTTATAATAAATAGCATAAGAAAATTAATTAAGTAAGAGAGATAAATCTTAATTGTTTAATTTTATAGGATGAGAAATTTTGTCCAAAATATAGGAGGTAAAAACCTAATTTTTAATGAAGTCATTTCGATTTATTTTTCAGTGAATTGTGAGTTATGAATATTAATATTAATTGTGACTGAAAAGCTTTTTTTTGGTCAATTCAATTATTCTAACTAATTCAACCCAATCAATTTCAGCCGAATTAATATCGGTTTTTCTCTATATTCGTTCGGAGTTGGTATGGAAAATTTCTATCCCGAAACTGAATTGCATGCCGACAAACTGACAAACCCGAGCTGATTTCACCTTATTTGACGTTCTTCATGAATCCAGACGCGGACTCGAACCTTGCCTTCAAACAAAGAGTTGAGCAGCCCATTCTCACAAATTTTGGGTTCAATTTAGTGCTGCTTATTCAAGCCCAAAAGAGAGGCCCATTTACACACGCCATTTTCCGACACATTTTCAATGTGCGACCTTGCACGAAGCTTCCCCAGGAATCCCTCAATCCAAATCGCGTGATCGACAGCATCTGCCAAATCTCTCCCTCTGAGCAACTACAACACCAATTTTCCGATTTGCAATCGACAATTTGGAGAGGAAGGGAACTACAATGTCGTCTACTTTCAGCGGCGATGAAACTGCTCCGTTCTTCGGCTTCCTCGGAGCCGCAGCTGCCCTCGTTTTCTCCTGTAAGCAACAAACCCTAACCCTTACCCTAATTTCTCTGTTCTGTTTGGCTCCCGCGTAATTGTAGCGATTCGAATTGTGTGGAATCTTATGGATTAAGGTTTGATTTGTTGGGTGTTTAGGCATGGGAGCTGCTTATGGAACGGCGAAGAGCGGTGTGGGCGTTGCGTCAATGGGCGTAATGAGACCAGAGCTCGTGATGAAGTCGATTGTGCCTGTTGTTATGGCTGGTGTGTTGGGTATTTACGGCTTGATTATCGCTGTGATCATTAGTACTGGAATTAACCCTAAGGCCAAGTCGTATTACCTTTTCGACGGGTACGCACACCTGTCGTCTGGGCTTGCTTGTGGTCTCGCCGGGCTTTCGGCTGGAATGGCCATCGGGATCGTTGGTGATGCTGGTGTTAGGTACCCCATCTCACTCTACTACCATGCATCTTCCTTTAACTTTGGTTGTAGCGTTATAGTTGTTTTGTTTTAATCAGAAATGTGTATGGTTGAATTTGTTTTTGATAAGTAAATTACTTAATACAGTAACAGCGACTCCACGTGGGGACTAATTTTGAAAGATTATGATACTACTTTCATTGTTTCTGGTAGAAACTGAAAGTGGAAAATACTTTTGTCCATGGTAATTGCCTGCGAGTTTAAATTGGGAGTAATGAGATATGGAGCTATGCTATGCAAGACTTGCATTGTCCATTAACTACTGCCCTCTGTATGAGCGTATAATCTAGAAGAAGTGGCATCACAGTATAAACGAGACCAACTAGTCATGCTCCCTGGAGTAACTTTCTGAAGCATGTGATTTAAACCAACTTTATTTCTGATTGTCTGAAAATTTGAACTGTTTCTATTTACGAGTGTTCTATGGGCCACTGGGCCGGTGTCCGATGGATATAATATGTTAATATGAATAGCCGATTTTATACTGGGCCATAGGGCTGGTGTCCGAGGATTTGATATGTGGGTGGGTGATTCTTGGCAGACACTCCCTATTTTTGACATCTCTAGAGCATCCACACTAGTCTCCCTATTTTTTGCACCAAATTAGAGAGGAAATCTTACTTTTCTATTTTAGGGAGTCATATTTTGTAATGTCTCCTTCATCAAACTCTCTATTCTATCCCTATTTTATTAAAATATTCTTTTTTTCCTTTTATATTCAATTCAAATGTTATAAACAAACAATGGAGGAGAAAGAAATGAAAAAAATAATAAAAATAAAATGTTACGAGTGAATAGTTCCTCCCTAAAACTAGGGAGTTAATATTAAGGCCATGTTTGATAAACTGCTTCAAAATCATGGGATTCGTAGAGTGGTGGGATTAGGATAGGATTCGTAATACCAAGTGATTATTAATACCACGTCTGAAATAATAACCATGTTTGTTTAAGACTCGGGATTGGACTATTAGTCCATGGAAGGTGTTTGTTTGTAAGAGGAAGGATGGGACTAAAAATCATAATTTCCAATTTTGCCCTTCATAGTTTTTTTTTTAATCTTTTGATTGATAACTTATATAGGTCATTTACACTAATTTTCGTTATGACTTATTATTTTTTGTATACCACTTTAGTTTAGTGTGCAACAAGTGCAACACTTTTCAAAAAGTTAATATTTCGGCCAATCATATATTACTAAAAGACGAAAAATAACAAATCGAATCAACAAACCTAAAAAGTTTGATGAAAAAATAACAAATACAATTTTTTTAATAAAAATAGTATTTATTTGGATTTATCTAAATTATCCTTAATATTAATAATCATGTCAAAATCAACCACAAAAACTCAATAAGCTTTTTGTCTACTTATGTTAATCCCCAATAAACCAAAGAAATTCAAAATCAACTACAAAAATTATGCCTATTTTTCTTAGAATTGTACAAAGAATGTATCATAGGTATATTTTGGTAATCTTACAAGAGGGACAAAGGAGAGGCTTACTAATACCATGTTCCACTTGGTATTCCCAATCCCCCCTAGTGAGGGGTTTGTAAAGGTGTTGTACTAATAATCCCATCATATTTGGACAAACCAAACACTCTCTTAGCAATCCCATGGGTTTCATAGTCCCATCCCATGGTCTAATATGTTTATCAAACAGGGCTAAGAGAAGTGGTAGAGAGGCTGATGTGAGGATTTGCTCCTCAAATTGGAGGAGGAGGACATTTGAGGAGTTTGATGTGGATGCTTTAAGTACTTAATTTTGTAAGAAAAAGGAACTCAAATTAGTTATGAAAAACACATTCAAAAAACGTTTCTAGCCATTTCGACATAATGGGACGCAGAGGTTACGTATTTTTCGTTAATCCCCTTTGATTTCAAGTATATTCGTATTAGATCAGACATATTAACTGCGCACATTGTGTATCTTGCAACACAAATAAGTGTTCACAGTTTCTCCTTACCCAGACCCAACATTCTTTAGCACACCTCCCGATATCATAAGATTCAAGTTTAGGAACGTTTGATGCATAACACGCATTCGCACCTGATACTTGTACTCGAGTCCGTGTAACTTTTGTTTACAGTTTGTAAGGTAGTAACTGATTTCTCCTATATTTACTTTGATAGTAAGGAGAAATCATAAAAGATCGCTAGTTGGTGTATTAGACGTTGTTAGGTTGTCATGTTTGCCTTTTTTGTTCATATGCCCTTGTTAAGCTGCCTGTAGTGGTATTTAAAATGCCAAACTTATGTTAAAAATATTTTCAGTGATCTGTATTATCTTACAATCGAATATTAAGTATTAGGAATTTTTTTGATATGTATGCTGGTGATTCAAGTTTCCTTGAGCTTAAATAGGGGTGACAAATTTGACCCAAATCTGTGAATTCACCCGCTCTAAAGTCATTCAGACCCAACCCACTTATAAGATGGATCAAAATAATCTCAAATGAGTCATAAATGGGCGGGCTAAATGAGTCAAATGGGTTTACCTATATCGACCATCGTCCATAAGTTATTTATTAATACCATAAACCACTACCACAACACCATATTGACTATTTACTAGTGTCACTTAAATTTGTCCAAAAATTATTAATATCGTGTTGCCTTCAATTCAAATACAGAAGCATAAATGTTAATAGATAATTGGGTTAATAGGCAAGTTGGGTCTTACACTTTTACAAAAGGGCAGTTGGCTGTAGTGAAGCCACAATGATACAAAATGTTCATAATTTACACCCTCTGAAAGTTAATAGTCTTTAAACTCGCATTACATCTCATTTTTCCCTCTTTTTTCCTTAGCAAATTTGTGCATTTTCTCTCTTTAAAAAGATTTACATAGCTGACTCCAATTGATTGAGACATGTTAGATAAATATGTTTGGTATTAGGGTGTGAGTGTATCTTAGTCTTTTTATCATTGTCTTCTTATTACAGTACTCACTGTCTCTCTATATATGAATCATGTGTGCTAGGGAAATCAATTAACCGTAAGCACTCGTTTCTTCCAAGTTCCAACAAGACAGAAGACCTAATATGGTTTAGTTAAAAAGTACCTTTTTCACTCGTCACTGATAAGCAAAAGTCCCAGGTAGACAAAACTTCAACATCTCCTACTTTCTGCGAAAATTAGAACCTCAGTGAAAACTGAGGGATACGAGACTTCAAATCGTATTATTCCTTCCCCGTTCAGTTATTTACAGCAAATAATTAACAGATTATCTACACTATACGAACAGAAACACTTACATATTCATTTTTTGATCTACGCAATACAAACAATTTATTCAACCTCAAGCTATTTTGTGGACTTTATCCATGTAATCATGTGTCTTGGTAATTTAAGAGGGCTGCACGTAAATTGTGTATGATATTTTGGGAGTTTTTTTCTTCTTTGTTTGGTACATATCCATTTTAATGTGGAGTAATAGAAGCCAAACTATTGTTAATGAGAATTGCAAGTTCCAGTTACTATGATAGTGCCTTTTGTCATCTTTTGGCATTAGCAATATTACGCAAAGTTAGTCCTTAAATCATCTTGTATAGCCTTTGCCATTTTGTTTGGATTTTTCTCCGTTCTTTTTTGCCTCTAAAGATTTTACGGTCCATTTCAATATCAGAATATTGTAAATTAGGAGTTGAATCTAGTGTATTTGTTTGCGTTACTGGCAAGTTCATTTGAACTACTTTGTCTTATGGGGTGTGGGTATCAGACAGTAGGAAATTGCAGTTCAGCAACATTGAGGACGCATTTTCACCATTTGCTCGATTGAGTGCCATTATTTACAGAAAGCAAGGACCATGATATAATGTCCTCGTATGCTTATTAGTGTAGCCTGTTCTTATCGGATGTTAATCCTGTGCCTCCATTGTTTGGAATTATGGTTGATCAACTCTATGGGTTTGGTCATCAATGTTCATTTGGATTACAAAATCACACAATGTTGGCTATGTTGTATACTTGTATCAGATTATTTATATTCGTAATAAATGCATTTATTCCTGATAATTGACTTGTATGTCTTCAGGGCTAATGCACAACAGCCTAAGCTTTTTGTTGGAATGATTCTCATCCTCATCTTTGCTGAGGCATTGGCACTGTATGGCCTCATTGTTGGCATCATCCTCTCCTCCCGTGCTGGCCAATCTAGAGCAGATTAGAGAGAGCACATTCCTTATTCTTGTTGTGTGGTTCGTCAGCATTGCCTTACTCTCAGGTTAGTGATGCTAGTTTGGAATGTAATTTGTTTCCTCTTGCTATTTTATGGTGCACTTAATTTCTTCATCATACGTAACTTGTGCTAATTGTAATATTGGGAGCATTTTCCTCCCTGAAATAAAGCTGTGCAAAGCTAGTATCTTCCATTTTTCGTATTGTATTTTAGTTTATGCATGTTCCGAGCATCACACTGTTCATCTTGTGAAACTGCTTATAATGTTAGGGGTTTCGATTTTCGTATAGTCATTCTCCATTTCGTGACAGGAAAATGTTGTTTTCAATACAGTAGTGTCGAAAAAGCCACGTTACTCATTTTAATAGCAATTCTGCAGCAAAGTATTCATATAACAACTGCGTATGACGCAATTACACATGTGACCAGTGGCATTTCTGATGCGCGTAATTGATGAAGAGTAGACCATCAGCTTTCTCTGCTAGATTTGAGATCTTTTGCCCTTCATATTCATTAGCTCTTATTGGCCTATGCCTTGGTAGCCAAAATTTTCACCCTCCTCTTTATTACTGCACTTGTAGTGTGGGGTTTGGTATGGTTGATCTCGTTTATGGTTTTGGTACCTTTTACTAGCTAGGTTATTTATAGTTCTGGTCTTGGTCTGCTTTCCATTAATTTCTTGGTTCAGGGATCAGGACGTCCTTAGCTATTTGTGACAGCAGGGAAAAAATTAATGGAAAAACAAAGAAGAAAAACTTGAAATATGGTAGCCTGATATATGAAAAGATGTCTCGTAGCGTTAGGGATTCGAACCCCTGACACCATGGTTCGTAGCCACGTGGTGTAGTTCTCTGAGCTACAGACCTTATCCTCTCTCCACTGGAACTGTTTCCAGGAGTAGCTTGAAAAAGAAAAAGAAAAAACCTTTTCTTTCAGTTATTTTGGGTTAAGAAGATGTGAAAACGCATTTCTCTCTATAAGAACAATGGTGCGTTTTGAGGTGTGAAGTCAACAATAATGTAACTTGAATTTGTTGAGGAAGATAGAAAGGAATTTCCTTGGAAATTCTTATCATTCATATTTATCCCAGCAAATAACCAATTTTCTGTTATTCCTAGTAATTGTTTCTGATTTTCTAAGCACAGCCAAACAATTTTCTTTGAGATTCCATTCTATTTACTTTTCTCTTTCTTCAATTTCCCTTTCCTTGACAAATTCAACAACCAAAGGGGGTCGTGGTTTCAGTAGGTTACGGTTCTAATTTCTTTTTCTTGTCAAAATGCAAAATTTGAAAGTTTAGCTCCCTTTGTCTTAAATTATTGGGTATTAGTGTTACTATTTTTTTGGTTATTTTTTATTAAGTTCGTCCTTAATTATTTAGATTAATCATCTGTCTTGACAAAAAAAAATCTAAATCTCAAAAAGTTCACTAAAGACATTTTTTTTTTTTTTTTTTGTAAAAGATAAGTTTTTATTGTTTTTGTTTTTAACATCATCTTATTAGTGTGTTTAATTTCATCTTATTTGAATTTTTTTTAATTTCAGTTTATATTTTAAGAAAATATAAACAAAAATTGATGATCAATTATATGATACTTCCGTCTTAATGTTCTAAATTGTTTATTTTATCGAACGTTTAGATTAAACGTGATTAGTTCATGTTGTTAATAATGTTTGGTTATTATAATCTTTTTCATGGATGTTTTGACTGGACGAGCCCAAATTGCTTGAATTATTCGAATTGGGAAGTGGGCCCAAACTGCTTGAAATGCACCCCATGCAGTTCAGATGGAAACTCTGAGAAGCTCCCTCCTTAAATAATGCCAAAAAAAGTTCAATTAGTGACCTGAAATTAAGTTAGCTTTTTGAATATCCCACCACTAGGCAACGGCTATTATTTTATTATCTTTTTGGTCCCTGAAGTAAGGGAGGGAAGACCATTTCCATAGCAAACCAACCACAAATGAAATTCTTACTCGGTTGTTGAGAGACAAGGACAAACAAACCCAAACAATTGAATTAGCAACAAATCATTTACTCAGATAATGATATCTATTTTAAACAAACCCAAACAAGTGAACTAACAATACAATAGATATAGGTATTGTGGAGTTTGGAATTCACTTGTTGAACTTCCTGTTAGAATTTCGTTAGCCTTTCACTGTGCTACAAAACACACTACATTAGATTAGTGTTGACCAGTGTTGGGTATCTTTCGACGATCAACCTAGCAACTTGAAAGCTTAAAAGTGAGTAGTGCGCGTACCTGAGGTTTAGGTGCCTTTAGAGTATTTATAGGAAGTTCCTAACGGTTTGTTTGAGACTTTGGCTGAGGATGTTGTGTCGTGGTTCGGAAATCATGGCGCTTCTATCACATGTTCCACGTCCATATGAATCGATTGGGTATGTTTGCATATCCAGTGATGGTTTGGTCCCCACGTCTGTCTAGGTAGCTACTCGCAATGTGGGGGGCATCTTGCAACGATTTGTGTCATGACTTAATAAATCTTAATTCTCGTGTAGAATGCCAACTGAGTAGAAGTTCTACTGGACCTAGCATGTCATGCGCTTGGCGCTGACCGAGGCACGCTAGGTGGCATTATCAAATCCCTTGGCCAAATGTTAATAGACCCATCCCTAGGCCTGGGCCTGGGCCTGGGCTTGGGCCTAGGTCAGCTCAAGCCCAGCACAGATGAGCCGAGCATGATCATGGTCGAAAGCCCAGCCTACCACAGTAACACAATAGATACAGGTATAGCAGCAAAACTATTTTAGTCATTTACTCGATGTCCTCCTCACTCTATACCTTTGATTGTGCTTCTCACTATTCCCCTTTCTTACCGTTTTCCTCAATTTTTTAGATTCCCCGAGCCACCCCTACCCCCGGGCGATCTATTTTCCCATTTCCCTGCCTTTCCCCCAAAAAAAATAAAAACAAAAATTGAAGAAGAGTATGATCGTATAGCCTTGGATATTGGGTCGGATCCTATTGAATATGGGCGGGTGGCTCTGACTAGGCAAAATGGAAACAATTTCAATCCGAGTGGTTTTGACTAGGCAACATGTGGCTCTGACGGCCGTTGCCAAGTGGTGGGACATTGAAAACGTTTACTTAGTCTCAGGACCAAAGTGAAAAATCTTTTAATCCAGGGTGTAAAATGAAAAAAGAGAGCATTATAGGTCAAGGGAGCGAAGTGAAATTTTTCACTTATCTTAACCCGAGACCAAAAAAATATTGATTGGCCTTTTGCATAGGGCTTGGCGATTCCCTCCTGAGTTGCTGCATCTGCAATTAAGGTGGGGAAAGACCAAGTCTAGTAGGTTCATGCCCCAGAGCCAAATGTGTTGACCTAAGCTTTTAATTCATTTCCTATTTACAGCTAGATTAATTTCAGCAAAGAGCGTTGGGGATGTGGGGCCCTGGGCACAAAATACTATTTGGGTGTTGGGTCAATATTTGAACAGTATTTTTTATGCTAAAATGATATCATTTGCTGCACAACAGTGCTATGTAGCAAGCTCTCTCTTTCCAAGTGCCGGATACCAATTTTTAAGATGTAGAGCTCAATGTACCAATTAGACAGGAGACCCACCTCCAACCTTGCTGTCTAAACAAAATTGTCAAATCTCACGTGAATATTGGCCACCTCTTCTATGTACCCGTTTGATTGCTCATAATAACCTCAAATTCAAGCGACAACTTCAAAAACATAATGCGATGTTTTGTGGGCTGGTCAGCGGTCCCTTTCAATCTCACCCCAAGTAAAGGAACCTCACCAGCCGAATAAAAGTCACCAATTCAGTATATTTAGGTCACGAAGTCGTTTTGACACACAATATGTCTTACTTATTGTGCAGTATTAGTGAACTTTTTTGGGTGCATATTGTTTTGTGGAATGATAATTGATTATTATAGTAATATCCCAGGAGTTTGGATTCAAATAAGGAGTATTTTAAGTGTTCAACGGTCACTGCTTGGGATTTGACATCTTCTGTGCCAAGCTTCATGCTTGTTTGTATTAAATTTGGGCGTGTTCATTGGTACTTGTATTTGTACTTTCTTCCTGTCGGAGATTCGAACGTTGTGAGGAGCTTGTTGAGTTTACGCAAAAAGAAACATCTATATAACGACACAATAAGTTCTTGGGTTTGGCTCCCTTTTTAGTCTGAATACATAATTGGAGAGTTTTTGTCTGGATTTTTGAGCCCTAAAAGTGCAGAATTCAGAGTAAGTTTATTTTGTACTTTCTAACGATAACCATGTTAGCAACAGTGAATGATGAGATAGTGATAGTGTATTGTGAAGTTGTAAAGATTCGTCAATTTGATCCAATTTTTTTTTCAAATTCGAGTAACAAACTATAGCTTGCATGGGAAAACAGCTAATTAAGTCTGTTACTAATGGTGAGACGCTCTTATACTTAAGTTAGGACACGTAGAATGAAAGCACAAACGTGAATATACTTGTAATTGATTGCGTAATTTATTTCGTCCTGAAATTCCATATATGTATGTAATGTACCTCTGATATTGGTAATGGAATAATTCCGAGATTCTCTCCTGATTTATCAAGGATTTCATCCAAATCCTTTTGTAATCACTCATTCGTCAAATGTAGTTATTACCTTGAGTGCAGAGATTTTCGTAAGGAGATCCTTGCCATAGTTTTACCTTTTCCTTTTCGGGTTCTTTTCCATAAGCTTAAGGAATCTGCATGGTTATTCGGACGGCAAGTCGGAGCTCGACATCTCAGCAGATTATTTTGTCGACCTACCTCACTGTCCCGCCTTAGATGGGCTCTGGTACGTTGTCTGTCATGGTTGATCGTCGTCTTGACCCGACAACTCCTTGGTCGAGCAGTCGGGTCATCTCATCAATTTGACCTACTACACGTATCAATTTGGTCTAATTGAACTCCGTGCGCACCTAGTATGAAGTAAAGAGAATAATTGATTAGGAGACCGTGGCTACACCTGATTTGGTGTCAACAAAGACCATCTAATGACTAAGTTAGTTTCTCAAAGTAGTAATAGCTTCAGAAAAATTAAGTTATGTTTAGTGCAAATATTAGAGATTCCTTCGCTACTGGAGAAACTTTTTATACATATATAAGAGTGAAGGCCATCCATCGCTCCTTTCTCCTACGTATGTCTTGAAGATTGGTCGTATCGTGAATGAGATTCACAAGACTTCAAAATTTAAAGCAGAACATATATAGCATTCTTATCTCATCTGATGGATAACCTTATGCTCTGAAAGCTGAAGGTCAAATCAGCTTAGTTTGACACAACACCAACTAGTCTCTCATGATTAAGTTAATTGATTGAATCTCGTAAAATCGAGCAATTTTTAGCGCAATTGTAATATTCTATAAAAATTTAAAAAAAGTTGTTAAAAAAATAGGGATGATGGAAGTTGATTTTGAGAAGAATTTTGCTAATCACCGTTTATGGGCGGTGGATAATATGCACATAATGTGAAATAAAAGTGAATATTAATACATATTTTATAAATATTAATGTGTATTTATAAATATTAATACACATTTTATGAATATCGATGTATTTAACATATTATTCACCGCCGAGAAGATGGTGGTTGGCATTTTCCTTTTGAGAATAGATGAAATTAAACAAAGAAGTTACTAAATGACAAAATGGCTCATATCTCGAGAGCACCACCATGTGAAGTGGTTAAAACCTCCACCTCAACAATGCTTGGTATTATGTTTGACCAACGTCTAAAATACAAAGCATGAAATACTTCTTCTTTTAGGATTGAATAAATGTAATTTATTTTGATTGAAGTCATATACAAATTGGATAGGAGAGATCTGTTGTACAAAGCGTGAAAAATAATGGTGTTTTGGTGTTCGTTTTGACATTCAAAACACTATATCCGGAAGTCAAATGTAATTTGAGTTTTAAAATAACATCGTTTTAATGCACCATACACATGATATTTAGGGTATCTGGTTCCATACAAATTGTACTGGTCATAGGTCTAAATCATTAAAATGATTAATAAGGAGAAGCAACAAATAGAGGGGAAAAAACAAACACATAAGCTTAAAACAAATCTTTAACAAACTACCAACAAAATACATTAGAAAGACCTTGTAATTTCATTTGGGAAAATGACTGGGACACTAAATGTCCCCACACATATTTAAACAGATATATTTATATTCCTCGTGACGCTCACGTACATCTGTTGGAGTTTTATGTGTGTGTGACATTTTTAAAAATCATATATTTATGCGTAGTATTACTCTTCCATTTGTTAACGAAAAATATTTTAACGACATAAAAAATCACGCACTGTTATGACTAAACTCACACACTGTGAGTGTATGTGTAATTATAGCATTACTCGTGGTCAATACTCACAAAAAGTTTGTATAAGGCTTTTACTTTGATTTTAATTGAGTTATCAATTTGTGACTGGTGATATTACTGGGCTCACCAACAAACATGAACATTGGTTCTTATTATTCTTACCGGATATCAAACTATAAGTGTCCCTAAGTGAGCCATTATTCGTATGAACCAAAAACAATCATTTTTCATTATCGCCTTAGGCATACCTGGGATAAAAAAGATTTAGTTCGGTCTATAGCATATGAGAACCGTAGAAGCCTCATTACACTATCACGAATGGAAAAAAGTGAACGCGTGTTGCAATAATGTCTTCGCTACTTGAACAAAAAAGCTGAAAGAGGAAAGTCTCTATAATTCAATCTTATATTAATATTAAGAGATTTTCACTTTATCAAGACCAGCTGGTTGAGTTGTCTATCATATTTAAAGATTAATTAATGTGTAATTAAATTGGTCCACATAATAATATGAGTTACTACAAAAGAAAATCCTAAAGTAGTAAATGATATATGCGGATCACCCATACCACATATGGACCCAAAGTCTGATCCACGTCATTATCGGGGTGATCCGGTGGGTCCTCTCAAAATTTTGGTGCTACCCGGTGAGGTCACGGGTCATTGATTTTGATGAAATGATTGTTTTCGTATTTCTGGGGCTCTGTTTGGCCAGCTTGTCTCTGACGCCCTCGCACTAACAGTAACGGCTACTCCCTTCCATTATTTTATTTTCAGCTCCTCCTCCCACAGGAGGAGAGAGAGAAAGATATACCCATATCATATATATATAGAGAGAGAAAGAAAGAAAGAAATATCCATATATATACGTGTGTATATATAGAGAGAGAAAGAGGGGGGAGAGTAGAGAGAGAGTGATGTGATGTAATAAGCCCCAGGAAATTTAAAAAAGGCCACGTGATGGAAGCAGTGAAGCAGAGGAGTAGGGAGTACTAGGAGTAGTGCCAGTTCTTTTGGCGCGAAACGAGGGGTATGGACCCCACTTCCCCCGCTTTAACTGCGGCCTACCTGTTCCCTCCCCCCTTTAGTTTGACTCAAAGTGTTCTGAAAAGCAATTGGCTTCTCGCCGTTCCACGCGCCATCTGTTGGCGAGTTCCCTTAATTTAAGTTGCTTTATTATTTTAAATTTATCCTAATTATTTTAAACAAAAATACTAACTATTGCACATTAAGAGGTAGATAATGTATAAAAAAATGTATTAATATGCCTAAATTATATATTAATATTCATAAATATGTATTAATATTCGTATAATATGTATTGATATTCGTGTTTGTTGGGCATTTTGTGTATATTATTTGTCGCCCATTAAATGATGGTAACAAGATTTTATTTTAAATTATCATAACATTGATCTAAATTTTTTATTTAATTATTTTTCTTTTTATGTTTCATTAACCTTTTATAGATTATTGATTCTTCTCGACGAGAGGTTTCAGTCAAATTATAAATAATAAATTAAATTTAAAAAATAAAAAATATAATTTAAAAATAACATCTATTACGTCTAATTTTTCTATAAAAAAATGAATAGAGACAAAAAAAAATTATGAATAGGCAAGGTAAGCCAAATTGAGACTTACTGAACATTACATTCAGAATTCTTAAAATCATGCCTAAATTAAACAGATATATCAAATCTCACAAATTATTACTTTTAATGTGTGTGTATATATAGGTATACATGCTACTTAAATAAGGAGAAAATAGGCAAATATGGTAATTAGGGAATTAAATCATAAGGCGTAATTTTAGATAGGATAAAAACTTACACTAATTTAGCTTAATTTTTTAAATAAATATAGACTATCAATTATTGAAATAAACAATTGAGATTAAACTATTTCTTGTGATCCATGCGTAAAGTACGGGTCCTTCAACTCTAAAAAGGGTCCTTCAACTCTAAGAAGTGGCTTGGTGGTCAAGATTTGAGACTTAGAGGTATACTTTTTCTTAGGTCTCAAATTTGAAATCTCTCGGGTGCTATCAATCTTTATGGAGTTAGTTCATACAGGGTAAAATCTTGACCTTAAATGAGCCTTTCCCGCAAGTAAACGGTGAAATTAGTCTCCCAATAATCAATCGATAATAAATTGAGAGTAATCTCAGAGTTATCTCAAATACCTCGGTTATAAAAAAAATAATTGGTACAATGTCCTTTTCAAATTGAATATCTGTCACTACTCACTCACTCACACTGTGGTCCCCCCTCAATCCACTCAGCCTTAAAAAACGCTAAATAAAGAATTGAAAAACTAAAACCCTACTAAAGTCAAATTAAGGGAGTTGAAGATTCTATAGGAGCAGGATTCTTTTCATTTCCATTTTAATGATCCACCAACAACCATATCAATAATTCATATTCTTTTATTATATTGTCTAGTTTGTCTCTTTTTGTGAATTTTTTCAGACATTTTTTTATAATTTAAATTATTTATTTTTTAGAATTTGTTCAAGAAAGTTGATTGTGTCAAAAAATAAATTGACCGAACACCCATCGTTATAATGTTAAAACACATCTATCTTGGGATACAAAATCATATCAATCAATATCCATTTATCTTTACTTTGACGTGGTTGATTAGTAGTCTCGACAAGTCTTTAAAAAGTTCACACTTTAAATCATAATTGCACCTTTTTTCCCACGTTTTATATAAGTTGGTGAGGTGTTATAGTGCACTCTTATACTATAGCGTTATAGTGTCACAAAATGATAATTTTGTTCGCATATAAAATTGTTCAAAAACGTTTTAAACTAATATAAACATAATTAAATTGTAAATAACTTTAAATAAAAATAAAATTAAATCGTTTTGCTGCACAAAATATGAAAACATTGTAGAGGACTTCAGCAAATTGAACTGACCTTGATTACCAATCAAATTTAATCCAAATTGTAAGCAATTTGAGAAACATTTCAACATTCTTGTCAAATTCCAAGTGCAATGTGCCAATTTTGATTGTACAAGTGTAAAATCAAACTTCTACAAACTAAAGAGGCCAAATTGCAATTACCCCT
The DNA here is from genome assembly GCA_019985065.2 of Arctostaphylos glauca. NCBI lineage: Eukaryota > Viridiplantae > Streptophyta > Magnoliopsida > Ericales > Ericaceae > Arctostaphylos > Arctostaphylos glauca. Next base: position 17,949,260 of record JAHSPW020000014.1, on the reverse strand, counting down.
AAGAGAAAAAAAATCTGAAAAACAAACTTCTGTTCACGCCGGCGAAGGTTGGGAGGTGGGATCGGCGGACGACGGAATGTCAGGCCCCACACGGCAGCCTTCGAGCATGAACACAATATCAGACATCATCGGACGGTCTAGCGGGTCTGGCGCCGTGCAAAGCAATCCCACTTTCACGCCCAACAAAAACTCTTCCCACTCCGATGACTCTGGATCAAGCTCAAGCAAACCAGGCTCCAGCAATTCCGAAATCTGACCCCTTTGTAGCTGCTTCTTCACCCACTTCACTATGTCCTCGTCTTGCGTAAACATCACCGGCCTTTTTCCGGTTAGTAGCTCGAGCAAAACAATCCCATAACTGTAAACATCAGACTCTTTCGTGGCTACCCCTGTTAGTGTTACTTCTGGTGCTGCATAACCCAGTGTCCCAATTGAAGCTGCTGTGGAAGAGGAGGGATCGGCGGGAGTCGAGACGACAAGCTTTTCCAGCCCGAAATCAGACAAATGGGCTTCGAAATCAGCATCGAATAGCACGTTTTGGGGTTTAATGTCACCATGAACCATTGAGGCTGAGTGCAAAAAGGCCAATCCGCGGCTGATTCCTAGAGCGATGAGGTGACGCATTGGCCAATTCAGTACGTGTCCGTCTTGGTGGGATGCTTCTTGGAGAAGGGTTGCTAAGTTTCCATTCGGCATGTAGTCGTAGACTAGGAGTCTGAGGTCCGGTTGGCCTGCGTAGTAACCGCGGAGAACGGTTAGGTTCCGGTGCTTCACTTTTCCGAGGGATTCTGCTTCTTTTCTGAACATGTTTTCGTCAAGGGATCCGTCGGGGAGTCTGCGAATCGAGAGGACCATTCCATCGCCGTAACAGGCTTTGAAGATTAACCCGTATCGAGTCCTACTCAGAACGTTTTCCTCGTCGAATTGCCTTGTTGCTTCTATTGTTTCGGCCAGAGTGATCTTGTTATTGAACATGACAAGTTTTGGAACCCCGTTATCGCCACTGCCGCGCCCCCCACTTGCTGCAGCTGAACTAGCCCTAGCTGGGCTCCGTTTCTTCTCACCGGACGCTCCTTTTTTCAGCCTCCTGCGCCAACGAAGGAGTCCGAATATGTAGCAGCAGCAGAATGCCAGGAGGCCAACTCCACTGGCAATCAAAGCAATTAACAGAATTAGCTTCTTTCTCCTGCTGGTGTTACCCTCCTTACATTTGCGACCCAAGGGCTTTCCACATAAGTTCTGATTTCCTGCAAATTCTGAGGTATTGTTGAATCTGGAACCGAGTGGCGGTGGAATCTCACCTTCCAGATTATTGTAGGAAACATTGAAGTAGACCAAGTTGGAGAGGAGAGTAAGGTTTGCTGGAATCTCTCCACTCAAGTTATTTGCCGAGAGATCTAGTTTTGTGAGGTTTGACAAATTGGATAATGAGCTTGGTATGTCACCCGAAAGATGATTTGACTCTAGTAAAAGGGATGTTAGGGATGAGCATTTGGCGATTTCTTCTGGAATTTCTCCGGTTAAGTTGTTCTTACCCAAATCAAGCTCCTTCAAACGGGAAAGACGCGAGAGATCAACTGGAATTTGGCCACTCAAAGAGTTCGAACGAAGACTCAAGGCTTCAAGATTAGAACAATTTCCTAACTCGGGAGGAATCGGACCAGAGATGTGATTTTTTGACAAGGAGAGAACAACCAATGACTTAAGGAAGCCAAATGTTGAAGGAATAGGACCAGAGAAGGCATTGGAAGAGAGGTTCAAGTAGCGCAAACCCAACAAACTGCTGAAACCCTCAGGAACAGCCCCAGATAACTTGTTCTCTTGCAAAGCAATCACTTGTAGATTTGGCAAACCGGAGAGATCAAATGGTATGTTGCCGGAGAGATTCTGTTTGCTCAAATCCAGTGTGGTTAGCTTGTAAAGATGGGCCAAACTCGCCGGAATAGTGCCTGAAAAACCATTAGCACTCAAATTCAGAACTGATAACTGTCTTAGATTCCCTACATTCAACAAAACTTCGCCGGAAAACTTGTTCCCGCTGAGGCTTAATGTGGTCAGATTGCTCAATAGCAATATCTCCCCTGGTAAATCTCCCGTCAAGTTATTATCAGCTAGATTCAGGACTTCAAGCCCAGTAAGATTTCCGAAGTTCGATGGAATTGAACCTGTGAAGTGATTCCCACCAAGTGACAATGTTCTCAACCCTCTAAGCATGCTCAAGAACGCAGGAATTTCTCCAGAAAAACCATTTCCTTCAAGATCAAGAGCACGCAAAAGACTACAGTTCGTCACGTCTGCTGGAACCAATCCGTCCAGTGAATTATTTGCCATACTTAGCTCCTCCAATCTCCATAAATTCCCAATCCGACTCGGAATCGAACCAGAAAACGAGTTACCAGAAAGGTACAGCCTTGTCAATGTGGAAATATTCGTCATCCAATTAGGAATCACACCATGTATCTGATTCTGCTGCAGATCCAAAGCCTGCAAAACACTGAAACACGAGGCTGTTTCGGGCGCAATAATGTCCGTGAAGGCATTAAAGCTTAACTGCAATATCCGGATGGACGGAGGATAGACGGAGACGTTACAGAACAAGGAAGAGGGGATTGAATCAGACATATTGTTGTGTGAGAGAGAAACTACTTGGAGATTTGGAAGAGCGCCGATTGCCGGCGGTATAACTCCGGCGATATGGTTACCGTCGGCGCTGAAGTGAACTAGAGATGAGCAGTTGGCGATTGCCGAAGGTAATGGTCCATCCAAAAGGTTTTGATCGAGCCAGAGGTACTGAAGCTGTTGAAGCTCACCAATATTCGCCGGAATCTCACCGGAGAACTGGTTATACGACAGATTGATAAGCTCAAGCAGTGACGAACTCGATAAGTTTCTAGGTATTTCACCGGAAAATGCGTTCGATGAAATGTCGACGAAACGGAGACTGCGAGGGAGGCTTACAGGGATTTCGCCGGAAAGATGGTTCATGGCGACGCTGAGTATTTGGAGACCGGTGAGGTTGGTGATCTCCGGCGGGAGTTGGCCGGAGAATGAGTTGTATTGAAAGAAAACGGAATGTAACAGAGTGCATTTGGAGAGGGAGGAAGGTATAGTACCGTTGAAGAAATTGGAACGGAGGCTAATCTTGCGCAGCATGCTCAGGTTACCGATTTGGTTGGAAAGTGGCCCTGCGAGCTGAAGACGAGGGAGGCGGAGCTCGGTGACTCTGCCATTGGAGCAAAAGACGCCGCGCCAGTCACAGGGAGCCGACGGCGTCGACGAATCCCAGCCATTGAGCGCTCCAAGAGGATCATGGAGATTGAGCTTGAAGGAAGTCAAAGCGTCGATCTCAGTTAGGGTTCCGCCGGCGGCGGCGGCGCCATATAGCAAGGGGTTGTTGAGTATAAGCAAAAAGAGGAGAAGTACGCTCGTCGCCATGAAAGTTGCTGCTGCTGGCATTTGCAGCAGACCGTATTAGTAGTAGTTTTGTCTTGTGGCGAGAGGGTTGAGGTTATGGAAATGGGCAGTGGGAGCGTATGTTAGCAGTTGGAGCCTGGGAGTGTTGGCAGAGGAGGAAGACAAAGCATTGGCCATATGTTGCGCCGCTGTGCGCATGCTTCCCAGACCCACACTCCAAAAACAAACACCTCCTTTCTCTCTATATCACTCACTCACTCTCTCTCTCTCTATATATATATATCTCTCTATATATCACTCTCTCTCTAGATTTCCTCTTCCCCAAAACTGTCTGGGGGAGCACTTTTTTTCCAAACAGGCAAATGGGGTATGGGTTGGCACTTTTTAACCTCCAATATCATATGGATTGAATCATTTCAGGTACGTGAAGCCCACATACACAGTTTTTTCATAATTCTAAATATAAATGTGTCTGAAATTTTGGGATGTACTTAAATTTTTTTATTAATTTTTAAACTCTACATGTATTGGATGGTTTCTTACACATACGTGTCAAAATCTATGCATGAGAGTTTGTGTTTGTAGACTCTCTCAAATGAAACCGGTCCAATTTTGGTATTTTTGGGTTTATTCAAGTTTACTTCGTTAATTGAAATTGTTCATTTTGTAGAGTAACTCGAGAAGTTTAATCATGTTAAAAATGCTCGTAAGCGCCTCGTCTCTACCATCGCATGTGGGTGTAGAATTTAAGTTCAGGTATACGAATTCTACACTTATATGTGATAATAGAAGACATTAGAACAACATGTGAAGATGCTTATGTATGGTGAATAATAACTCATTATTTGCAGTGTGTTGTGAGCTATGAATGTTGGAGGTTTTAAACCTTTTTACTTTTCCATCTACTCCACACTCTTCTATGTGACAAGTTTGGAGTGCAAAAAAGGCCTCACCTAAGTTTATGTTGATAATGTTGCAACTCGTAATGGTTTAGTAAATAAATTTAGAATACTAGAAGGTCTTACGAGATAATTGGAAAAACTCTCTTACTCATAACAGTCATTGACGATGTGCAATTTAAAAAGTTCTGTGACAGTTATTAATAGTCTGCAACTCAAAAATCTCAACTTATTTGGGGTTTGAAATAATCCCTTCATAGTTATATATAAGTTCAATTCGTTCAGTTCTACAAAAAATAAGAAATTATTAATAATTTTGTCATCAACCAACATATCCATGATTTCATGTTCTTAGGTGAGAGAGTAACAGATACAAATTCAGTTCGATAGATGGTCCTTGGTTGTGTTTTATCGGCTGAATTAGTTATTTTAACACTAGAAGACAGATGTTGGTACGATCTCCAATACCCACGCTAAAGCGACGAATTTGATTTAAGAAAACTATAATTTCACATGACTCGTTTTTTGTTTGTATATGTTTTATAATTTTCATTTCTTTATAGTTTGTCATTCTAATTTTATAAGTGATAGAAGTCATTTCTAGAATTTGAGTTTTTTGTCTTCCATGACCCAAATAAATATTCTAGTAAAACTTGAGGAAGGGACAAAATACAATAAAAATTAAATTAATGCGACATTTTAATGACGTGATTAGAATATATTTATCTCAAATAAAAACAAATTACTATTACATAGACTCTTAAGCTTTTAAAACAATTATATCATAACTCCAATTGTCATCAACCAAACCATTGGACACAAAGATCTATGTCCCCATTTGCGTCTCTTTTCATTATATCCTCGTATAGTGCCATGATCGGTCCTCTCGTGTCTTTTAGGTTATTTTTACGTAGAGCAGCCCTCTTCGAATAACTTACGATGAATCTTCGCTAAGAATTCTTTTTATAAACGCCTAATCAATGCAAACTTTATAAAAGATGACATTTTTTATGGGGTCAAAAGAGTTAAGTACAACGAGTTGTGGGGATCGATTTATATAGAGGTAAACCCTAAAAGAAAGCCCTAGTTATTTCTTACTATTTCACAATTGCTTTCCCCTTTTTGCCTTTTGCTCTTTTTCCTTACTAGTCACAGACATAACTTTTGAACACTATCGTGCTTTTGATACATAAGAGGGCGAAATGGGAAGAGCAGAATAGTGAGGAAAAAAAGTAGGAAAATGAGAGCCAATCACTCTAGTGTGTGAATTAGGAGTGGCAATGGAGCAAATCAGAACAGATATTGAGATATCTATCTGTATTCGATACCTGAACATTATTTGATATCCAATTTTGCTCTGATATCCTTAGGAAATAAAATGGTTATACCGTAAGCATATCCAACTGATATCGAGATATCTGAATTTTAAAAACACGATGAGAATATATTTATCCTAAATAAAAAAACAAATTACTATTACACAGACTCTTACGTTTTTACGACAATTATAATCCGATCAAATGTTTTTCCTAAATGTCTAACCAATACAAACTCTTAAAAGATTGAATTTTTCACGGGTCAAAAGAGTTAAGTGAAATGGGTTTATGGGGATCAATTCATATAGTGACTCAGAAAATTTTTATAATCCATACGTTCATCTTCAGATTATTTTTTAAGTAGAGTAGTCTTCTTCGAACAACTTATGATGAATCTTTGCTGATAATTCTTTTCATAAACACCTAATCGATACAAACTTTATAAAAGATGACATTTTTTATGGGTCAAAAGATTAGTTAAGTACAACGAGTCGAAGTGATCGATTCATATGGATGTAACCCTAAAAGAAGCCCTAGCTCTTTCCTACTATTTCTCAATTGCTTTTTCCCTTTTGCTCTTTTTCCTTGCTAAACCCTAACAAGATGTGACCTTTGAACACTATGGTGCTTTTGACAGTCAAATGGTAGGTGCAAAAGAGTAGGGAAAAAAGTAGAAAATTGGGAGGGAATCACTCCAGGGTGTGAATTCAATCACACCACTTCCATGATATGCCATATAGATTATATATATATAGAGAGAGAGAGTGACAGAGAGAGAGAGAGATATGAAAGAATCATGAATAATGGCAGCTTGGCTATAAATGTGGGAGTTGCCAAAATTTATTGGTGGGAAAATATATTGGGTTTTTTTGGGCGGGAGTATTAAATCAAGTTGGTCAAAATTGTAATGGTTTCATCAAGTTTGGGAGTGTTTGTGTGTGTGTATGTGTGTGAGAGAGAGAGGGGAGAGAGGAGAGAGATTAGAAAGGAAATAATGATAAGCACATTTGGCATGTTGAAGATCTTGATTGGGTGATGTGGGTGTGTCCTTTTGGAGGGAATGAAACCACCGAAAGTCACCTTAACACCTGTACCCCTCAATTGCATTACGAATTCGAAATAGTCTATGTTTTGTTTAGCGTGCATCGACCTTTTAGATGGACAAAGTTGATAGTAATTTGATGATGCCGGAAAATGTTTGGACGCTTTTGAGTCTTGCTTATGATTTTTACACACAAATTCGATGATTGTGGGTAGTTTTCCAATTGTGAATTCTTTGACGATTAAGTTAGAATGCTATTGAACTGTGTAAACTAGTTTATGTAGATTGATGATCGAATAATTACGTACCTGGTCTCATAGTTGAAAACGAGTATTAATACTTCGGGAAGAAGAGTGATCCCAGACAGATAGTCACCGGCATTGGTGCCCCAATTTCATTTGTAGAGATCTACTACGCCTTGATTCGTGCATGCCATCTCTAGGATGCGAGGGAATCAGTGACGCCATCCTTGAGATTGCATGAGCGGTCTGGAGCAAGTGTTCAACGCCATCTATGCTCTTAACTTCCGTGTCACCTGAGTAAAGGTCAATTTGATCGAAAGTGTGCGTGGTAGGCCGATCAACCATATTGTGCTCTAGAAGTTTTTGGTCAGTCTGGGAATCTTTTGGCCGATCGGTCAGTGCAAAGTCAGATTTGAGCACATCAAAACTAACAATTTTTTATTGAAATTCTGACTTATGTCTAGCTATTATAAGTTATTTAAAGTTCAATTTATGTTGTTTAACAACAGAAAAGGGATGAAATCCACTAGGTCAATCCTTGGACCTTGTCAAAACAAAACCTATTAAGAAGTAAGCAATTTTTGGTCCACTGGTACGAGACAAGCAATAGGAAAGAAAGCTCCATCAGTACAAGACAGGCTCATTTGAGTAACCCAACTCTCAACACAATAAGTTTGAATATATTTTTAAGTTTTTTATGTTTCTAAATTAAAATTCTGCTTGATCCAATCAAACTCGTTTACCGTGTTATTCATTAAAAAAAATGAAAATTGAACGCGAGAAAACTACTATTTTAGAAAAGATATAAATCGTAAAACTAAGTTTACGCATCTCAAGAATGAGATGGAAGAATGAAGCAGCTGGTTTTGAATTGGACCAGGGACATGTTGTGCATTACATACAGTAGGGTATGCTACATTTTCATTTTCCTTCTTCAATTATTGATAAGAACTTAGAAATCGCTTTTCGTTCAAATTTATTTAATTAATTTAATGAATAGTAATTTTCAACCATTGCATCAAAATGATGTCGTTTTGGCGAGCAAAAAAATTGTCCGAAATTTGGGCAATTTTTTATGCACTCAAACGACATTGTTCTAGTGTGCAACACACGTTGTTGTGCGTAGTGCACAACAAGATCCCCCATTCCTTTCAAATTTTACCAAGAAATAAAGAAAGGTCGAATTCACAATACATACTTGGATCAAACCAACAACACCTGAACCAGTGCTGGTCATTTAAAAATTTCAATCGAAATCAATTTGTAAAATATTCACTCCGAGCTGATCGATTTCTGGGTTACATACCCAAAAGTCGCCCGAACCCAAACCAATTTCACCATAAAGTAGAAATTCCAGCAATTCTATGTAAGAGGCTGTTTTTGGTTCTGAAATTGTTATACTCGAATTAAACTGCATATGGGCCAAGGGATCATGGACATACCAAAGCCCATGTACTAGCCCACAGCCCAGCACCTACGCCCAATGCTTTTTTTTTTTTTTTTCCTTTTTCACAAAGTAACATTTTCAAAAAAAAAAATTAAATGAATCACCCACCACCAAGTGAATGGTGGGAAAAAATTCTCATTTGTAGGTGGATTTGGGACGTGTGTACATTGCACAACAGGATGTGTCGTCAAAATGATATCGTTTTGGTGTCAAAAAACTATTCAAATTGTTAAGTAGTGTTCATACATCTTTCAAACAGTTTATAGAGTACAAAAATGACATTATTTTAACGCACAACACACCATGTTACGCACATTGCAAAGCAAGGTCCCCATTCCATTGTGGGTAAAAAATATAAATATCATAATAATTCCTCAAAAGTTCTTAAACTCTCTACACCAATTTGACAAGTCGTTTGACAAAGGGTCTCCGTATCGTCCCAAAATACTACATTCTAATGTATCTCTCGATAGTTTTTACCAGAATTTCATCGACATGATTTAAGTGTATTTTAAGTTGTCACCCATAATGAAAAATTGTACGTTACTCGTGTTCAAAAAAGAGCTACTCCCGATCCCCGAACAAGGCAAAAAAAGGGTAACACCTTGGTAATAATGCAACTATTAGGGCACAACCCCTAAACTTGAGGCTAAGTCCTAACAAAGGCCTAAATTCTTGAAAAGGCAAAGACCTGTAAAAGAAGGAAAGCCTGAGATTATCAAGTCCTTGTAATTTGTGTAAATTAGGACTTCTTATGCCTGTCCAAACAAACGTAAGAAACTGCTGAACCAAAAACCCAAACCTCTTCACATCTACTTATTCAATTGAAAAATAAATAAATTACCAAAATGAAAAATACAAGATAATTCTGTGAACCCAAAATGGGTCTAACAATGGCCCCAAATTGGATGAATTATGCAGTTGGCATGATAATAAATACAGCCCTAAACAAGCAGACAAAGGAACAAAGTACAGTGTCAAACTTTCAAAAGGACACACCAAAGGAGGTAATTTTCACTCTTCTAGTTCAAGAAAGGGTTAAAACCTGCTAAATCATCTACCATAGCCAACCCAAGTGGACAAAAAGGTCTCAAGCAGATCAAATAATTCCAAGAAACTAACCAGTTTTTGATGTTGGCAAATATAGAGGAAACATCAAAGAAGTTTCTGATGCGTCTGTGACCTTCTTTGCCAAAACCCTCTTGGGTGCAGTAATACTTTAAAACTAGTTCAAATTCTATGTACCCAAAATCCTTAGTATTCTCATTTTCGCACGTTTTATGCCATTAGATCAAGTGAGAATATTTAAAATTCTTACGTGATCTGAGGGGCTATAAAACAAATTTACAATTGAAAAAAAATGTATAACGAAGTCCAATGAAAACTATAACAATTTTGCAGCAGCTGGGGCTAATACAAGGGTATCACAATTACCAACTAATCTCATTTGCAATGTTAACAACGGGTGTCTAAGATGGTGTAACTGTTGCACTCAATGTATGCTCTACTTTCAGCCTACGACGGGCTGTGTGTAGGCATCGAGTCCACAAAAGCACAACAACAATTACTTACAATCAAAGATTCGACCCTGCTCGTTTACGCTTGGGTCTCATCTTTAGCCCTAACAGTCAGGACAGCAATTGGGGTACGATCTAATCCTAATCCTATACATGTGATGCTGTAGTCTTGCCTACCTGTTCGGAGCTTAGAGCCTTTACTTTTGATTGTATTAGATATATTCGAAAGTTTGCACGTCATTTTTACCGTTTGCCACTCTAGATATATTAAACTCCAAGAAAAAAAACCCATTAAACGGGCAAGCCTGAAACTCTCTCTCTTTCTCACGTTTATCACTCTATCTATCCATTGTACTGCATGGCATTTGTCCTATACAAGAGAGAATTTTCCAGGAAAGCTCCTCAGACCCAAAAGGTAGTTGCTTGCAAATAAGGCTGAAAGCACGACGAGCACATAAGTGGAAATCCCTCTCTATAAAAGAGAGAGACTATGAATTAATGAACAAACAGAGAGAGAGAAAAAAGATTGCAAGCGAGGAGAGAGCACTAGAGAAAAGGAAAGGTCATAGAAATTCCTAGGAAAAGAGGAGAAGAGAAATGGTGATAGAGGAAGTGAGCAGCAATGAGGCACTGCCCCTTCTCTCATTGAACCACATCTCTCTTCTGGTAAGATCAGTGTGGACTTCTGTGCAGTTCTACGAAGATGTCCTGGGCTTTCGTCTCATCAAACGCCCCTCTTCTTTCAATTTCCATGGAGCTTGGTAATTTCTCTCCCCCCATCTCCCTCCTCTCTCTTGCTCTCACTCACACCCGTGTTACCAGAAAACGCTGGTAACTCAGCAAATTACATTTTGAAATGCATGTTCCGAAACATGATACACCTTTGTTTGGCAATCCGAAGCCAAGTGCAGATTTTTTTCCTCTTTGTGTCTTCAAGATTTTCTTCTTCAGAAGAAAAACCAAATGTCTTTTCATCAATTACTTCAGCAAATGATTGTGTTCATTGCACATTTATCGGCCCAAAGAAATACATTCCAGTGTCATAATCCATAAAACCCTACACCGTACCACAACTCTTTGATATTTGCACACAAATATCGAACACCAAACTAACAAATAATTACCTGATTTTTTCCAGGTTGTTCAACTATGGAATTGGGATACACTTACTTGAGAATGAGTCCATTGATGAGTACGACGACGTCATGAACGAACCACGACCAATCAATCCAAAGGATAATCACATCTCCTTCCAAGTAAGAAGTAGATGATCTTTTTCTTCCTCTTCTACAAAATTGATGTCTAATTTCATTTGTCTTGTAACAGTGCACGGATGTTGGACTACTGAAGAGGAGGTTGGAAGCCATGGGAATGAGATACACCACGGCCATAGTGGAGGAGGGAGGGATCCAGGTGGATCAGGTGTTCTTCCACGATCCAGATGGCTACATGATCGAAATCTGCAACTGCGATAACTTGCCGGTCCTTCCTATCCCTTCATCCTGCGCATTGAAGCCCAACTATGGAAATTATTACAACAAGATGGCAGCGAGCAAATGTGAGCTGATGGAGATTGTTATGCTGAAGAGCCTGAGCAGGGATATGATGAACTTTTCATTCTAATTAATGTCGTGAGATAGAAATCTCTTCTACTTAAGATTGTACTTACCCTTGGGGGCGAAATAACCACATTATGGCATATTTATTTCTGTTCCAGTAATCAATTTGCTTGATCTTCATGGATCCACTAATGAGTTCCAAGATTCATTTTCAACTGAGATACTGGCAAGAACAAGGATATGTGTGTGTTCATATATGGATATAAATACGTGTACAAGAAGGTGTGCAATAGTGCGCACCATGAAAATCCAGGAAACCAAATTACCATTAGATTACATTAAAAATGGAAACACAGTTGAGGGAGACAGAGAGAGAGAGAGACACACACAAGGACAGACCGCGAGCAGATGAGCCAGGGTAACTGCCCTACCTAAATTTCAAATTTTCGTTAGGTCCGTAGTAGTTTTTGATTTAAGAACTTCAAAACTGTACAACTTTGTCCGCCTAACGATCTTTACAAACTATAACCTGCCAACCCAAGATTTTCTTAAAATTTTGAATAACCCTCTCCTAAGATTGTATACATTTATAAAACATCTAACACTGTAAGATGAACATAGATGCACAAGATTGTATGCATCTGTATTTATAAATTATTACGGAGTATTATTTTTAGTTGAATAGGTTGCTCGAATGTATCTAAGAGGGTGTTTGGGAGCCTACTTTTTAGTTTTTTATTTTTGACTTTTTTGCTTTTTAGCTTTTTAGATTATGGCCATAATGAGTTTTGAATTTGGAAAGTAGTGTTTGGGAAAAATGTGCAGAATGCATTTTGCAAAAGTAGTAGAATGTAAAATGGGAATGAAAATGCAAAAAGGAGGTCTAAACCTCTTTTTGAGTTTTTGCTCCTAAAGTCGAAAATGGAAAATGAGTTCTGCAGAACTCATTCTGGGAATTAGCTCCCAAACAACCAAAATCCAAAAATGAGAATGGAAAAATGCAAAAAATGGGCTTCCAAACACCCCCTAAAACAACTTTTTTATAATACTTTTATAGTGTATCGACAGAAATTAATAGCATCTTTTATATGTTACAAAACATTTTTTTAATGTTTTGCTCATCCAATTTTAAAATTCTGTGTCCGTCTTTTTTCAATTTTTGTTCACCCAATGTTAAAATCATCTGTCCATTCTAAGAGAGGCAGAGAAGCAGTTAAAAGAAAACTAAACATAATAAAATGGAAGTTATTGGAAGAGGTTGAACAACCAAAAAATACAGATGCAGGCTTCTGGGGGGCAATTTTGACATGGAAAATAGTATGTGTTACCAAGTTCCAAAACGGGGCACACCAAAATTTTGAGTTCCAGTCTCCCATTACAAATCAGCATAGGCATATAAATATAGACATATATCAATATCTATATATACCTGTATGTATAACTGAGTGATTTTGGAGAAGATATGCCCAGAACCAGAACTGCTAAATACCCTTCAGAGCTTGTGTATCTTGAAGAATAAAGAAAGAAGCCCAATACTGCTACTACATACCTATTTGATAAAGAATAGAGATGACGATAATCTCATTAATCAAGACACAGCCTCCCCCGCAAACAGGCGATTACAAATCATTCCATCCAAAGGAACCACGCCTTGACAACTGCCATCAGCTTGGACATTCTTCTTCTTCTCCTTCCTAAAGTATTCTAATTCCTGAAATCTGCCACTTTTCTCAAGACCTGCCAATAGCACATTGTATGTACCCAGTGCGACAGCAATGCCCTTGCTCCTCATGGCTGTGAACATTTCAAGTCCTTTATTAGCCTTCCCTGAGAAAAAGTATGCGGCAATTAAAGCAGTGTAAGTGGCTGTATTCTTCTGGTCATCGGGCAATAGATCAAATATCTTAGCACAAGAAACAGGCTTTCTGGCACAACCAAGCCTATAAATTAAAAGCGACCCCAATGAAGTTCCAAGAGAAATTCCAGCCCTATTCATTTCCTCAACGATGTCCACGACCTTTGGAAATGTATTTGCTCTAATGAAGACACCCAGTAAGGCAAGATATGCAGTTCTGTCAATCCTTAGGCTCATTTTCACACTGTATTCAAACGCCAATAAAGCACTGTTTGGTCTGGAAAGGTCACTGTTGAATTCAATGATGGTTGAGATGATCTTATGGTCCAACCGAGTATTCTTATCCATCATGCCAGCAAGCAAGCAGTCAATGGCAACAAAACGTCGCCTTCGCAAGAAATCTAATGCAAGTCCTTCATCTATACTGGAGTTAAAATCAATTATAATTTCATTACAGTCTTCAGCCTTTTCATTGTTGCGACATTCAATTTGAAAATGTGGATTAACATTCCGTAGGAGAGCATCACTCTCCCCTGCAATTTTTAAAGTTTCCAAAGCTTCCATATAAACAGGATAACGGAGGACGAGAGAGTTTTCTTTCATATACTGAAGAATATGAATCATTGGCCATGCTTCACTTGTTTTGCAACATTTCTCAACAAGAATATTACATGTGGCTTTATCAGGTTGAACCCCAGCTTCCTGCATTTTATTAAAAATCTCAATAACTTCTCCGAATTTTCCTGGATTCATTGCAGAAGAGGCTGATTATTTAGTATAACAACATCAAAATTCCAATGACAGCAGCAGATAAAAAGCAGATACCGTTGTGCCTATCGGATGAATGAAATTTAACTTTTTAAAAAAAACGAAGCACAAAGATAGAATGAGGGCATCTAAAAATGTAAGTTCATGGTAACATGAAGTACCGTACATTGCTTAACATTGTGACTATATAAGACATATATATCATCTATATTCGAAGAGGATGACTCAACCCTGGCATGTTGTGGTCTGGTTCAGCAAGAATGTTCCTAGATGGAGCTTTGTGGAGTGGCTTAGCAAACTGGGGGAGACTACCAAGCCATAAGTCCCCTTGGTATCCAATTGTGGTGAAAATGGCTCAAACCAATTACCTACACTCAGCAACATAAATCTTTTTGTGCTACTCAACTCAGGCAGGAAAGAGTTACAACCAGGAAAGGTGTTCATTTTTTTCCTCGTGTTTGTTTGGCGCCCTTAACTAGAATCATAATAACTCGTAACCATCTACTCATTTGTCTGTCTCCATTACCTGTCACCAAATCATATTGGACCAACTACATATCTTCTCACTACATTCTGCATATATTGCACAAATGAATTGATTTGTGGCTCTTTTTCTTTTGGTTGCTACCATGCATCTCTATAAATATCTTTCCTTCCTGTTACTGTCAGCATATATGGACATAAATCCTTTATTTCATTTCCCAGACTATAAACTACAACAGATTCAATTGTTTTAACTATCATGATAAATCAAATTTGTCTCAAGTATCATTGGGTATCAACGTACTGCAATGGAAAAAAGCTTTCAAGATCTTAAAATAAGAAGCAAGTATTAACGTGATACTGGAAGCAACAGACTTATGCCACAGTGATCTATTGATATTGGGGGATAAATACGACAAAAGGCAACCCAAAGGTCTGAAGTCAGTTAAGTCTACTTTCACCTTTTCCCCATTCATAATGAGAGAAAGGTTTCTCTACAGAGCCCAAAATGGTAGACAATTGGATTCCACAATAGCATAACTCCAGATTGGCTAAAGATGCATATGAACATCAAAAGAAGCAAGCTACAATGAACTACAACTACCAGAAAACTAATTGAACAAGATTGATCATATAGAAAAGAAGAACGAGCAGATGGTAACTCAGATTGGAGAACCTAGAGTATGTGGTGCTGATGACCACTGGTCTATGCCAAAAGATGATTATAGGACAAGACAAAGCTTGATTAAAACGAACACTAAAATATCTTTGCTGAGGAATGCACAGCTTGAAAAGAAAAAATGGACGGACTTATCTAGATAATACTACTCTAGACGTATCATGATGTCAAATAACACCCAATCAGAAGACCAGCAAATTAGAGACCAAAGAATCATACTAACGTAAAAGGCTTGCTCTCACCATTGCTGGCAAGATGCTCCATTAAGACTGTGTATGTGTAGCAATTAGGAGAACAACCAGATTGCAGCATTTCTCTGTAGACATCAGTAGCATCCTTCACTCTGTTGTGATCAAACAAAACCTTCATATAAGCAGTAAAAGAAACAACTGTTGGATGACATTGATTAGTTTTCATATCCTCCCACACCTTGATTGCTCCATCAACGTCCCCATCATTTGAAAGCCAATGCATAAGTGAAGTATAAGTCACTGCATCAATCTTGATCCCCTTCTCTTGCATCTGTTGAAAGACGTAGAGCATAGATGAAATCCTCCTAGCTTCTCCAAAAATATCCAGCATGGTTGTGTAAGTAAACTGGTCATGCTTAAAACCTTTTAGCTGAGAGGCCCAATTGAAAAACAACCAGGCTTTTTCCAATGGCGGATGGGTTTTGAGAACTTGATTGACCATATAAGAATCCCATCTTACAGAAAGGTTCTTTAATTGTTCCTGAGCAGAATCCCAGGATGAAGACCTCAAAATGTTTGATATGTTTCTAATGGTATCCCTCGAATAAACCTTTTTGTCCAAATCTCCTCTATCAGCTGATTTAAGAGGTTTCTTCAACTTTTTGTTGAAGTGACGAATGGGTCTCTTTTGTCTACATTGATGAAGGGAATGTACCCATTTATTGGAACTTTTCTTCATATGATCAATGTGGGCAGCGAAAAGGGGCTTGCAAGATCTGAGATACCCACGAGCAACATGGAAGACAAACATAAAGAACCACCAAAACTCTTCAAGGAAAGTCTATCAGTTGATAATTTGATATTCACCGAGACAGCATAACAACAGAAGCAGCACCATACAAAATTTTAGAATTCTCGTGCGACATAGCTGTAAGCATCAACTGGACTCGTCACCAAGAAATCACGATACGTCAATTTTATTTAAGAGAAATAAAACAAGAATAAAACTGCTTTCTTCGTGAAAGGCGCGTTGTGATTTCAAATAAATAGAGAGAGAGAGAGAGAGAGAGAGAGAGAGAGAGAGAGAGAGAGAGAGAGTCCATACCAATTGCAGTGAAAGTGTTCCGAAGAGATCAACTGCAGAGACGATTCCTTCTCCTTCCGAGTTCCGACGGTTTGGGGGAGATGGAGGGAACCAAGCGCCTGAACCATCATTGCCCACCATAGTTGCATAAAGGGTAAAGCCCATTAGCATGTAGTATTGGATTGGCCCATTAAAGCCCATTGGCAATAGTATTGGATTGGCTCATTATTTTAGCAAATGGGCCTCATTACCCACATTTATTGTGTGTAATTTAAGAAGAAAAAAAAAGAAATAGAATTATCTCCTCCCTAATTAGAGATGATTTTTGACAAATAAAAAAACAATTGTATTTCATTAAGAAACAATTGTATTTCATTAAGAATGCATAGACTAATCGAAAAATCATAAGGGTTCGTACCGTAAATTTAACTAATACCGTAACTTAAAATGTTATGACTGTAAGAAACAAAAGTTCGTTTTTATACGATATTATTCTCATAAAATGGAGAAGAGGGAGAATTCGCAAATGGACTTTGACAACTCATTGGTTTAGGGTTGTTATTGGAATGAATCAGAGTTTTTGTATTCAATTTGTCTTGGCAATGTTTTGACTTATTCAATTTGAGTGGTTTGTAGCCAAATATGTTTGTCATTGTTAAAGAATTTTTCTTGTAAAGCACTAACAATATAAGTCGGAATTCATATACTAAGGTCATTCAATTTCTCTATGAAAAACTTATGTAAAAATTAAGAAGGATGAATACTATCGTGCACAATGCACAACGGAATGTATTGTCCGCCAAAACGATACACTACCAAAATGTTGTCCTAATACCGTTTCTTTGTTTGAACAGCTTTTTGATGGCCAAAACAACGTCGTTGGCGTGCAATTCACCTTATTATGCGTTGTGCATAATATGGTCTCCGAAGTGTGCTATGTTTATACGATTTTAGTAAAATACGAGTCATACTCTAGACAAATTTGATCATGAGTCTTTTTCTTCCTAGAGTACACTTTCTCTGGCATTTTTCGCGGTATATGTCATGCCTCCTCACACAACACACAAGTCGTGCTTTCAAACGATAATATTTTGGAAAATGATGCAAGCCAAATTCTTTCTAATTAGGCGTAGTGGCCTTTGGTATACACAAGTGTCTAATTAGCAAGAATTCTAACTTGGGTCATTTCCTAAAATGTGGCCTATGAATGCAAAATCTCTGTTGTGTGCGAGGAGGCACATCACACACCCCTACCCATTTATCCTACATATATCGAAAAAGTGGCTTCCAAGTTCGAAATAGTAAAAAGTGGTTTCTACTCGTGAATACGAATTTTTTGGTCTAGAAATGCAAAAGAGGTTGAATATACACACACGCACATAAATGAAGGGACTCCTCAAATTAAACAGTTGAAATTTTTTAACTGCAACCATTAATAACTTCCTTAAATAAGAGAGTTCTTCGAGTTACATCGTGAGATCCTTCAATGTTCCAAATTCATTCACACTATTCCAACTTCCAACAAGAAAAACAGTGGCTTTCAAGTGCTAAATAATAATCAAGGAAGAAATCAATCTTGGTTATATAAATGCACAACATTCAATGGATTTTATGTTTTGTAAAGAGGTTGGGTTCATGTAAAATCCCACAAAGGATAAGTCAATCTTGTTACAAAGAAACAAGCCAAATTTTTCATGGTGCTATCACTTTCCCACTGTTCTGATTTCTCTGCAGTGGCACCCCCACTCTTTTGAATATGATGCATCATTAGCCCCCACTTTTGTCATCACCCATCATGCCTATTTCCCCAAAACACACCACTTTTCATTGCTCTTTCTCTTCTCACATTAGCTTGCTACTGCTATTGCAGAAATGAAAACAGCAAGTTTATAAAGATTGAAAAAGTCTAGAAACACAATATTTCGTGCACAAATTCAGACACAGATACCTTCGGATGCACGTGGAGCTCTTTAAAATAATTGAATCTCATGTATAACTGACGATTTCGAACACATCTGTGTTTGGATACGTGCATAGAAATTGTGTTCTTAGACTTGCTCATAAAATTTTACTTTGACTCCACGTTTCTCTAACCTTCTTTTTTCCCCTATAACATATACACATTACCTATACCCTCTGTTCATTAAGCCATGAGTGCAATGCCTCAAACTGCTATGAATCACGTACCGGTTTTGGGCATTAAGTCACGTAACGAACACAAAATTCGGCACTCATCGTTGGCTACCATACAGTTTCAAATACCTGGTGTACCAATCTGTACTGAACATTCTAGCCTACACTGAATATTTTCGGATTTAGGTCGGTACGCATTTATTGGGATTATCTTTCTAAAGTTTGTCTCATGTTTAATAGCACTCGAGTCATACAATAGTATGTCGAAATATCTACATTTTGAGATTTTTCCCATATCCCATAGTTGAATTGTATTTTACAGAGAGGACGGATATTTGGAGATAATACAAGATTCTTCTCTTTAAAATCTCTTTTGTCCTATCACGGTACACTTTTAGCCGCCTAATTATATCTCACATTCTATGTATACAATCACAATTGGCTTCCATCAACCTAACCATTACTGTGGACAAACATATGATTCCACTAGCAGAAATCCTCAATCCCCAAGTGGGAAAAAAGAAAAAAAAAAAACCAGATTTTTCTAGCAATTTTTTTTTGGCACCAGAAACTCTCATTCTCTACAATGCTGATCTCTATACCTAAACCCAATAACACAAAAGTGGTAAAAAATGCACATACATGTACATATGCTAAAAGTCAACTCTGTACCCAATTTACCCCTGCCTGACCCCACTAATGGAGACTAACCTGAGCATAGTTTTTTGTTTTTTAATGCACATGATGTATTCTTATAAATCCTACAGGCAGTAGAAAACTACAAAATCACAGCTTGACATGGCAGGAAGAGATAGCATAGACCAAATTCCTCTGCCATTCTTCTCCCTGCCATTTTAAACCCATCATTTTAACGGCTTTATCTATCTTCTAACATAACCTCTTTCTCATCAGTCTCAGCACATCTACTTCAAAAGCACACTCTTTTTTTGCATAAATTACCATAATGATGCTTACAATGATGATGTTGAAGCTGTTTTTGTTGATTTTCATGGTTTCAAACACGAATTCTGTGTCTTATGTAGAAGGGTCTGAGAAAAGATTGGTGGTGGTTGAAGAAGCCCATCAGGAATGGGTGAAACACATGGGTTCTTTCAACCATTCACTCTCCCAAAAACCAAGTAACAAATTCAGACCTTGTTTAATACTTAAGGTACATAAAAACCCAAAATTGGGAGGTTTTGTTTCAGTGCAAGAAGCCATAAATTCAGTCCCAGTTGTTAATCTCTGCCGGGTGGTTATATCAGTCAGTAGAGGAATTTACAGGTACTAGTTCCAGATAAACTCTTCTTCACATCATAGTTGGAATGTCTTTCAAGTTCTGAGTTAGATGTGTTAATGTGAGTTTTTAATGCTTTGTTAGTCTTTGGTATGAGGTTCTGTTTGAATTCGGAATGGTTTATGAATGAATATGTACAATGAGGGTCTCACTAAGGCAACAGGAATGACCCTTTCGTCTAAAGCAAATATTGATGGTTGCAGTTCAAAGGTTTCAGCTGCCATGCCATGCCATTGAGGGTTGCAGCTCAAAATTTTTGTTGTTTGGCTTTTGAAGAGTCCCTCCGTGTATATATATGTTCAACTCTCCCATGTTTTTAGACTTCGAAAATTTCTTTCTCAACAGCATATTCCATTTTCATGTTCTGCACGAGTGCAACTCAAAGATTTCTATTGTTTGGCTTTTGAAGAGTCTCTTCGCATGTATATATGTTCAACCCCTTCCACATTTCTAGACACCCAGAATTTTGTTCTCAGCATATTCTATTTTCGTATTTTTGAGTAAGAGAGACAAATGCAAGTTCAGTTCAATAAATAGATATCTTTGAGCTGCAACCATCAATAGTTGCCTTAAAAGAGAGGGTTCTTCTGGTTGCCTTGTGAGACCCACCGGTGTTCTAAATTCATTCATAAACCATTCCGAATTCCAACAGATTCGACTCACACTCCCTTGTTATCGTTTTCTGTGTAGCTTGGGCTAGCCTATATGGTAATTTATCCCAACTTTAGCTAGACCTTCACTAGAAACGGTGGGATTGGTCCTTGGAAAGTCGTTCGATTAGGCTTGATACCGAGTTATACAAAGATATGTAATGTTAATTCTGGCTATGTAACAAATGACAAAATTGCAGGGAGAAGGTTGATATTCCTGCTACCATGACATACGTTAGCATAGAAGGAGAAGGGGCAGATAAAACCATTATTGAATGGGATGACACAGCAGACAGAGAGGGGGAAAATGGGAAGCCATTGGGTACTTATGCATCTGCAACATTTGCAGTTAACTCTCCTTACTTCATTGCCAAGAAAATTGCCTTCAAGGTGATCAGCAGAAACTCACTACATTATTTGACTTGTTTTGACTGGTTTTGTGACAATATTACTACTCGAAAGGAAGTCGGGTGTTCGAGTCTCACCTAAGATCGTGGAAGTAGAGTCGTATGAGCTCAAATTCTCTGTACCAATTTGTTTCTGTATCGGTATTTTGGTGCTTTTTTAGTCATTAAATTACATGGAAATCATGATACAATAGCTAGAAATGCACTACCACTTGTAATGTTTCCCTATGTAGTTCCTTCCTAACAAGCTCAAATTCTTTATACCACCTTTTATCCATATAGGTCTGCGGTGCATTTTTAGTCGTGAAATTACGTGAAAATCATGATACAATAGCCATAAATGAACTACCCCTTATCGTGTTTTCCTACCTAGTTCCTTCCGAAAGAGATCAAATACTTTGTACCAATTTTTATTGGTATCAATCTTCTGAAAACCATGATAAAATAGCCAGAATTCACTAACCCTTATGATGTTTCCCTACCTAATTCCTTACCGACAAGCTCAAAATTTTTGTACCAATTTTTATTTGTATAGGTTTTTCCGGTACATATTTAGCCATCAAATTACGTGAAAATCATGATACAATATCCATAAATAGACTACCCCATTATCGTATTTTCCTACGTAGTTCCTTTACAACGATCTTCTACTACATTTTTAGTCATTAAATTACATAAAAATTATAATATAATAGCCAAAAATGCACTACCTGTTATCTTGTTTCCTTACCTAGTTCATTCCCACTATGCCCCCAGCAGGGGCTAGGCTGGATTGAAGTAATATTAGGATAATTTATATAAAAATCCCTCCATCTATCACTTAACTCCCTTCATCTTTTAATCGTCCCAATGCATTCTTTAATTTTTTCAAATGTAACGATCGACCTCTTTTAAATTGATACAGATAAACGAGAATACGATAAGTAATCATGCGCGTCAACTCAAATGGGGTCGATCATTACATTTGAAAAGATCAGAAATGCATTAGGACAATCAAAAGATGAAGGAGATTTTATGTAAATTACCCATAATATAATGGTGACCATATTTGGCGATCATATTTTAAATACTCTATAAGTTATCTTTAATTCATACATAGAGTATATCCAACCTCATATCAATGTAGAAGTGACAACTTACGTGATATTCAACATCGAATGTGGTCACTGTAACATTATTCTTTACGTGTATCTTAAAACCTTCAATAAACCTAAATAATTTTATATTGATTTTACTTCAAAAATTTACAAAAATTTATAGATCTGCCACTCAGTGACTAGATGCCACCACCCCCCCCCCCCCCCCCCCCCCCCCCCCCCCCCCCCGCAGGCTCCTTTTTTCCTAACAAAATCACTAAAATATTATTTTAACCAAGAAATGAAATTCCAGTGGGTATAGGCTAATAATACCAACAATGTTTGTGTAACAGAACACAGCGCCACCGCCGCCGTCAGGGGCACTGGGAAAGCAAGCGGTGGCACTAAGAATCTCGGCGGACATGGCAGCGTTTATTGGGTGCAAGTTCATCGGAGCACAAGACACTCTGTACGATCACATGGGCAGGCATTACTTCAAGAACTGCTACATTCAGGGGTCAGTGGACTTCATATTTGGGAATGGACTGTCACTGTACGAAGGTTGCCATTTGCATGCGAAAACCAAAAGTTTTGGGGCATTGACGGCCCAGAAGAGGGGGAGTTTTCTTGAGGAAACTGGGTTTTCTTTTGTTCATTGCAAGGTCACTGGTTCAGGTGCCCTCTACTTGGGGAGGGCTTGGGGTTCCTTCTCTAGGGTGGTCTTTGCTTACACTTATATGGACAAGATTATCACTCCTAAAGGGTGGTGTAATTGGGGTGATAAGAACAGGGAAATGTATGTGTTCTCTCTCTCTCTCTCTCCCCCTCTCCCTCTCCCTCTCCCTCTCCCTCTCCCTCTCTCTCTCACACACACACACACACTTCCTTGAACTAGCAAGCATCAGACCCATAAATGATCTAACTGTAATGCTTAGGACTTCACAAAAACCTGTGTATTTTTACATGTGCAAACTTATGTGTTCATATTTACATGTGTTCATAATTTATGATCAAAATGACGTCGTTTTGAATCCAATGCCCTAGAGATCAATTGTAGTGCAGCACGCATTACAACTCTGAATCCCCTATTTACATACAAAGGTGTTCAAAGCCATTTCATGCACATTAGTGCCACAAAACAATAAGTTCACATGCACCGAAAGACTTCAAATACATCCAAATAAATTTGTTCACGAGTCTTGGTCAAGGGAGCTTTCTCCTCCCAAAATTATTCTCTCTCTCTGATCAGTTTGAAGAGTTCAATAAAACTTATCTACTGCGATGATTATAGTAATTTAGTTATGAAGATTTTGGATTTTTTTTTTTTTTTTGCAGGACTGTATTTTATGGGCAATTCAAGTGTTGGGGACCAGGGGCTGAATATGGAGGGAGGGTGTCTTGGTCCAGGGAACTGACTCGGCCAGAGGCCGAACCATTCATATCACTCGGCTTCATTGATGGCTACAATTGGCTTCCAGATTTCTAAAAACTGGCGACACGTGCTACAATGGCCAAGACAAAGGGTCACAATCCCACAAAAAAATGTTCCAATTTTTTCTCGGCCTCACCTTCAATACACCAACCCTGGTGCAAAGAGTGTCTGTATGTTACCATTAGCAAACTAATTTGACTCTGATTATTCTCGATATGAACAGCTCAAATTCACCTCATCAAGTATACGAGTAAGGATGGTGACTATCAATCTTTTATGGAATGCAAAATAAAATTCAGTACAATCTAATTTCGCAATTCAATGTCGCTCATTTTGTATAACTCTCAATTAATAGATCTCCTGATTGAACACTGGTAATAACTTAAGTCGAATCATATATGTTTTCTGAGTAATGAATGGCAGACAAATTCATAACCTGCCGTTAAAGTTGTAAGTGAAAAAAGTATAGACACTCAGCGCTGTATGGGTAATTTGTTTAAAGAGACACCAATGTCTGATAAATCTAGTTTTGCATGAGTTACATTTTGAGACCAACAAAATGAACAGTTTGAACCGTCAATCGAGATCATGGTAAATCATATTTGCCGTCACATGAGAAATCACACAAGAGATCAACTTAGAAGATCTTGATTCCAAATATATGTAGTCGACGCAAGTAACTCTACGAATGCAACAAAGATTTCTCAGTCAACATTGCAAGAACTTCTCATTATACACTAGATTGTATACGAAAACGATTTCTCGCATTGTACTTCTGTTACAAATGTAAAATGCAGTTCATTAACTGTACATATAATCACAGAGCTGTACATCAAGGAGTCCGCCATGATTATTACAAGCAGTATTTGCTGCTTTCCAACCACTATGTATAAACCCACCAGCACAGCCCTGCAAAAGCAGCGGAACAACCATAAATAAACACGGCCAGAAAACACGCTGAGAGAGCTTAGGGTTTAGGCTCTGTTCCAACTGATAAATACAATGATAATGAAATCACAATAACAATTGATAAAGGAACAGAACAATACGAGGCGCGAGTCATAAACACCAGCTAAAACATATACACACTCAACCTCGAGAACGTCTGGAATACGTATTAGGTGCAAAAACAAATGAGCAACATCTAAATACCTCTTCAGTTGTTTAAGCACGAAAACAGCAGCAGTTTATAACGCAAACAAGAGGGAGATGCATGCCAATGAGTGGGTAAAGTTGACTGAATGTCATACCAGAGATCTAATTCAAACCTTCTTGAAGCATATCATCTTCACCAATTCAAAACCACCACGGTCCAAAAGTATTTATACACAAATAAATAGAAACAAACATCGAAATTCAAGGTCATATATATATATATAGCAGAAGCGTACCACGGGAGGGAATAGTTGCAGTAAAAATAATCTTCGAAATGTAAAATTCACACATACCGAGCAGAACTTTGTCATGACTGGAAGAGAGTGACAGTTGCAATATAACCATTCTTCATAACCTGCAAAACATCAGCAATATCCTCATAAATAATCCTACAGATGTCCCATAAGTATAACGAATTAGATTAAAATCCCAAGGCAAAATTGAACAGAGCGATCATAAAAGGATCACTGTGGCAATGCAAGAGGCTGGAAAATGGAAAGATCGTTATAAAGAACCATAGGCCAAATTTGGTAAATTTACTCACCTCAAACGCCACATTCTGGTAACCATATACAAAAGTCGACCCGAAAGGATTGTTTGCAGAACCTTTTGTTTGGATGGCAGCTCGGCCACAATCCCCAAGAATCTCCTACAGAAGATTATATCATTAGTTCAAATTAATACTCCAATTTTTTGCGAGCAGAAGTAGAAAGCCAATGAGAGATGGTAAATGCACATAAATCACTAGTAAGTAGCCTATAACTAGAGTAAATGTCATTCGTGCCAATATCAAAGCATAAAGAACAAAATCTTGCAAATTAATAGGGAGTGAGGACCATTTTTCCTCTAAGTCGTAATGCCCATGTTCATCAACAGAAGTTACAAAGGACCTAATTGAATGTCAGCTCCCGCAGATGCGGACCAATAAGTTCCAGTTGTAAAAGAAAATTCTACGACTGTTCATTGTCTCTTAGATAGCTCTTAAATGAAATACAGAAAAAAATGAATAGGAATATGACGGACAGATGCGGTATCTTCTTCCCAAATGAGCTAACAGACAAAGCAAACGGAACTAAATTTAGAATTGTTTCAGATTTAATTAAGATGGGCTATCTGAAATAATTTTTGCCATTCCCCTCTAGGAAGAGCTATCTGTTCAAAATCAAGAAATTACCAAATATGTTAGGACATAAAGAAGAAAAAGATTACCAAAAATGCAATCATATGCACTTGTGTCATCATTCATTGCACAATTCAATGTTCCTCAGTAGAAAATCTAGCACAATAAGGAACGGCAACAAACATATTTACCTTCACTTGCTCCCATTTTGTGCTGGGTGAAATGCAATTTTTAGAGGTGTTTACTTCTTGATGAAACGACCCACCAACTGCAATTGAATTTTTAGGAAAGGTGTCAGTTTCTAAGTTGGCAATTGCATGACTACAGAATCCTTCAGTCACAGAAAGGTACTTACAGTCAGAACTATAAATAGAAAAATTGCACTTTATGTAGGAATTAAAATCTGCATGCCCTGGAGAGTTGGTATGCAAAACAAATTTCTTGATTTTATGAGTCTGCAAAATCAATACATCATTGTGAGTTTTTTTTTTTTCAAAAAGAAAATATGCACAACTTTGCTATAGAAGCTGTCACCGGGAAGAAGGAAGACATTACCTGGCCATCAAATAATATGTCCACACCACGACTGAAGTAATTGTAGAAGTAATCACCACAGAGAGTTGTCCGTGGCCGAGGATCAGAAGCAGAATGTATCACCATCTGATCTACCTGACAAGTAACATAATATATGTCAACAAGCAGATTTTAAGACCCAAATCGAGAAATGACTGAAGCAAAGAGATGCTAATTCAAAGGTAACTGTTATCTTCGAAAACAATATGGTTATAGGTATGACCGAATTTAATGCGTGCAATGGGAAAAAATAGCAAAGACTAAGCTCCTAAACAACTAAAAATATCTCTTTCATAAATTCCATTGTTCATTAAATGTCTGCATAGTTCAAGATAAAATCCATGCCTTCATATCATCAGCTGAAGTGTAAAGTCATAACCAGTTTACATAATTCTAACATTGAAACTATAAAGTCATAACCAAGAGACCTGCTTTTGATGAATTCCACAAGGACGGCCTAATTCAGTCCACACATCCTGCATAAAAACAACACAAGTATTACACACAAAATTAACAAAAATTCAATCGAGTTTTAGTTTTAATTCTATAGATTGAAAAGCTATTTGTTGTTTTGCAACCCTGTTAGGTTTTCTTTTGTTTTCTTTTCTTATGGGTGGACAGTTCGCCTTCATCCCCAATTGATTTGGGACACAAGGCTCAGTTTGGTTTGGTTAGTTTGGTTTGGACAGTTCGCCTTCATCTCCTTTTTATTTTTCTTTTCGCTTTCCAACACTTTAAAGTAGCACTTACGATTGTCAAACAGAGACTTACGTCATAGACTTTTCGAAACTCTAACTCCCCATAACAATTCCAAGATGTTTAAACTTTTCAATGGATGAGTTTAGTCTATCCACATATGTTCGTTGTTCTTAGTTTATTCACGAATCGTCTAACGGTTTAACAAAATCTCCTGCTCTTCATTGCTGCACAGTTACTTCACTATCAACTTTTCACTCTTGAAATAACACTTCACGCCCAACCTGCAGTGTTCCAATTTGTTTAACACCAAAGAAATTTCTACTACCAAGGATGTCAAGGGAACCAAAATAACCATAAGAAGCAATATGTAGCAAGGGATAGCATAATCAGATGATAGTTCCTCATACTATGGAAATCTGCGAAAAAATGTGCAATTCGAACCAATTCTGGAAAAAATAAGAGATTTGGCACCAAGGCTGAAGAAAATAATTTGAAATCAACTTACAATTGGTAGAGTTTCTCCCACATCGACTAATTATTATCTCCAGAACTGGTATATAAGCCTGGGCGGCCTCTCTCATTGCCAATTGATTTTTTGTTGGATACTTTTAACATAGATTGCCCTGTTGTTGTACCTTTAAGTGCAACTTGTTTCATTACGATCTGTGTGTTATAAAACCATTATTTACCTCTTCACGTGCAAGTCAGGGATTGCAAGTGCGGAAGATTGTTAGAGTTTATCTCACATTGATTAACTCTTAACTCCAAAACTAATATATGAGTTTGGGCCGCCTCTCCACTTACTTCCAATTGATTTGGAGTTGGATGCTTTAACAACAGGAAATGAAACAAGCAATAGATTCCACGAAATGAAAGAGATAAGTAGATATTACCTGGGGCGATGCACCAAATGGGATATGCTGCCCGCCAACAGTAAACCATAACTCTTCCCCAAGCTAGATGACAAGAAAATTAAACAGGATCAGACAACCAAATCCACTTTGGGGTTCATATGAAAGTCTTCAAAAGAAACAAAATTTACAGCTAGAAAGTTGGCATCAGTACGTCATATATGGAAAGGGCTAGCTAGCCACATATAGTATCTCTCAATCAAGACCAACGTTTTTATTTAAATCTCCTACTAGTTCAAACGGCTATTTGCATGGTGCATTCACTCAATACAGGATGAGGAAATTTGAGTAGGTAAGAAACTACTAGAAAAACAAAACCATGCAGGGCTAGGATAAGAAATAGTCAAACCTCAACATGCACCTCTTCCATATAGAGGCTGCCAGCAGGTAGAGGAGGAGTAGAAGCCTTGTCAGTTAGAGAACCGACACCAACTTTACTATCTGTAGAGCTATCATAGATAGAGACACGGCATGTAACTGGAGTAGTGCCATCTGGGAACTCCAAGGGCAACTCCGCTTCACAGAGAAAGGAGAAAGAATGCAAATAAGCATTTTTAAAAAATACTGAAAATGAAAAAAATAAGATCCAATACCTTCTCCAGCATGACAGCGATCCGTATACTGAGCAGGAATTGGAAAAGAAAAGGACAACCCCTGTAAACCACTGACATCAACACCTCTAAACAAAAAAAAAATATTGCAGGAGCAGAAAGTAAGTAGAGATAAAGGATCTGTATTTGGCATACATACTGGATAGAACAGGGTGTAGACACCTCTATCTTTGTCGTAAATCCCAGGAAATGTTGGCCCAAAAAGTGTATACACAGCAACAAAAGTAGCTAGCGTGGAAGGTCCGCTGAAAGTAAAGATGAGGGCCAACCATTAATCCAGTGACCGAAAAATAAAGATAATGAAGGCTAAAAGCATGACTCACCCAATCAAAGAAGTAGCATAACGCATTTGAAGCCGTTTAACGTCGAAAATTTCGATAAGCCGTAGCCTCTGTACATAATAAAAATCAAAGTAAATTAATTCTCCCATTCATAGACACTCTGAATGAGCTTACCATTCAAATCATCTCATAAAACTCAAGTACGGCATAAAACCTTAAAGTTCAAAGTTACTTTTGAGACACGTAGTAATGCAGTGGTGCAAATAATTTGTTTTGCGTAAATGTGAGGGAGGGAGGAGATCTGAAGATCTTCCCTTTACTGAAAAAACATGAGCCAAATCACAATCATGAGTCTGAGATCATCAAATATTTGAAGTTACTCGACATACAACAACATACTCCTAATTCAACTGTCTGTATATTTTCTGAAGGCCTATTCCTCTAGACTCATACGCATGATTTTTTTAGCTTATGTCCTCTAAACCCTTTTAGGCCCTTTATTGCATTGAACTACTTCGTAAGGTCTTATTATATGTGTGCTACTCCTTCCCCCCAACAAAAATTAATAACAAACTGCAGCATTCGCCACTCTCCCTCACAGGCCCTAGAGCACAAAACTTTCAGTCCTAGCAACACCTTATCTTATCCCTGTAACAAGAACAAGACAGTTTGTCTGTGATCTGCTTTAACAACAATTTGATAGAAAGAGCAAATAACCTGACTTGACTAAGAAAGATTACATGACCAAGACTGGAAAGTCTCGCTTTGATCTCCTTTAGCAACAAAAAACTTTCAAACAAAGAAAGAGCATATTGGTGTCCAATTATGCATACAAATTCATTGGGATACCCTAACATTTTAAAGAACAAGTATGATTGCAGGTACTAAAGCCCAATAGGGGGGAAAAGGTGAAAAGCGTTAATAGATTAATACCTGTGACCAAGGATCAAAACGAAGATGGAAACCATGATCCGGGAAGCTTATAACAATATCCAGCTTTAGAGGCTCCTGAAGGAAAGAAGGAAAAAAAAGAGCATAATTAGCAATATCCCAGAGATCATCACTTGTATATGGGAGTAAGAAAATTTCAAGATGTATTCTACAACACCACCGAACTTAGAAAGCACATTATCAACTAAACAGGAAATTCTTATTAAAAGTGATAAAAGTTTAGCGGATAGAAACAAGTATTGGCAAAAATATACCACACCAACGCTAATCATATACGTTTCCTAATAATTGATGTACCTCACAAGCCAAATTAATTGGTTGACCAACAATATCTCGCCCTTTAACTACCAAAGCGTTATGAATCTTAGGCATTTTGCCAGGCGGAAAGGCCGCATCTAGTACCGGGCCAATGATTTGCCCACGAGAATAATAGAAAGAACAAACATAGGACATTAAATAGAGGATATGAACTACGGAGAAGGGGGCAGAAAAGAACAGAAGAAAAGGGTTCTAGCATTGAGAATCGAACTACTAATAGAATTAGACTTTAAATTCAATACAATCTCGTAGTCCATGTTTTGCACGATTGAAACCATCACCTTTCTGTACAGCCATAATGTAAAATAACAGCAACTGACAACAAGAGTAAGGAAGAGAAAAGGATGAATCGCGCTGTGCACACTAAAAAGATACATCTCCCGAGAATTATCACCAACTGAATGGTAAACATTTCAACCTCGTATACTCTAATGAGATCGTTCAGGAAGTATGATGTAATTAAATGCCTGTGATCAGTTGGCTATCAGCAATCAATCGAACAGTGGGGGCACATAAATATCAAAAAATGCTTCCTTGTTTTCTTACTTTTACTGACAATCAGAATGAAAAATGAGGGAAATGGAAGATACATACAGAGCTAAAACCAGACCAATCGAATACAGACAAGGATCGAACACTGACAAACTTACGAGACCATGTTGGAACAAAAGTTTTTTATGTAAGAATAAAAGTTTTTAATTTAGTCAATCTATTAGACCCGCATATTGTATATGACGCATATAGAATTATGGGTTTAATAGGACTCTATATATTAAGGCTCTTACTTTTATGTGATAGCTCAATAAATGAAATGATTTCCAAGTCCTCTGCTCCATTGAAAACTCAAAATTACAGTTTAATAAGGGAACTATTCAAACCTCATCAAGGTACTTCACATGCACAACATCGTAAATGTTAGGTTGCTGCTCTATCTGAGTAAACGCTTCGGATATAGGCATTCCTGCAACAGCAATAAAATGAATCAGGTCATTATTCAAATAAAGCACCATCGCGAACAAAGTCAAATAATCGAATCAGCAGCCAATATAACTACCGAATCTAAGCTCAAGTTGGAAGCAAAATTCAAGTAACGCACCGTCGCGAACAAAATCAAATAAACGAGTCACCAAACAACATAACTAGTCGAATTCCAGCTAAAATTGGAAAGAAACTCAGAATCCATTGCCGAAAATGTTGACCTAATTACTAGCGAACCATAAATTAATCACCAGCGACGTAAGTTAAATTCGATCGGAAAGCAAGCAGAAACGTATACACAAATGAACGTGCACGTCTAATTGTATGTATACGTGTGTAATTTGGAGTTATACCGAGAGAGAAAGGTCCGATTCCTTGGCCGGGACGGAGATCCAAGACGATGGCACCCATGGCCGTGCCTTCGCACCTGCGCCTGGTTCTCTGCATATTGCTTTTCCTCCTTGTTCCTCCTCCGTCGTCGTCGTTCTCCTTGCTTATCACCGTTTCCTGAGGCCTCTTGGGTTTCTTTTGCTTCGTGTATACACGGAGGGCTGATGGGAATCGATGACGATTGCCTCCTGGAGCAAGAAATGTTGAACCGTTTGTACGACGTCAATGACAGCTCCACATAAACCATGAAACAAACAAAAATAATTCTGTGATTATTTACGGAAATATTTAAATTTAAATTTAAATTAAACTACTTTTATGGAATTTTTTTATTTTCGTAATTAGGACAAAACGAATACGTTTTATGAAAACATTTGAATTCTTGGATTCAAACATTTTCGTCATTAAATTATTTTTAATGTAGTACCATCAAATAAACCAGTATGGTAACTATGAAACCTAATACGATGTAAAATTATAAAAACATCAATCGTGATACAATTTTGTACCGGCATGAAATAAGATTCGCATTCACGGAAGGAGGTAATTGTGAAAATGATGACACCTAATTATGATGTTCAAATGGTAATGATTGTGTGGGAATGAGTTATGAGGTTTTGACATGATGAAAAGCCGATAAGCCGATGAGTTTTAAAGAGCCATCTATTTGTTTCTATATGAAGGGACAATGCTAATCTATCATTAAATGTTTTTACTAATTAGCAGTTACACGGCCTTTGCTTTCATAGAAGGTGTCTTCTCTTGCAAGAGTCATTGACACCATTATGTAACTCTTGAACATTCTGCAATGAATCGGGAGAAATATAAGATTTGAAAAGATGATTTTTGGTTGAGATTAGTCATTGATTGTGGTTACCATATGTGAGGTATGAGTTAGGATAGAGGACTTGCGTCTTGGATTTTGTGCAATATGATGACATTACGACTTGCTTCTTGGATTCGGTGCAATAATGATGATGTGGCACTACGTTTCAAATTTCGTTACGAATTGTACATAAGTATGAATTGTCCTAATTACAAACTGATGTTGTCGAATAATGGTGACAGTCCTTCAACCAATCCGCCGAGCAGCTCCTGCCCATAAGTCCAAGGACCGATGGGTGGCTAGCTAATTGTGAACCCTCCAACGATCAACTTAGAATCCCAATGAAGGTCGAAGCTCTCAATGAATTTAGGAGATTATGAATGCATACCTCTTTCCTCCCCCTCAGTGCTCATTAATAATAAAACGAGGGAGTGAGGGTTGAGAACGATCTTTGCCCATGATTCCAACAATCGTATGATTCCTCTCACGTCATCCATAGGATGTCGGAGGATTTAGGGTGCCATTAGGGGGATCAAGTGGATTTTCAAGAGGAATAATATTATGTGGAGAGCCATTGTGTCTGGGTCGGGCAACCTTGCTAGCCGAGCAGGCAATAGATATCTTGGTCGATCTTGGTTGGCTGCTCTAGTCCGTCTTGGCTGGAGCCCATTTGTAGACTATTCACAAACAATTCAATGCATGAAGGGTTAATTTGAGATAATTATCAAGCCATTGGTCTATGGTAACATCATGATATTTTGGGTCATAACGGGAGTAAAGTGTAAATAACCAAGTAGCTGATAGGTAAGAAAAAGTGTGAGGGGAACATAAATGTTCTAAAGAAAAAGAAAGTAACAAATACAAATTTTTGTGCACATATTCGAACACAAATATATTCAGAATCATTCGATGCACATGAAATTTACAAAATAATAAAGAACTTTGCGTGCATTAAATGATTTCGAACATATATGTATTTAAATATGTACACAGAAATAATGTTTGTAGACTTGCTCATAAAGAAACCGAGGTAGCTATTAGTTTTGACGAGATTTTTTGTTGTAAAATTTAATTGTTACTGGAAAACACATAAATTTATTTAAGTATAGACATGGTAGGAAGAAGGTTGAACCCTACAGAATTTTAGGAATAAAACACGGTTGAAAAAAAACCAATAATCTAAAATAGAATCCCTAGTTGAGTTTAAATTTTTTTTGGCATTTTAATATGGAAACAAAATTGAAAACATAAAAGATGTATTTAACAAGTCAATAAAATACTAGATTACTGAAAATCCATTACATGGAATTCTCCAATCTCTCTTTACAATAAATTGGTGACAAAATTCTTTTTTTTTTACAAAATAATCTTAACAACTCATATTTTTAGTAGTTTTACAATCATAGTTCTTCCTTTTCCAAATAGAATACATAATATTTACTGAATCTATCAAAACAAAATATATATTATTTTTTCATAAATCAAAAGTTAAATTCAACAAAAAATAATAATAATAATTCAATTATAACGTCTCAAGAAAAAATAGATAAATAAACAAAAAGAAACTTTAATCAATTCAAAATATAATATTTTTGTTTAGAGAGATTAAGTCACGTAAATAATTATAACTTTTTAAACATGTAATTTCATCACAGACAATATAGCCTGGCATGGGAATAAATATAAAGACAATTAAAAGCAAATACTTAAAGGTGTTGAGAAATGAGAATAATAGATTTGAACTCGCAAATTAAAGTTTTCTTTCTTTAACTTCTCTAACCAAAATCTAGAAAGTAGTAAAGAAAATGAAAAAGGAAAAAAAAAAGGGTAATGTTTTGTTTTTTATTTGTTTTCTCCTCATCTCCCTTGATTATTTACTGGCTTACAATTAATGCATTGAAAAAAAAAAAATCGGGATAGATTTAAATTAATTTTGCTTCGACTACTCCTTTAGCGATGAGAAACGAAACAAAAAAAGAGAGGCAAAGTTTTGTTTTTTCTTCGTTCCTCCTCATTTTCCCTTGATTCTTTACCGACTTACAATTAATGCATGGAAAAAAAAAACAAAATGGGAATAGATTTAAATTAATTTTGCTTTGACTACTCCTTTAGCAATGAGAAACGAAATAATCTAGATAGATTTAAATTAATTTTGCTTTGACTACTCCTTTAGTAATGAGAAACGAAAAAAAAAAAAGGCAAAATTTTGTTTTTTCTTTGTTTCCTCTTAATCTCCCTTGATTCTTTACCGGCTTACAATTAATGTGTGAAAAAAAGAATGTAGATAGGTTCAAATTAATTTTGCTTCGAAAAAATTATTCGGTGTTTGTGCATCTATCTTGCGAGATTTTTTTTTTAAAAATATAGGAATACAAAATATTTTTGCACATTCGTATACATATGTTTCCAGAATGCACTTGTGACTCGCATAATTATAAAAAATTACATGTGCATCTGACAATTTCAGACACTTTTATGTCTGAATATGCACGATAATTTGTGTTCTTAAATTTATTCAAAAAATTAACTTCATGTATTCACCAAAGTGAGCTTGCACTCTTGATTCAACCATCCAAGCTAGCCTCCAACTCTACCACATGAATTATGAGTGAATTATTTATTATATCCCTAACTTTAATAGATAAAGTTTTCAAGTCAACTTTCAATCTCTTTTTATTATTTTTCATCAAATTTGCAAAACACCAATTGAACACAAAATCAAAGAAAATGAGATAATTAAAAATAAATAGGTCCGACAAAATATAATATAAAGATAAAAGCATACACTAAAATACGTTTATCACTTTCTTCAGTAAACCATTGGTTAATTTGAAACCGTGTGGTCATCCTCAAGCACATTGAAACTTTATACTTTTACTCGTTGTGAGCCTTTAGAATTTGAGTTTGTAGCATTTGTTACACGTCTTCTGTGGAAATAGTTAAAAGAATTTCACCCGAAGAAGGGTCAAAGGTTAAGGTTGTATTGCTACATGCTCTTCAACATTGAATTTATTGCACGTAGTCAATTAGGTAAGCAATTGTGGCCAACCTTTTATAGAAAATAAGTTAGTATAATCCACTTGGAAAAAATTATTTGTGAAGTGTATTGACCAATAATTAATACATATTTTCCTTTGACTTGAAAAAAATGGTAATAAAAAATAAGATTTCGTCCCTGAATGCAAAAATTACATAGGGGCATTTTCATCTTTTTGCATCTGGCTCCAATCATAACCCATCAAGTATCGAGCCGGGTTGACCCTTACTTGGACTAGGCTTTAATATACATCTTATATTTACAGATATGTTTGTAAATTTGTGGTTAGGTCACCCTGTGCCTCTTGTAGCAGTACTTGTAGTAAAGGATGAAAGAAACCAACTATTGAGATGTATATGAATAAACTAGTCTCCATTGCTATATTTGTCAACTTATTAAATTAATGACATAATTGATTTTAATACCAAACATTTGATCAAGTAGTGATAATGAATTTAATAATGGCAAGATTCGATAATATTTAAGCATTTAGGATATTCAGTATACCTACCGCCTCAAAGGACAAATGACGTTCTCTAACCCTACAATGTGGATCTCAAATCATTCACGAATGGAAAATACAAACGTATACGAGATACTACGACAGTTAAAGGATAAATGCATCATCAGGGCTTAAATGTATCAATGAACTTATATTGTGCTACGATCTCTACAAGTTTCAGAATAATACAAACGTGGTTTGGTTTTGCTTGTCCTCTTAAGGTGGGATGATTTGTAGATCCATTCAAAAATGCTAACAAACTTCTGTCTCTAAACGTATCGGATAATCAACCATGTGCCTAACATTATACCGAATAACTAAATGTAACTGAAGAGTCAAAACAGTTAAGACAACATCCTCCACGCCCGTGCATGAGCAACTTCCAAACTTAGCAGCAAATTAAGACACGGGACAACAACTCACGTATCACTCTCGTAACTGAAAAATGGTTAATCTAACAAACATAACACGTAAACTCGTGGTGCATATTTAATAATGTGACCTTAATTTTGATCAAATATACGTACAAATTTTTCCGTCAACCATTGAAGCCGAACAACTCACCGCGTAACAAAAATAACTTATTATTTTCCTTTTCGGCAAGCAAGGAATTGACGTTAGCAATAAGCAAGTTATTCCTAGTTTGAAACTCGTTATTGCTAAATAGAAGTATCTTATCAATGTCGTGAATGATAATTCGTAAATCGAGCCGCCTTAAAGAGATCAATTTACGGTTAAAATTAAAGAATACATGTTAAAACATATTGATAAATAAATTATGAAAATCAATGTACATTTTTATTACAAGAGTGCTACATACACATCATTTTAACACATCACTTTTACACATCACTTAAAACTACGTCGTTTTATGTTGAGGAAGACCCAAATATGTTTTCAGCGATATGGGTCAAAAATAAATATGGTTTTTTTCCAACACAAAACTACATAATTTTGAGTGATGTGTGAAAGCAATGTGCAAAAGTGGTGTGTCTTTAGCATTTTTGTTTTTATTAAACTGTGGTTAGAATTTTGTTATTATTTTCCTATTTACAGACGGCAAAATAAAAGGAAACACAAGTGTTTTTGGTTTTGGGGTTGTCGTGTCTCTGACTCTCTGACTGACTCGCACTGCTGCCAATCACGTGTTGGTAAGCGTTTGACGATGATCCCATTGTATGCGAGTATATAGTCACCGAAAGCGACAGCTCACCCCTCCACAACTGACCTCAACACAGTTGGACACGCGCGCGCACACACACATTCTCTCTCTCTAGTTTTCGTCTCCACTTGAAGTTCCCATCCCACCCCCAAAAACGACACGAGCCTGTCCCTCTCTGTGTGCTGATGGTCAAATCCGGATTTGAGAACAACCCTAGGGTTTTTCCGTAGTATATGAGCTTGATCCTTCATGGACGGAGAAGATATGTCGGGTTCGGGTCTCGACAGACCTTGTGCTGAATCGGAGAACCGGAGCTCCGACGGAGTTGAAGCGGCCATGGAGGTTTCGAATGTCAACAATTGCAACCCGATGGATGGTTCACAGGTCGCCGGAGCCCCGGTGAAGGGTTCGTTGGACTCCGCTGCTGGGGGTGAAGTAGCTCCTGTTGCGGTGGACGCGGTGGAGGTGAAGACAGAGATGAAAGTGACGGAGATTGGCAGTGGGAAGCGAAAGCGAGGTCGGCCGCCTAAGGGTCAGGTGAAACAGCCGCCGTTGAAGAAGAGGAAAGAAGATGAAGAAGAGGACGTTTGTTTTATATGCTTCGATGGTGGGAGCCTCGTGCTATGCGATCGCCGGTGAGTTTTTTTTTTTTTAGTTCCTTTTGATGATTTTTGATTTCCCTTCTACGACAGTAAGTTGTTTCAGACTTTCAGTACCTTTTAGCTAGCACATTTCGGAAGCACTTTCTATAACGCTTGAAAACGGAATCTACTATGGTTTCTGCTTCCAAAAGCAACAAGGTACTTCAAAATTACAGTGGAACAGTACCTGTAGTTTTCTCATGTTTTGGTTGTTAATCACCAGGGGCTGCCCCAAGGCATACCATGCAGCTTGTATTAAGCGGGACGAGGCATTCTTTCGATCCAGGGCGAAATGGAATTGTGGTATGTCGCTATATTTAACTCACAATGTTAACCCTGTATCGTATTTAAGATCTGTTGGTTATTGGTTTGAATTTATTTTATATGCCTTGCATGCTATAGATTTTCTTTTGATCTTCTTGCATGCTATAGATTTTATTTATATTTGATCTGCTTGCATGCTATAGATTACATTGCCATATTAGGTGACGGAGTCGTGTAACAATAAAGACCTGAAAGGAAAGTAGAATGGGCAGGATTAGGGCTTTAATAA
Organism: Arctostaphylos glauca; assembly: GCA_019985065.2. Taxonomy (NCBI): domain Eukaryota; kingdom Viridiplantae; phylum Streptophyta; class Magnoliopsida; order Ericales; family Ericaceae; genus Arctostaphylos; species Arctostaphylos glauca. The sequence goes on along the minus strand of JAHSPW020000014.1, from coordinate 17,911,061 downwards.
CAACACTTACATGAAGGTCTAATTACTGGAAAATGGAAGTGTCACCCTGAATATGGGGATTTGGGGAAACATAGAAACTTAGAGAATGAGTTTGCTATTGGATCTGCTGAGTTGTATGGATGAGATAGGACAAATGTCAGATGTTACAAGTTGCTTTGCAAAAAAGGAAATCTGTTCCCGGAAATTACTTTGACTTCCATCGTTTGAGTTTGTCGGTTGAAAACACAAAAAATGAGGTTTTACAGTTTAGCCCCTACTTAGTTCGAAATAGAAATATATACAAAAGGAACAAAAAGTAACCACATCTGGATGAAACAATCATCTCTCTCCCTTCCAAATATATTCTTCCTGAATTCTGGATCATCTGAACAATTGTCACTAGTTGGTACCAAACAGTGCCACCCATCGTCATCCCTCTCCTCTTATTCTCTCCCCTATGTGAGCGCCTCATCCTCTGTACCAACTTAAACACCCCCCACCAAATCACTTCCTCTCCATCTCTCTGCCAACTAAATTTAATAGGACAGTGGTTGTCCTTCAGTTTTGCGGCGACGGAAGTCCTCAAAGAGAGGGGAAGAGGTAAGCAAAGAGGAATAGGTGATGCCCAAGTGGCGGTTGGTGATAGATGGCGTACCAGTTTAAAGAGTTACGGCTGAGACGAACATGAGAGAGACAAAGTAAGAAAGTAATGTTTGAAGATAAGTTTGAGAAATCATCTGCTTCTCACGTTCCGTGAACTCTGTCAATGCTTTGGAGTAATTTAACGAGGATTAAATGTTTCACAATTGGTAAACTTGATTTATTGTCCTAGTTGCATTTTCCATGAAAATCCGAAATCCTCCTCTATCATGGTCCCCATTAGAATTAGTGCTTATTAGCAGCCTCTCTTTTTGGAAGGCGAGGTACTTGTGTGATTGTGGAATCCACTGTAGTAATTCATGATGGATGGAAAAGATGTGTTACTTGTCTTGTTTTTGTATTCCCGTATTAACTCCCTTTAAGGTGGTTCCTTTTGAGGGATTGAAGCTGGTTGTCTTTTGCCAATTTTTGTTGTCCTATTTTTTTCTCTTCTTGATGTACTTATTGCCCTCATTGATCTTCTTTGTTCTTTTCTTTTCTCCTTATTTTTTTTAATACAATTTTCTTCCTGATTGAAAGAAGTTCAACTTTTTAAAGGTATGGTTTAAAAAAAATACGGGCACGTTAAGTATGCAGATTTGAACTTTTTTGTTTCACTTTAACAAGAGCATAGCGGGAATGTAAGGAGAATATTAGCTGAACTGAGCAAAATTGGTTACTCTGTGATGGGTACTTACCAGGAAAAGGGGAATCTGTTAACCTAACGCGGAAGGGGCAAGAAGTATGATATCTAGAATGTTAGGAACTTAGGGGTATGTTTTTGACTAAACCTCTATGAGGTCAGTATGGTTTAACTAAATTTTGCCTTTAAGGCAAAAAGGAAAACCACGAAAGCATTACATGGATATAGGAAAAATTCGGAGAAAGTAAAAGTCCTTTTATTGATACATTGTATGTGTAATATCGTAAAAAAGCCACATGCATTGCCTAAGGAATTGAAGCTTAAATCCTGAATTCCTTTAGGTGTAGTATTTTGTCATACATTCTGCAAAGCCAGGAGTACCTCTGGCATTGGAGATTTTGAAGTCTAACTTCAATTGAATGCTACTGGGATATGTATTATTGGCTACTTAAACCATGGTCGCCTGGTTGGCGTCCTGTGGCAATTTTTAACACAATGTTTGTTGAGAAGCTTTACATTGCCTATTTCTTTGTACGATGTGCTGTCTACCTTTGAAGATGTTCTGGCCTTAGTGTTCCATAGCGGTGGGGTTGAGTTCCTCGGAAAGACATATGTTGTTTTTTTCTGTACGAATATCCGCTTTAACTTTTCCTTGCTAGACTTGAATTTTTACATTTGGTGAGTTTCTTATCCATCTTTACTGTTGATGCATGAAAAAAATGATTCCTCATGTGGCATTATACTTCCCTGATGGCAACCTACTTAGTTCAGTTGTGCCATGGTCATTGCCTGTCTGTATCAGTTACTTTATCTTACTCGCATCTACATGATTAAAACTTGCTGTAATCATATTGCTACACAATTACTTAAATACCTATTGGTGTTTTGCGTTTCAGGTTGGCATATATGTAGTAGCTGTCAGAAGGCTGCCCATTACATGTGCTACACTTGCACATATTCCTTGTGCAAGGCATGCACTAAATATGCCGAATACTTGTGTGTACGAGAGAACAAAGGCTTCTGCACAACATGCATGAAAACTATTATGATGATTGAGAATACTGGTCAAGGGAACAAGGAAATGGTAGGTGTAATTATTTATTCCTCTTTGCCCTAACTTTTCATGTAGATGGCGGTCTGAGAATTTTCGTCTTTGTTTGAACTTGAGCTTAATGTAGCTCTTTCTCTAGTTTCAGGTTTTCTCTCTTAGCTCCATATGTTGTGAACTTGGTCAGTCAGGTTTAGCATTGAGTCTTTGACACATTATCAAAACACATTATTTGTGTTGCAATCTCAAGGCCCTGATGTTGAGTGGGATCTCGATAACGAGTTATAATGAATGTAGTTTCGGAAGGTAGATTGTTTTGATGGATGTATATACACTACTAACTCACTTTAGAGTTCCTTTTATTCCAGATACGAGGGAAAGATCTAGCTACAGGTTTGGAAAATTTTATTTAATTTGGGTTCTTGTGCCTTTTTAACTTCTGGTCTGGCTGGGTAGCTAAAGCATTCATGATTATTGCCAATCTGCATTTAAGAAATTGGTAGAAAATGCTTTAGGGTTGTTGGCCTGCTTTTGCCCCGATTTGCCGCCTTTATTTGCCCCATGCTGTCCAGTGTACGCTCAAAGACCATAACCTGGGTTTATTTATGCTGGCAGTTTATTTTGGAATGCACATTCAGACACTAAATGTAGCTAGAGTTGAAGAACCTTTCTGCTTTTCTAGTTTCGTTATCTTTCGGAGTACATAAATGATAATGCAATACCCTTGTCTGGCAAGTTAAAAGCTTCTGGATAATTCTACCCAGAACTGCGATAGTCCAGGAAAGTCTAACCAAAAGCCTCACCTTCCGCGTATTGTTGAAACCTTTCTTTCTATATCACATGGAGTAGCCATCACACCACCGACCAATTTTTCTCGAACCAAATGACAGTCAACTTCAACGTGCTTAGTTCTCTCATGGAAGACCGGACTAGATGCAATATGCACTGCTACTTGATCATCGCAATAGTGATTTATAGGCAACTGGACATTGAATTCCTTCAAGAAAAGAGCGCACCCACACAATCTCACAAGTAGTATGAGTCATAACTCTATTTCCGCTTCCGCACTAGACCAAATAACAACCGTATATTTTTTTACTCTTCTAAGTAACAAGATTTTCACCAAGGAATGTGCAATATCCTGTAGTGTATTTCCTGTCAGACGGTTCTCCAACCCAATCTGAATTGGTGAAGGCTTCAACCCGCAAGTGGCCACTTGCTATATAGAATAAACGACATCCTGGATAAGTCTTGAGGTATTTAATAATTCTAAGAACAACTTCACAATGTGGCAAATGGGGAATGTGCAATATCCACTTATCGCGATCCTAGAAAACTAATGTCGTCCGAAATATCCAGGGACATACTTCCTCCGAGACAAATTAATGCCATCCTTAGATCTCGCCACTTCGATACCCTATAAATGTCGCAACTTCCCAAGTCCTTGGTGTGAAATTGATGTTGTGAGAAGGTCTTTAACTCATCAATCCTTGTCTGATCATCACTCGTTATGATAAATGTCTTTCCCATAGATAATTAGCACTATCTTACCCTGGTTAGATGTGAGAGAGAAGACAAAATGGTCAGACTGATAGCGGCGTAGGCTAAATTGCAAAACTGCATCACTGAACTTGCGAAACCAGCCATAAAGGGCTTTGCGAATGCGACATACCTGAGTAGGCTCAGCCTAAGCAACGAACTCATGTGTTTGCTCTATGTGAACCTCCTCCAAAAGATCACCGTGTAAGAAGGCTTTATTGACATCTAACTGAAACAAATGCCAATCAAGATTGACAGCAAGAGAGATAAGTAGGCGAACACAGCCAATCTTAGCAATCGGGGAAAATGTTTTGGCGAATTCAACTTTGGAAATCTGGGTATTGCCCCTGGCAACAAAACGGGCATTGTGGCGCTTAATAGACCTATCGGGATGAGACTTCATAGTGACCACCCAATGATACTCCCAGAAGGAAGAGGAACCAAAGTTGACTATCATTTGACGAAGGGCAGACGTTTCATCTTCCATAGCGGTCCGTCACTTAAAAATAGACAAGGCATCTTGAACATTATTAGGAACAAATAAAGAAGAAACAGAAGTAGCAAATGCACGAAGGGAATGAGACAAATGATCATAGATAACATACTGAGTAATAGGATGAGAGGTACAAGTACGTTTATCTTTTGAAAAGACAAGAGGAAGAGAGTTCGGAGAAGCTACCAGATCACACAGTGGAGGCTGTAGTGAGGCCGTTGACTGAGTTGGAACCTTAGGTCGGCGGACATAAACTTGCAATGGTGGCATGGGAGGATGTGGCGGTGGGATGGAAACCAAAGTGAGCATATAATGAGATGGTATACCAGAGAAGAAGTGGGGAAGGAACTCATTGTACACGACATCAACACCTGCAGAATGACGATTAAAAGAAGGAGAGTAGCATTTATATTCTTTCTGAGTGCAAGAGTAACCAAAAAACACATATTTAATGGACATGGGATCAAATTTATCTCGTTTAGGATCAAGGACATGAACATAGTATGTGCACCAGAAAACTTTGGGAGGTTGAGAATGTAAAGGACAATGAGGAAACAACACAGTTATGGAATCTGACCCCTAGTAATGTCGAAGGCATATTGTTTACAAGATAGCATGAAATAAGAATCGCATCACTCTAGAAAGATTTGGGTACTTGCAAATGAAATAAGAGGGCACGTGTGACCTCTAATAGATGTTGTAGTTTGCGTTCGACAACTCTATTTTGTTCTGGAGTCCAAGCACAAGAAGATTGATGAATAATACATGATCATCAAAGAATGAGGACAAACTATCACTGAAATTTCACGGGCATTATTAGAACAAAAATATGGTCGGAATATAAAAATGTGTGTTTATTCCCATATTAAGAAGATTGAAAATGGAGTACAACTGTAACCGTTCTTTATGAGATAACCATAAGTAACTCGAGAAAAATCAACCATAAAGACATGAAAATACTAAAAACTAAAGTGTGATAAAGCATGCATAAGACCTCAGACATTAGAATGAACTAAATGAAAAGAACGAGACACACGACTCTTTACCCTAGGATGAAAGGAAACATGGCGATGTTTACTAAACTCATGGACTTCACAAGGTAAAACATCAACACGATCACATGTTGGAATTATCTGTTTGAGGTTCTGGAAAGACGGATGACCAAGGTGACAATGATTCTCATACGGTGAAATGGAGGACTAGAGTGCAACAGACTGAGGGTGTTTGTTAACGGTAAAGAAGTACAGTTTACTATGTTCAACACCGCCACAAATTTTTTTCCCTTTCATGAGATCTTGAAATACACAACAATTAGGGAAAAATATGACAGAACAATTTAAATACTTGGTAATCTCGTTGACATACATAAGACTAACGGAGCACATGGAACATGTAAAACAATCCAAAGTTAATGACAAATTTAAAGCAACTTAACGTAAACCAACAACATGAGTAGTGGAACCATTGGCTAAGGTGACCCGGATAGGTTTTCCAAGAGGAGGACTACCAGATAGGATATAAGAAACACCAGTCATATGATCAGAAACACCTAAATCAATAACCCAATGAGTATTGGTAGCAAAACATGCAAAAGAGGAATATTTATGAGCAAACGTAGCAATAGAGGAAGCCGGTAGCTGAGAAGGCTGCGTAGAAACTAATCAGTGGCACTCATCCTGGAGAGAAGTAACCACATGCGGAGCGGAGCTAGAAGAGCTAGGTATATGCTGTCCACCATCCTTTGACACAGTAACCTAATGAGCGGCAGGGTGATAATGGAGATCCCAACAATAATCAACAGTATGATTATCACCATTACAATATGTGGACACGCAAGGTGTGCGACCACGACCACAACCACCTTCCCCTGACAAACGACCACTATAGCTAGAGTCACGACCAAATCCACGACCACCACGACAAGAATCACGGCCGAAAGCTCCTCAACTACTTCTGCCTGAGTTCCGACCATCACAATTGAAACCACGAGACAAATGACTATCAGAGACATGGGTGGCCAAGATGTAGAACGATAAGGAGGCAAGAGAGTGCCAGACACAGTAGCTGGTAATGAGGCCTGGTGAAGGTTACCGAAGACCTCACTGAGATAAGTCCGCCCCCTTACCCCCCAAAAGTTGTAAATGAACAAGATCATATGATGAGGGAAGACTATATAGGAGCCATGCCACATGCATAGAGTCACTGTTGCTGCATAACCTGAATATCAATATAAACAGACTTACAAATATTGAGTACCTCATAGATATCACGGAACTTGGCATAATAATCTTTTAAAGGAGTACCAAGGGCAAGTGAAAAATAAGTTTGATGAAGATCATAGGTCATGCGCAGATTGTTAATTCCAGAATATAACTCCTAAACCTGGCGCCACACGAGTTTGGTAGTAGGTAGGAAAATTACATTGCCGCTAATATGAGGCTCCATATTATTCATAACTGAATGCGAATTCAAGCATTTGAGCCGTCCATGCAGCAAATTTAGAATTCGATTCTTTATGAGGATCATGAGTCAAGAAATGAAGCTGCATTTTGCTCAGAAAATATATCTCAACGGTCTTAGCCCAAGGAGCATAACTTTTACCATTTAACCATGTAGAGGTAATGGACATCATATTAGCAGACCAAGGAGATTAAAAAAACCAGTAGCAACAGGAGAAGTAGAACCAGAAATAGACTGATAAGCCATTGTTAGGTGCGCAAAATTGCCACTAGAACATATGAATAAATAATGACCAGTTGATAATGGGGCAACAGATATTAACAATAAAGAATCACAGCGAGTACTGAAACTTGTGATTCCAGCAGTTCATAACAAGAGGAACAACCAAGAAGGAACCACCGAGGAAAACAACCAACTCAACAATGACAACCACCAAGCACTGTGCATTACGTGCGTCAACTTACATCAACAATAACATTATAGAGCACCACAAACTGTAATACTCTATGAAATATGACCAATTTGAACCGAATAATCAAGCTAACCAACTCCATGTATCAACAAAACAATCCCTAGCCTAAAATATTAGAGATGAGGAAGACATAGACAAAGATCAGCGATGAAACAAAGTCCTACATCAGAGAGATTGAGCAGCGAACCAATCAGATAACGCCCAAATTGCAGCTCTCAGATCCAATAGATATGGGTTTTGAACAGATCTGAGTTTGAGTTTTGTAGAAGATCTCTCTGATTGCAGCAGAGTTTCACAGTAGATCGTATCAGTTGCGATCACAATTGCTACGACTACAGAGTTTGTCACCGGTGACAGTGTGCAAAGGAGTCAAAGGTTACTGTGATGTATTATTAGGGTTAGGAATATGGTTAGGCTCTGAAACCATGTTATTAGAGAAAAGGATTGCTATGGTTAATCAACTTAACCCTGACACACAATTATCCTTGATATGTATAGAAAATAAGCATACTGGTTGAAGACATAACTACCCTCACTCACTAATACATTTCCTAACTGGACCGAATCTTTGTAGTAGGAATGGTTTGTTCCATCTTCTTGTGCTCTTAAATGCCATTGATGGCATAATATAGCTGTTGAAGTTTTTTTTGCTAAAGATGTAACCCTAGGTATGGTCACAAGCTACAATTCAAAGATTTAAGAAGGAATCTGACAGTTATATGGAACAGAAGGACCTGAAGACACACCATACTGTTCTGCGAACAAAATTTGTATCAAAGTGGACGCAAGGCGGTAGTCTGTCAGGGGGGAAAACTGAAAATGCAATCATAGAAGGGGTAAAAGGACCAAAGAATGGATGATACTTGAAATTAGAATCAGTAGTGTCCCACTCCAATTATTGGCTGCTTGGAAATTTTTTTTTTTGTGCAGCTCTTGACTCTTTTAGGCAATTTATAATCTTCTGTGTGTAACTTGGGCAGGTTCAGGTAGATTTTGATGACCAGGGTAGCTGGGAGTATCTTTTCAAGGTATACTGGGTTCTCTTGAAGGAGAAGCTGTCTTTGACTTTAGATGAGCTTACTCAAGCTCGAAATCCGTGGAAAGCAGCTGGTACTTTGGGCTTCAAGGCAAAATCTTTGGATGTGCATTTTGGTGGTAATGATGGCAAAGTTTCTATTCCAGCTGGTACTGTGGCCTGCGAGGCAAAGTCTTTGGATGTGCATTTAGGTGGTAATGATGGCAAAGTTTCTATTCCAGCTAGTACTGCAGCCTGCGAGGCAAAATCTTTGGATGTGCATTTTGGTGGTAGTGATGGCAAAGTTTCTATTCCAGACAGTACTTCTGGACACCTGGAGGCAAATAATTGTGATAGGACAAAAGAACAACTGAACTTACCTAAAAAGGGTGACTCTCCCAGCACTGACAGATCAGTTAGTCACAACAACGGCATTTCTGTGGGAAACAAAGACTGGGCATCTAAAGAACTCTTGGAGTTTGTTGCACACATGAGGAATGGTGATATATCTGTCTTACCCCAGTTTGATGTCCAGACCCTTGTACTAGAATATATAGAGATAAACAATCTTCGCGATCCCCGTCAGAAAAGTCAAATCATTTGTGATTTGAGGCTTAGAAACCTGTTTGGCAAGCCACGCGTGGGTCACTTTGAAATGTTAAAGCTTCTTGAATATCACTGTCCTCCTAAAGAGGACTCGGGGAAAGTTGGAATTCAAAGCAACATTGTTCATGGTATTGTGAGCCAGGTTGAGGGTGATGGAAACAATTGTAACCTACCTATGATGGGCAAACACAAGAAACAGAAAACTCGCAGAAAGGGCAACGAGAGAGGACCACAAACAAATCTGGATGAATATGCTGCAATTGATGCTCACAACATTAAGTTGATCTATTTGCGACGTAACTTGATGGAAAGTCTACTTGTTGATAATGGAAAGTTCCATGATAAGGTTGTTGGGTCGTTTGTGCGAATAAGAATTTCCAGTTCCGATCTGAATCAAGATATATGCAGGCTTGTTGAAGTTGTAGGTATGCAAAAGCAACCTATTTTTAAGTGTCTATAAGAACACTACAGATAAATATCATCAGATGCTTGGAAATGTTGCTATTTAACTTTCAGGTACTTTTAAGGTGGCAGTGCCATATAATATCGGTGACAAGACAGCAGATTTCATGCTTGAAATATTAAATTTGGACAAGAAAGAGAGCATATCCATTGATGCAGTTTCTGATCAAGAGTTCTCTGAGGTGATTTAGCATCCTTCTTTGATCTCATATTCCCCATTTGCCAAATTTAGATAGCTAGATTCTCGATGATTGCATATGAAAAGCTCTCTATGTTTGGAGATTTTTTCTCGATTACACATAAAGAACAATATTTTCCGGTGGGTGATATGCAGATTTGCATTTCGTTATTGTAACTATCTAAGGACAGCTCCGATGATTGTTATTACGCATACCTTGAAATCTAAACTAAACGAGCATTTGTTGGCCTCACAGGACCAACTTTTTATTTGACTAATCATTAGACAAATTTTTTCTGTGGAAAATGGCATGATACTTTTATTTCCATCATTGTAATTTGACGAGTTAAAACTTATGCTGTGGCTTGTAAGGCATTTTCAACCTCCGCTTGTTCTCGATACAACATAACTGTCTTGAATGGCTTTCTGTTACTTGTATGCTTTCCTTATCTCGAGATTTTCTTCTTAGTTGACTGTTCTTGTATTGAAACACATCTATCTTAAAATCATAATAGGTAGATATTTTGACATTTTGTATATTTGTCTTATGTTTTTCTATTTTAGTATAAGCATGAATTTTGTGTCTTGGACCCAGGATTATATTATATTGACACTGATGAGGTTGGATCTGTTTTCTAATACTTTTCATTGACACTTTTTTATCATCACAACCATCTGGAAGCACCTCCCACTTGATCTAAATTTACTATTTTTACACGCTATTCTCCATAAATTGGCCGATCAAAGAAGTATCTCTTCATGGGTTTTTGATAACCAAATTGGAAAATTATTTGAAATGATTGATATTTACCGTATAGGTTTGGTGAGAATGCATTACTAGGGAATTTAATGTTTTATCATAGAAAAAGAAAAAAGAATGATGGCAAGATGTTATGATATTGTTTGTAATTTGTGAGCTTTTGTATGCTTTGTAACGAGATGTTGAAGTCCATCAACTACTTCTTCCATGTACTCCAAAGTTACCATGTCAATCATCAGTGCAAACACAAGCTTGAGAATTTGTATTTTGACTAATGGACTGTAGAACTTATTATGCATCTCTAGTCATGGTTTTCCCATTTTGACTTGGGGATTAATAACCATACCAAACCAAGCCAAGCCTTCATTCCCAATCAATTATTGTTGGCTACATGAATCCGCTTCCTCCATCGAGCTCTGTCGAGGACATCATGTTCCGTGATATTCAAATTAGCTCGATCCTTTCAAACTACCGCCTGTGAAGTCAATTTTGATCTACCAATTCTCTTAGTGGTAGTACCAATTCTCTTAGTGCTACCATCAATCATAATCATTTCAATCATCCTAACCACCGCATTAACGAATCTACGATAAATATGTCCAAGTCACCTTAGTTTATTTTCTTTTATCCTGGCTTCTATCGGTGCTACCTTTACCATTCTGCGAAGGTTTTTGTTTTTATGATTCTTTGCAATTACCGCATATCCATCTCAACATTCTCATTTCAAATGTACTCATCTGTCTCGCTCGTTGTTTCTTAGTAGCTTAATACACCGTATATAACGTGGTTGACCTTATAGCAGACTAGCAGTACTATAGAATTTGTCTTTCAACTCTTCAGTTATCTTTTGGTCGTACAAAACTCTCGAAGCACTCTGCGATTGATCTCTCCAACTTGTACTCCATGTGTTGCATTATCCGCAATCTCACCATCCTTCCTAACAATTGTGCCAAGATACTTAAAATGCTCGCCTTTTGGTAATTCTTAATTTTATAGGGTCACTCTGTCAACACGTGCACTTTGACTAGCACTAAACTTACGCTATGCTCCACTTTACTCCTACAGATCCTAATTTGACTCCATTGCTTCTCTTCAAGTTTCTAGTTGGAGATTGGATGAAACATGCTTTATCTCGAGGGCTATGGTGTCAGCAACTTTTTGTGCTATTCTAGACTGTCTTTAATTGTAGCAATTTGGACCATTGTCAAATTACATGAAGTTTTTGTTCTGGCACATGCACATTATTTTGCACTCTGTTCTGATGCTAACTTTTCTTCCAGGATGAATGCCAACAATTACGCCAAAATATAAAACGTGGGCTTGGTAAACGGTTGACTGTAGTAAGTGTGCATTTCAATGTTACTTTTTATTTCTCATTTCTCATCTGAAATGTATTTTCTTTGATAGCATGAATGTAACAGTTTTGATAAGGAGATCTTGCATGGTTTGTAGGGCCAGGTGCGGGAGAAAGCCATTTCACTTCAGGAAGTGAGACTCAACGATGTAATTCTTAACTTCCCTTTGCAATACACATTTACGTCATAATATGTTTGTTTGTTTGTTTTTTTTTTTTTAAACTTTAATTTCTCCTATCTGGTTTTGGCTACAACATTTTCTGATCTTATCGATCATCACGATGAATGCAATTGAGATGTTTGATTTCCGAACTTGTTATAATCTTTGGATGATGCGTTTATTTCTCTCTCTCTCTCTCTCACATTCCATTTGAATAGTGGCTGGAAACAGAGATAATGCGGCTGAATCATCTTCGGGATCGAGCAAGTGAAAAGGGGCATAAAAAAGAATATCCTTTCTTCATGGACTATGTTTCGAACTTTATCATTCGTTATATATTCCAGTACCACATTATCACATCAAATTAAATGGTCATGTTAATTGTAGTGGACTCTAGATATGATAACGTGGAAATTAGAAGAGCCAGACAATAAAAAAGAAAAAAAGTTATGTTTTTCTTTCTAAAATGGAGAACAGAAGAGAAAGTTTGGGATATGAAGTAATTGGTCTATTTGGCGTGGACAATTAAGCTATCACCACTTTACGAGCTTGGAGGTTTTTCTGACTTTCCTAATTCTCTGCTATTTAAGTATTGTTTTGATCTGTAATGCAAGGAGGCTCAAGCTTGAGTCTCTTTACAGGGGGAAATGCAACCTAAGCCCCCGGGGTGTTCTTTAGAATTATGTATGGAATTTTTTATTGGATGTTACCCTAGAAACTGAGGGAGAACAAAAAAAAGCTTGGCTTTCCAATGCAATTACAATGGAAGATCACTTTTCATAAGGAAATGCAGATTCTAGGTAATGTTGGAGGGTATTGGGGGTTGATTGATTTGAAATTGAATGTAATCAAGTCAGGTTATGGTTCTGTACAGTGGTTTAAGTTAGGGTTTTGGGTTTTTGTTGAGTGGTTTCCATAACAGAGCTGGCATGTATGCCGGAACTTCAAATAAATCTGCTACAATTGAGGATTTATGGAAGTTTTTTGAGAGAATTATTAGAATGATCATGGATTCGAGTAATTACGTGCTGAAATTGAAGGTTTCTGATCAAAATCAGATTTCTGTCCTCTTAACTTTTCTGCCTATCCATTTTTTTTGGTTCTTTTATTTTGGACAAGACGAACTAAGTTTTGATATTATATTTGTATTTCTTGACAAATTCACGCTGAGAGAATGTGTAGAGAAACTAGATCTTCTGAAGACACCCAAGGAACGTCTGCGCAGGCTACATGAGATTCCTGAGGTACATGCGGATCCAAAGATGGAGCCAAATTCTCAGTCCGACAAAGATCGTGGAGTAATAAATTACAACAATAAACAAGGTCTCTTGCATTGCCCAGTGGATGTGGAACTTTTCCCTTTCCAATCAGTTGTTTCATTTTCTTCCGTCTTTTGAATATGTCTACCTCGTATTTACTTTTGGTTGTGATATGTACAGATGACTTTGTAGAATCAAGAGATTCTGGATTCAGTAGAAATGGAAGGGATCTGAATCAGAACTCTTCACTAAATGATGATGTTTCACATCATTCTGGCAGTAGAAGCATGTCTTCTCCAGTTTACTTGGATAAAGCAGCTTCTAGCAGGGGTGTAGAGAGAGAGAACGAGTCCTTGGGGAATGAGGGAAAAGATGAATGTGGATCAAATAACACTGAGAAACCAGGAAACCAGGTTGAATCAGCTGGTTTAGTCGTTGGCGGTTGGAATAATCAAGTTGGATCTTTTTCGGGGGTTGGGTCAGAAGCTTCAGCTGCATCTCTCTCAACTGGGAGCGCACCATCCGTGAACGATATCGAAGTGGACAAATCGTGGCACTATCGGGACCCAAATGGAACTATACAAGGACCCTTTTGTATGGTGCAGCTGCGCAAGTGGAATACGACCGGATACTTCCCACCTGATATGAGGATATGGAGTGTAAATGACGAGGAACGCCACTCTTTACTCTTGGCCGATGTATTGAATGGGCATTTATGTAAATCGATGCCGACGGGGCATGCATCTTTACCCTTTCAGGAAGTCACTAAAGGTTCCTCGGACAGTGGGCATAACTGTGATGGTGGTAGGTGGAGCAGCAGTACGAGTGGTGCAGCAGCTATGTCTAATGCTAACAGTGGATTCATGAACGATATTCAGACCAGAAGTTCTTACTCCGAGCACCCCCAAGTGAATTGTCCAGCACCTTCATTTGTATTTTCTGAGCAGTCCCGTGAAACTTCTCTGCATCAAGCAAGCGGTCATGTCCAAGCATCTTCGAATCCTGGAAATGGGATTTCACATGGAAACATTGTGCATCAGACTAGTGGACAGATTCATGAGAACCAATCCACTAGTCCGACGGTAAATTCTTCTTCAAGCAACTGGGATTCTAACTCTGGTTTCAAGTCGACTGATTTGGTGGAGCAAATATTTGGAATTGATATCAATCTGCCTAGCCCACAGGCAAAGACTAGCAACGGGGACTTTTGTGGTCTTTCTGCCAACAATCAGCAGTCAGTGCCATCAAATGTTTTTGTTCAAGATTTGAACATACCAAATCTACCAAATTCGACATCCAAGCCAATTGATGGGGATGAGAAAGCCGACTCTACTATCCAAAATGTGTCAAGTCCCCTACCAAAGCCAGCCCAAGAGGATGGGAAAGCTCAGGCCACTGGCGACAGGCAGTTTTTCCCCTCAAACTTCAGGGTGCAACTTCCTGAAGTATCTCATAAATGGGGTGGATATTCCTCGACTCAGACAAAACCTTCTTTTGAGGAATGGAATTCCAGTTTTGGGTTTTCACTCAAACCACCTGAAGTTGGCAAGGATCATGCTGCTATTTCTACTTCTAGGTGTGACGAACTCACTACTCCTTCGCCACCTCATCCTTCGGCTAGTTGGCTGGCAAGTGTTACTGAGCCCATCGAGATTAGCACTTTGGCTGAGGAATCGGTGTCCGATTTGTTGGCTGAAGTTGACGCAATGGAGTCTCAAGGCGGGGGCGACCTTGCTTCCCCTACTTCGGTGAACGGTGGTGAGGACTTGTTTCATGATTCGAAAACTGAGTGTTTCACTTCCCATATGGCGTTAGGCCCTTTACTTGTAAAAAATGATGGCTTGGCCTCCTCGGAAGAGATAAAGTTCCAACCACCTCAACTTAACTTGACAGAAGAACGAATTCGACCACCATCTCAAAGTGGTGTCCTTGATCCTGTAAGAAGGTCTAGTGGGAAATCCTACATAAGCACTAAAGTGGAGGCAGAAACCAGGCCAACGATACCATTCTCCATAGGCCGGGACATGGTTGACGGAAAACATTATGGCCGGGACATGGTTGATGGGAAACATATGGAAACTGGTGCTGGGGGAGGCTCGAGTCAAGGGTATACAAATACGGGAACCGGACCTGCTCAAGGGACACCTCGGGGAAATTCAAACCCCAACCGGAATTCTTCATCTGGTTTTTCAGGACGGGACACTCATTCTAGATACGGTGGAGAGCGGTTAGTGAGCCCAAGAGAACGGTCTGTCCAGAGCTCAAGAGACCGTGATTCAGGAGTTAGCAAGGGAAGGCCGTCGTGGAGCAGGCAGCCATCGTTTGGTGGCAGTAGTGGCGGCGGCGGCGGCGGCGGCGGTAATGGTGGTGGTTACTCCAGGCCACTGCCGCCACCCAAAGGGCAGCGAGTTTGTAAGTTTTATGAAATTGGGCATTGCAAGAAGGGTTCATCTTGCAATTACTTCCACCCGCGATGAGGGTTTTTCTCCAGATGCTAGGTGGTGCATCCAAGTGGTTGTACAATTGTTTATTTTCTCAGAATCAACTTCACATGTTTTTGATGTAACTTGAAATTATCGTTTAGGAGGCATATTACAACAACTTTTGTTTTCCTTATAGCAGCTTGAGCTGTTTTGTTGTATGCACATATTATGTGTGGATTCAACTACATAATTGGGTTATGTGCCCAAAAGTTCTTTTAATTTCAAATATGACAGACTCACTTTTGTGGATTCGGGACCCTGTTGTGCTACACGGGAATTCTGCTGTGTGTTGTGCACAACATAATATATAGCTTGCCAAGACCGCGTTGTGCGCAATAGGTTCCAGTTTCTCGATGTTGTTTGGTTGCAGTTTCTAAATTTCATTTCGGAGAACATTATTGAAAACACTATACAAGATGTTATTGGAATTTTGTCGAAAGTAATTTTTGCTCAATCAATAAATAAATAATTAAAATTATGGTTATTTTTCACAACTTTTAATTAGTGTATCACAAAATATAATTTTATAAATTGCGGCAAACATAGTTACAAGATTTATGTATAGTTTAAAGCTGCGTCGTAGATTTTTTGTGAAACAACTTATTTTTTTAAATACAATAAGAGATCCTATTCAAGTTTATCATAAACAATTTTTGGTAAAAAAATGAGAAAATAGTAAAACTTTTGACTATTACTAGATCAATTCTAATTTTGTTTTAAAATCTAATAGACTATTGAATAAAGTATCAGAGTTATTCACTAAATACTTCATTCAAATCTCAATAGCTGGTTAGTAGAGTAATGGACTAAACAATGTAAGATTTTTAACACGCAGTAAGATTTTTAGCTTTCATCTTGCTCACTCTTTCCAACTCAACACGTTTGCTAGTCGTTTGTAATCGACGACATACTTTCGTTAGCCAATGACATGACATGTCGTGCATGCACTCAGGCTGTGTTCGGTTATGGTTTTGAGAGATTTTCTCTCAAACAATTTCTGGAACCAGTTTCTGAAACAGTTTCAGAAACAGTTTCTGAAACATTCTCCCAGACAACTTTTTCTCTCTATAAAAGAAAAAGTTTCAGAAACAGTTTCTGAAACAGTTTCTGAGACACTTATAACCAAACAACGTCTCAGAGACATGTTTCTAAAACTACTTCAGAAACACCCTAAAACGAACACACCCTCAATGTATGAGCTTTTACTTTGCCTTACACGTTCCTATGTCATGACACGTTTTCTTTGACCGATCACATGCCATGTCGTACCTAGTCTTTATCTCTTATCGTGTCTTGACATGTCAATACCGTGCACGTTCATAAAACAACAATATTCAAAAATAATTATGAGATGAACATCAATTTTTATTATGTGAGTTCGTTTCGAATAGTTATGAAAGACGAACTTACTCGCCATACGAGAGGATATTTGAGAACTCTCATATACATTTTTTTAACGTATCTCAATACGGCGTCGTACTACCTGTTTTATCTTCGTCGGTTTATAACTCTTCCTCCCCCTTCTAAAATTCGTTATATTATTAGGACGGCTAAGAGAGTAGACCTGTTCTTCAATCCGAGCTTCAAGACCAAAGACATCAATTCACACAATTTCATTAGATTTCTCTACAGATGCCAACCGAATTTCAAAAAATTCAAGCAATTTCCAATCACAATCCTTCACTCGTACGAATTTCCTGGACAAAATCACGATAACTCGTTCCTGAGTCACCGCCACGATGTCGTCAATGTTGTCGCCGACGCAGAGGTACGCTGCCGGAGCTCTGTTCGGGTTGTCCCTACACCAGGCCCAGATTCACCAGACACACCTGTTGGGCTCCCCCACCGACGAGGATCCAACCGCCGATCGCATCAGCAGCGGCAGCAGCAGTAGCGATTCTGTCTCTGAGGATCCCCAGCTTTGGGTGCACGAGTCTTCCGGACTCCTCCGCCCTATATTCAGGTAATACTAAATCTCCCCTTATGTACATGTACGTATGCATTTATATATTGTTGTTATTCGTTATTTGTTGGTGAAGGCACACTTGTGTATATTGCTAACTACCTTGTTTGGTTTCTGAGATAATATCCGGGAGGGCAGAAAACTGAAATTGAGCTCCGTTCAGTTGTTAAGGATTTTTTTGTAGGAAAGTTAGTTCCGAAAGTGTGAATTGAAGTATAGGAAAATGAAGCAAATTTTCTCTTATGAAAAGACTTCTGTAATGGAAGTTAATATGTAGCTGTTTAATTATGTGGATAAATAGTTGAAAATTAAGATTCTTGTGAAATTTAGTGTACAAGTTATGAGGGAAAACTAGTCTAGTGACAAAATTAAAGAGTGGGTGCCGCAAGTTTTATTCTGACTGAATAACTAAAAAATGTGGGAGAGAAGAAATGTTTTGGCTAAATCAAACACTAAAACACGGATGAAACTAAGATATTCTGGTACTTCCCTTTCCTTCTTGAATAGTGCCTACTGCTAGGTGTTCACAGTTGTGGACTCAAGAACATTGGCATCTTTATCTTATCTAAACAACTATCTGTCTACGTGTAGGTTACTTTTCCATTTTGGAAGTAAACTAATGTTTACTGTCGGAATTTACTTTCTTATTCTCCGAAATAAAATTTCCAGTAATCTTCATTTTGGGGTGGTGATCAAAGTTATTGATCGCATTTGTCACGATCAGGTTCCTAGAGATAGATAAGAATGCGTGGACTGGGCTTGAGGAAACTGCTGGGTCTTCTCCTGCTACACATCACATTGGAGCGGTAAGTTTTTCTGTCTCTCTAAGTATTAAAGGGAAAAACTGAAAAAGAGTACCCACTTGAGGCTTTGTACTGCAATTTTCATTGTTTTTGTGTTCACTGGTGTGGCGAAATGGTCTAGGTAAAAATTATCTCTAACATGCACTTGAGAGTTTTCCATACATGCAAACATGGCGTGGCATGCCGCCTCGGTTGCTAAGTGTAGTTTCCTGTGTGTCTATGGTACCTTAGTATTGGTAGGGTCACTTTGGATATATGGGAATTCGAAGTTGGTTAGTGTTTTTGGCACTCATGTCACGTATAATAATTGGAAGACTGAAAATGATGCACATCTGTGGGGTGGGGGTGGTGAATACCCCTTGAACGGTCTCAGGCTTTTGTCTACGTCTATGCATGCTGTCAAAGCTTAAAGCTGACTTCTAATTCGGTTTTCACTTCTAGTACAGTTTATTGTTTCGGTCTGATTGATTTGACAAGAGACCAACTTTTATCCCTAGATGTCGGCATCCAGTTAGATATGTCATGTGGTGTGATGATATGATGGAGAACTGCTAAGTAATCCCCTGCTTGTGACATTGGATTTTTCCCCCACCCTTATTTGAATTTAAAGCAGTGTGGTTGCAAACCCATATATTTTTGACGGTCCATTCTTCAATTGTGAAACAGTCATATCCATTCACCTTGGTACCTAATCTCATGCTTGTATCCAATTTTATGCACCTTTTATAATAGAGACTGAAACGATTACTTCCTAGAAAAGTAGGGCTTAAATTACTTTGCTTCAGTCTCCTTCAATAGAAGACAATTTTTGTCATTGTAACAAGTGCAATTGAGATCTGAAGCTCTTTTCCATACGCCTCAGCACCCATGCTGCTTTAATTTCTTTCGTGTCAATCATTTGTGCCTAATAAGCGTACTGCTTATCTTATCACAGTTCTTGAGATTACTTTCAGAAGAAAGCAGCGATAGTTCCTCAGAAATGAAGGACAAGGAACTTGCCTTGTCAAAATCTGTTGATGTCATGGCACAAAGCATGGAAACAACTCCTAAGGATTTTGATTGTAAGATGGAAAAGCGTCGTGAGTATGAACAAGAACGTCGGCAGAAATGTTTGACTGATGTGCAATCGAAGTCTGAAGTGGAAAATATTCACCTATCGAATTCTGAAGTGGAAAATATTCACCTTGAAAGCCCCCAGTGGCCAATTTCTAATATGATTAGCATTGAACAGGCAATTAATCAATCGGGCAGTCATATACAGGAAAAACCCTCGGAGGAGGTAATGATGCTTAGTTACCAGAGGAAAGTGACAGTTCTTTTTGAGCTTCTTTCAGCTTGTCTCGCAGATTTACCCGAAGATACAAAAAAACCGAAAAAACGAAGGAGGGGCTATGATGCCCGACATCGCGTAGCTCTGCGGTTGCTGACAACCTGGTTTGATATCAAGTGGAACAAAATGGTGCGTATAAGCATGTAAGCATTTATTTATTCTTTTCCAACACATAGATAAATGCCCTTTTGTTTCGGTTTTTCACTGGTGGTTCTAGCGTGACAAGCCATACAACTTGGTGATATGAGGAATTCACATTCTTGTCTAGTAATTTATTGAATCTTATTTACCGTATCTTAAGATTCTGTCATTATGGTAGAAAAAGCCTATCATTAATCTCGCAAGACTGAAGGAAACATGAAACTGTTTGTTGCATTAGAAATCAGTATAAAGTCTGAACCCTTCTCTTTTTGGCAGTTATAATCATAGATCTAATGGCCTAGCTTGGTAGTTCACCCTTGGGAACATGAGGAATGACTGAATTTGCTCTTCAAATCTTTTTCCATGCACTTGATTAGAGACCAGTATAGAAGCATCTGCTTATGATCTTGTAGAAGGCTTTAAGTCTTTCCGCAAGCATTTTCCTCAACTTCTTTTTATTTCCCTGTTAATTATAAAAAAGACAGAGAAGTCTTTGTAAATCAGGGTATGATGGCACTTGTAACTTTCTACAAATGCTAATATTTCATGGAAGTCTTTGTAACTGTTAAGTTTCCCCCTTGTTTCCCTTTTCATTAAGATATCCAAAAGTTTGGTATCCATTGTTGGGCCCCTTTCCGAGCAACTTGAGCTTTCGGGATAGGTGGTAACTCGATGGGGAATCTGATCTTTCATTGTAGGAAGTATTCGTTTCCTACCCCTCAATGCGTGATTGATATTTTGTTAAGGTTCGCATCTGCTCCCTTGCTATGATTTAGCACTGAGCACTACGGTCTGTGTGTTTATGCACCACATTCATTGCAATGATGCTTTAGTCTCATTGCCTCTCAACGTGAGAGGTGGTGTTGCTGTGGGGCATTGGAAGCCGGATTTTTTGAACTTTGTAAGGAACATATATAGCATAGAGTTGCAAAATATCATAGACTGAATCTGTACTTGAAAAGGGATCTCTCTAGCTTGTTCCACCCTCAAATAAAACTCCTCTATGCAGGAAGCAGTTGAGATCATGGTTGCTTGCTCTGCGATGGCTGTAGCAAAAGAGGAACAGTCAAAAGAAGAAGAAACCCAGTCACCAAAAAGCTCTTGGGCCAAGTGGAAACGTGGAGGAATCATAGGTGCAGCTGCATTAACGGGAGGAACTTTATTGGCTATTACTGGCGGTAAGATAACTTCAGCTAGGCTTTTGGAAAACTTATTTCATTGTCAAACAAGTTTCTAACTGACATCAGTGTTTTCCCCATAAATTTATACTCTATTTTTTTTTTTGCAACAGGGTTAGCTGCTCCAGCTATTGCTGCAGGTTTAGGTGCTTTAGCGCCTACATTGGGAACTCTCATTCCAGTTATAGGAGCAAGTGGGTTTGCTGCAGCTGCAAGTGCTGCAGGAACTGTTGCTGGGTCTGTTGCAGTGGCTGCATCCTTTGGAGGTGAATACACGCTTATATTTCTTTCTTGGGTGGTAAAAATCTACATTGAAAGAGTAATATTTGTTGGCTTGGCAAAATGCTTAAAAGTCTAAAATGGTCGTGGTCAATAGTCATATGTACAATAAAGTTTTATCCAATAATGGTGAGAGCTTCATGGAGAAATCTGAAATCTGGTTGTATGTGATGTGTGTGAATTGTACTGTCTGGTTAGTTGATGTATTAAGTATTAACAGACAAATGAAGAAAAGACTTGCTTGTGTTAATGTTTGGAGTAAGTGAATGCTGGAAAAAAGGGGTCAGTGGCATGCTTTACCATTTTCAATATGAAATTAACCTTTTTGCTAATATTTTGATCAAAACAGCTGCTGGAGCTGGACTTACAGGGAGTAAAATGGCTAGGAGAACTGGAAGCGTTGATGAATTTGAGTTCAAAGCTATTGGGGAAAACCACAACCAAGGAGTGAGTTCTTTAGCTTCCATAATCCAACTACGAGCCCTTTGCACTTTAAAATCTTTTAAACTGTGCAACAGTGCAACAGTACAATTCCTGAGTTGTTTTACTTGTAGGCTATGTGAGTTTCGGAAGTGGAGTACTTTTATCTTCTTTTGCTTCTTTCCACTTTTCATGCAAAACCCTTCTCTTTGGATGAATCTGCATTAGAAGTTCAATTCTCATTGAAGTTCTCCTTGTCAGCGACTTGCAATTGAGATATTGGTGTCGGGATTTGTTTTTGAGGAGGAAGATTTTATACAGCCCTGGGAAGGACGACATAATAACTTGGAAAGGTAACCATAATTTGGCATCTTCTTAAATGTTGGAAACTCTTGTTTAACTATTTGATGGTACATTTACCTGTTTTGGTACTAATAGTTGGGTCCTTTTACTTCCAGAGAATTGCAATGGTAACTTGAATGTGACCTATTTCTGGCATTTGTTTTTAATTTGTAACAATGCTTGGTTAACTTGGAACTCTTCAGAGTACTTGTTGTGGTATGTATGGTACATTATAGAGCAGGTTTGTTAGTTTTCTCTCTTTTGTTGCTTCTCTGATTGTTTGGTTTAGAGTATAAAATATCTCTGGTTACGAGTCGAATATGTATTTATCTTGTTCAAATCTGCCTCTTAGTTTCCACTAAGTGAAGTCCTATTGAGTCTGGAATCCATGTTTAAATCAGCTTGTAGTTTTCACCAAGTGATTTTATTTCTTTCCGCATCTTAAACCTTCTTAGTTTGCTTCATTCATATCAGTGGCGATAATTAAGTCCTTAACTTCTACTGTCATTTATAAGACTCCT
Source organism: Arctostaphylos glauca (assembly GCA_019985065.2). Lineage (NCBI taxonomy): Eukaryota > Viridiplantae > Streptophyta > Magnoliopsida > Ericales > Ericaceae > Arctostaphylos > Arctostaphylos glauca. The sequence continues at coordinate 17,888,533 of JAHSPW020000014.1, read as the reverse complement.
GGTATCATCTTGTAGAACAGACCCCAGATGCAATTGCCACACGCATCTATAAATCTCAACGGTAAAACACCCAAATAAACTCTATCGCCATTCCAAAATACTTCCGGTTCATAGGACACAAAGTATGTTACTTTCATTGCCTTTGAAAGCCCCCTCTTCAGAGGCTAGATTTCCAAAGGAACAACTGTCAAAGCTGAGTTTTTTTCTGTTGTGGGCTGTGTGTCCATGTTCTAGTTGTAAAATGTTTAACTGGAGGTTACTTGCCACTTTCTTACATGGAGATTGTCATGTCTTGTAACTGGGTATACTAGAAATTGCTTTGCTCCATGAAGTTATTGAGCTTAACTTACCTTTTGTCTAGTTTTGGTTTTATGTGGTCAGTTCTTTTTATGTGAAACAAAACCTCTATGCAAAAAGGGCACCATTGGTTTCATGTTCTAACAAAGCTAATGTTTTGTAAGGTATGCACTGCAGTGGGAGTCTAAGAATCTGATTGCAGTAAGCACCGCCATTCAGGACTGGCTAACTTCAAGTAATTCATCACTGCTAGCACTTCTGTACTAAAATTTAAGTCCCAATTCGACCACGATGGTGGACAATATTGACATTGCTGCTACTTGTTTCAGGAGTTGGTATGGAGTTAATGAAGCAAGGTGCCATGCTGACTGTATTAAGCACACTTTTTGCGGCATTGGCATGGCCAGCAGCACTACTTTCTGCCACCGATTTGATTGACAGCAAATGGACAATTGCTTTGGACAGGTTTGTCTTGTCACTTGACAGTCTAAGGAAAAGATCAAAAGGGAAGAGGGAAAGAAACTGCCCTTTGTGTTTTAATTTAATTTCTTCCAATTTGGAATCATGGTGTTGTTGAAGATGAAAGGAATATCTACAGTGTGTGTCCAATGTAGAGTGCTACCTGAAAGATTGATCGGATTGCTCAAAATCCGAATTTGTGTCCACAACTATTTCGTTATAGAAGTCAATTCATTATGAGCTCACAATAATTGCCTTTCCCAACCTTTTCCTTGTACAAAAAAAGAAGAAGCACTTTTGTAAGTTTTTTTTTATCATCGAAAATTTCATATTTATCAAATCCATGTTGCACTTAAATAGAGATTTCATTACAAAAGTTGATAAGGACCATAACTACCTATATCTAGACATGGGCTTTATGCTATTAGCACGTATTGCAAAGCAGATCTCAAAATAAATTCGAGAATAGTGTCGTAAAAAACGAGTCAGTAGAGGTCCCATTAAATGAGTTGTCCAAACCATGAGAATAAACACAGATAAAATCTACAAATCCCCTAGAGGATGGAACGACAATAAACAAATAAAATAAAATACAATACAACCACCGCTCTTGCGCTATCCACAAGATCTGGCGTCGTTGCTTCAAGATCAGGCTTATTCGCTGGAGGCGTACCTGTAAAGGGTCCTTATCCTAGAGGATAGCATAAACCTCCACAAAGGGAAGAGAAAAGGTAAAAATATCCAACTTGTCAGATCTATGCTTTTGGAGGTGGAGGTGGAGGTTGGAGCATACATCGGTGAGGAGGGGAAAGAGGAAGGGGAGAGAGGAGGGGAAGGGAAGGGAAGGGAAGGGAAGAGGAGAGTAGGGAGGGGGAGGTGGCAGCCGCCACCCCCCAACAGGAAACCTAATCCCGTGTTAAGAGAGTAGTAGAAAAATCATAGAGACAGTGAGAGCCTTGGAGGATTCATTGTCTCCGACTTGTGCTTTGTTGGGTTGGATCTCGCTTAAAAGGTGTTGTTTATGGAAATGTCTGTATTTTCCCTTCCTGTTATCCATACTCTTCTTATCCCTCGTAAAATTTCTCGATTTTTACTCTTGTTATCCCTCTTAAAGTTTCTTGATTATTTCCCTAGATCTGATAAGGCTGGAAAGCTGCTTGCTGAAGTGTTACTAAAAGGATTGCAAGGGCAAAGGTAGACAAGGCTTTTCAAAATTTGTTCCATTGTCTTACAAACGTTTGAGTTTTGCAGTCCGAATTCTATTATTGTCTGCTCACAACATTTTCAGGCCTGTGACGCTTGTAGGTTTTTCACTGGGAGCACGAGTGATTTTTAAGTGTCTCCAGTGTTTGGCCGAAACTGAAAATAGTGGTAAATGATACCGGTCGCTAACCATTATTTGTGTAGCACTAGTTTGGCTTGCTTGAATGATCCTCATGTACTTTGCTGATTTTGGCAGCTGCACTTGTGGAAAGAGTTGTTCTTCTTGGGGCACCAATTGCAATTAAAGGCGAGAACTGGGAAGCAGCTAGAAAGGTTTGACTTTCTTTCTTTTTCTTCTTTGTTTGAAGCATCTTTCTAGCTGTTTTTCTCGCTAACAATCCCAACACTCTTTTGTAATTAGCAGTCACCCATGCTGTTTTGCAGATTGTGGCTGGGAGATTCGTTAACGTTTATTCTACTAATGATTGGATGCTAGGAGTTGCTTTCCGTGCTAGGTATGCAATGTTGGCAAGAACACTAGATATAAATCTTAGAACTTAGAATCTATTAGAAAAAGGCAGACTTGGGCAGTCAAGGTGCATTTTCGAGAGCAATCATGTGTTGCAACTCTAAAGCTATTTGAAAGTAGCAGATTAGGCAGCGAACATGTATGTTCCATAGCGACCAAGTGTCAACAGTTCTGATAATGCCGTTGTCAATTTACTCAGCCTACATTAAGTGGGTAGAAACGGATTTTTGGACGCTTTTAAGTTTAATCCTCGGGATAATTTACATCCCTATGTGCAGAGTAACATATGGTGGTATATGTTCTGTTGCATATCTGTCGGTATTTAGTGTTAGACAAAATACTCAAAGTATATACTTGAAGTAAAACTCTTGCACCATTTGGAACTGTTCGGGGTTCATATTTCCATTTTCGCTCTAATTTCTTTAGAGGTGTGTGTGCGTGCACACACATGTCTGTGTTGTATCTGTGCCAGAACTACTATATCACTGAAAACGAAGGGGCCAAACCCTTAACTGGTTGAACGGCCCATTGTTCCCAGCCAGTTGGGAACTGTTAATTATCTTTTCCTGTTTCGGTACTGAGTGTAACTGCTATACTTGAACAGCCTGCTGACCCAAGGATTAGCTGGAATTCAACCAATTGATGTTCCTGGAATTGAGAATGTAGGTGTCTACTTCCTATCAATAGTTGTTGCTGGGGATAGTTCTCTCTCGAATGCTTCTTTCTAATACTTTTGGAATACCTTTCTGTTTGGATTCACAGGTTGATGTAACAGAACTTGTTGAGGGTCACTCTTCTTATCTCTGGGCTACCCAGCAGATCCTTGAACAGCTTGAACTAGATGCCTATTATCCTGTTTTTAGTAGCACTCTCATCAGACCTTAGATTCAGTCTTGTTATCGACTTCAGCTTGTTTCTTCATTTTCACAATCTTTGATTCAGTTCACTTCTGTCTCCAAATTCCTCGCCAACGGAAATGTAGATATGACAGCAACAGAACTTTGTAACCTTGTACGTTCTACGTAAATAAAGCTGTGTATATGCAATCTCGAATGTTTCCATTCAACGTGCCCTTCGAAATGGGTTGTCATCGATCATTATCGTCTGTGAAAGAGTTTTTGTTGTATGAAAAGGTTACCTGAAGCTTATGGTTAATTGCTATTGTTTGCATATCTCTTTAGTCTTTTACCATTGCTTCTTCTCTTTGTATGATTCTATGCCAAAACTCAGGCCTAGCAACACAACATTGCCATCTTGGCTTGTAGGGAAGGCTTTTATTGATTGAGGAGTCTTTTTATTGTTAGTTTATATATTTCTTGTATGAGAATATTTCTCCGATTGTTTTGTATTAATTCTTTGAATATAATTTCTTATCGGTTGACTTCGAGAAGAAAGAAATTGGAATGTAATGTAGAAACGAGATGACCATATTTTTGGGGAGATTTTGTACTTGCAATAAGAACAACAGAAACTTCATATGAAGGTGAGACGATGCATGACAAGATAATAAATAAAATATATTAGTCTATTAATTAATGCTATTTTGTTATTTTTAGAAAGAGAAGAACTATGTTGTCCATCTTCTAAAAAGAACAATCCATTATATAAAAAGGAAAAAATTAAAATTCTAGTGCATATTTTATATAGTTAGAACTTTTGCGAGTACACACACACATATATGTATATATATTAAATTTGAGAAAATGAAGAAGCTTTTAGAGGGGTTCTCTTTTTTTTTTTTTAAATAGATGCTAGGGTAGTGGTTAGCATTTTATTGAAAATAAAAGAAAAATAGTCTCACAAACGGCACCGTCCTGAGCTCGATAATAATCCCCGCGACTAACCACCAACGCTGGACAGGCTTTGCGGAGAGAAACGCATTGCGGTGAGAGAGAGAGAGAGAGAGAGAGAGAGAGAGAGCGCGATGGAGGAGGAAGTGGGCAAAGAGGAGGGAAGCCCTAATTCAAGCAACAACATCACCCGAACTCCAGAAAGTACGAAGCTGCAGGCAAAATCATGCAAGGGATGCGTCTATTACTCATCGACCCTCAAATCCCATGGCCGCAACCCTTTATGCATCGGGATCAGTCGTTCCCTTCCCCAAGGTATCTTTTTCAGGTGAAATTATTTGATGGGTTTCGTTTATATAACCTTGGTTTGGTGTGCTGATTAATCCATCTGGCCACAAGTTTATATCTTGATAGAGATCATCTGTACTTTGACCGCAGGAAAACTTGTGCTATTTGCTGTTTATCTTGATAAAAAAGTAGCTGGTTTGAATTTTTTTTTTGGGTGAAATTATTTGGTTGGTATAGTTAGTCTGCTTTGAATTTTCCATTTTTCCTAAATTACGCATTCACGTGAGATAGATAGAAGTGTAGGAGTTGGAGAAGATCATCTAATTATAAGAGCCCCATAGTCAATCAACTAGGCACAGGCTGTTTCTCTTCTTTACGAAGGGAGAATACGTCATTGCAACACAAGAAAAGATTGGAATTCTCGAAAAATTGGTGGGAATGCTTTCTAAACTAGTCCCATGGGCCTGCCCCCGTGTTGTTGAAACCTCCTTTAATTACAACTTTAGCAACAGAATTCAGGTTCATTTTCTCCTTGATATTTGGTGCGATATAGGTTCATGGATAATGCTTTTGTGGTGATAGAGTTCATTTGGAATAGGGTTTCATCTGGTTAATTTGGGGATGGAAATGGCACATTTGCTGACGTCACAAAATGTTCGCATTAATCAAGTTTGTGTTGGTGAATGGGATATAATTTTGCAGAAAACTAGGAGCCATCATCATTGTTGTTATATATATTGTTCGTGATTTTTTTGAAATGAAACACTTTCAAATGTGTCAGTCACACTTGAACTGAAACCCACAGTTGTTAACTATGAGCTCTGTCTCCAGTATCGCTCTGCATGATATGAATATTTACCAGCACTGCTGGTGTCCCCAGCATGTGCTTATTTATGAGGCGCACAGTCAAGGGGGACCCAAAGTCTCATATTATAACTTCGCGGTGGACCTTTCCTAGCTGACTTTGGCAAATTTGGTTTGCTTGTAGAGACGATGTGATGGATTTGCAAGTTGGCGAAACTATCTTATAGAAAGAAGCAGTTTTTGTTTATTGTATTGGGTGTATGCTGTTTTACGCTTGAGTCTATATGTGAGTGGGTGATGGGCAAGAACAGTCCAAATCGTTATGACAAGAAGATAGGGCCTTTTGCTAAAGAATCATATTGTGGTTCCTTTTGCCATTTGTCTTGATTTGGGGCCCAGTGCCATATATCTTCAGTATTGAACCTGAACCAATTTCCTTTAAATTCATTTGATTTGCATTAATTGCCATTGGCTACTTGAGTGAGTACAACTGGATGATAGATACGATTTCGGTTGGGGGTTTCTTCACAAGATGGGTTCCTTATTGTCGCTCTTGTTTTGTAATCTTATAAAATTAGACTATGAGGTATCTTTGGTGTTCCTTTGAGCACTGATGTGAACAACGGACAGTAGATGAAGAGAAATTTAGCAGCTGGCTTGAATTGTCAGTTCTCAACATTATTATCAGGCACATTGGATCACTTTCACCTGTTTTGAGTTGAAAACCATGCATATAGTTATAGATAACTAGTGTGAAGTATAAAATAAGACCGAGGGTGGCAAAAGCATTACTGAGAGAGGTGCACGACAAGCTTCATGCTAAATATGTACACCTATATGAGGTTATTGTTCCTCTTTTTTCTTCTGCAACACAGTAATTTAAGTATTTTTCTAGAAAGTTTCTTCAAAGATAAATTGGGTAATATGAAAGTTCAACTATTTAGTAAGCATCATAAGATATGCCTGAGACATCTGTTTATTAATCTGAGTGCGTAAAGTTCTGCTTCTACCCTTTTCTCTAAGTCAAACATGTGTTGCACAAAAGGCATCATGCATACCTAGAAAGTGAGATCGAAGTATTTAAATTGAGCGCTTGTCATCTATTTCCTGATCCTTGAGTGACATATGGTCTGCTAAACTTAGGGAGCAAACAGTTTTTTGCTTCTATGCCTATAGTTGGACAGAATTGATATAAATGTTTTCCACTTAAAAGTCTGCCTACTATTTTTCCTGTGTTAAATTTTCAAGTATTCACCTTGGGTATTGCACAATGCATCTCCTGGTTCGAGAAATGTTTCATACATATTTTCTGGTTGAATTTTTTTTTACTGCAAATATTGATGGATTCCGATTTCTACTCTTGATAAGTAGTACCGCGCCACATTGTTGGAGACACTGAGTTGGAAGCGTCTAGACAGGGTAGAAGCCTTGCAGAGTTCAAATATGCTTGTGCTGGTTACTCTGTGTACTTGAAAGGAAAGGATCCTTCAGTGGACGTTCAACAGACACAAGCAGATTTGCCACTTTGTCTTGGCTTTGAGGTTGGTATCTCCGACTTTTCTTTGGTTCTTTTCGGTTATGTCATTTTGCATATCTGACAATGTGTTTTATCAGAAAACATTGAAACTAAGTGCTTTGTTATGTCATTTTCTCATTTTCTGCCTTATTCTTCCCCTCAATTATTAGATATGATATTATCCCCATTCAAGATGTTGTTGGGACTTGCTATAAGATTGGAAGCGCTTGGATTTAGGTTTCGGTGTTATTCTTGGAATAGAATCTCATAGGCATATATAACTCTTGCTGCAGGCTTTGGTAACCAGAAAAGCTAATGCTCCTGACTCTGTTCCTGCTCATGCTCGTAACAAAGAAGGTAATTTTATTACCTTATGAAAGGATAGCGTACATAGATTAATATTTCTGATGCATATCAATTATGGACTTACACCTAGGGGGCCAGGCGGTCATATTTGAATAGTGGCTTGTGATTCTTTTGACTCGCTAAGAAAAAAGGGTAAGACCTAAATGAAATAAGGACCCCGCTTATCTGCAGTACACGCTTGGACTACATGAAGAGTCCAATCTCAGCTCTCCATTATGTCTATCAATGGTTCAGAGTGATTAGATACCCGAGAACTATAACCTTTCCTAGGAACAGCTTCTGCGACGATCGATAGGGGTCATGCTTGGTTGGCATCTATGCCCCCTGCCCTCCAAACAGTTTGGGAGCCTTTCCCCTCATCCTGCTCACACTCCTAGATCTTCATGGCTCTTCCTCCACCATAGTATGAGCTGGGAGCAACTCAGTGTTACAGCTGTTTCCTTAAAATGTAAATGAGATTTGAGAAGCTTAGCATAGATCAGTTGTAGTGACAAGAAGTCATTTATAATCATCATTGCAGTTTTGAACCGTTTGATTTGTTTGGTGGAATTGTGGGAAAACATTTCTAAAAGATCTTACCGTGTTGAAATAAATTTAGTATTGTGTCGGCGCATAATGCCTTTATATTGTGTTTAAGCTATATTTTCCGGCAGAGGCTTGTTTGAGAGCCCCTCTTTTGTCAAGGACTAAAGCTTCTTATCTTGTCTTCTACTGTTATTGGAAGTTAATGTCCTCGTCTTTCTATAGACAAACTATTTACGACCAACTATTTGGACCTGTTCAATCATGTGGTATTGCCGGCCAATGAGTTGCTTGAAACACACTAATATGAGCCACAACTCTGGTATCTGACAACCCAACAAGAGTGCTTGTTGATGGTCCACCAACAAATTGTCACTACTGAAGCACTGAAGGGGGCAATAATACACGTCATTTGCCCGGAATTATTTGGTTCTCCATCAACTCCATCAACCATTGAACCCGTCCCATATTGGTTTGGTCTTGCACTGTTTTCACATCGAAATTACGAAAATATCCATATATGCTGCTTTTTGGGTTTTGGATTTGAGGGACGAAATCATCATTTTGATTAGCTAAAAATCCACTATCAACTTCTTCTTTTTTCTGAAGGGACCTTCCTAAGACAATTCAATAACCTAGTCGGCCAAATTGGCCCTCGGTTATTTGGATTCAATACCTGGAATGTTGTGTGGGTTTCTGTTCCGTTCACTACCATCGAACTAATATATGTTGTTTCTTTCTTGAAGATTCTCATGGATTTCCTCAGCCACAGCCACAGCCACAGCCTCAGCCTCAGCCTCAGCCTCGAACACATCAACCTGCTCGTTTCCTAGGGGACGAGTTCATGAGCAAGCAAGTCGATAGTATGATTTCTTTTTCAATAAACCATGGTTAATACTCACACGGCTTGAAATATGTATTGTGTTAAAAACTGCAGATTTTCAAGAAATGCTAGCGTGGTTGCAATGGGGGTTGCCAAGAACCTGTATAGAGTAGGCAGTCACATCAAAGGACGTATCGATGGCATTCTGTACCCGTACCGAAGTCGACCAAAGTAAGATTGCCACCGGTGTTCCAGTACAAGACTAGTGAAAATAAACAAGCAGCAGGAGCTGGCTTTGACCTAGATCTGCATTCCTTTGAACCCCAAACACCTGCTTCCTCCTCTTCAGTTCCTTGAAGCTTTTTCCCAGTTGAAAGGGATAAAGGGCATATTTCTCACTCTCTGTCCAAAACTGCTCAATGATGTTTTTTCATAGCTATCTATTGTTGGTAATGGTATTATGTTGGCATCTGAAAGGCTGGTGTTGAGAGTGGGACTTGTTCTTATGTAAAATCTTCTTGTATTTTTTTTTATAAATTGTTGGCTTCGAATGTTATAAGTAAATTTAGTACAGGAGCTTCGTACATTGAGTAGTCCTTTTGTAAATATAATTCTCGATGATGTTAAAAGATTTCCAGAAAGAGGTGATATTGCTGGACACATGGATCATGTGTATATACTAACGCATAGCCGGGTGTGTTGCGTGCCAAATTGGTTCCGTTTTGGTCACCAAAATACTGTTTAAATATTGTCCAGTTGGACAGACAGTATTTTAGTGTCCAAAATGATGGTGTTTTGGACTCGAGATCATGCCGTGCACAAGTGCTTAGGTACTGGAACTGAATTTGTGGTAGAGCTATTCGTTCTTCCTGTTGGATTAGTTGGTCGTTCAATCGATCAGATCGAAACGAACACTATAGGGCTGTAGATGAGCTAGAGAGTAGGTCGTTCAAGTTCAGCTCGAACACGTAAGAGCTGTACAATTGTGCTCAAGCTCGGTTAATCAGTCGAGCAGATATCAAGTGAGTTTTTAAAGAACCGAACACAATTTGTAACTTGATTCACTAAAGTAATGCATGGATTGCCTTATTAATCAGATAGAGAACGAGCTATTTACTACATTAGTAATAAAAAAGAAGTTCACACACTATGAAAAACAAGATATTCCGCTTTTGGGAATACATGTTGTGACCTACCATTAAATGGCATCAATGACAGATAAAATATTTGGACGAGCATTTTGCTTATGCTCGTAAATAGGACCGGGAGAGCTATAGGTCTTTGTTAGAGTATGTTCCAATGTATGTTATAAAAGACATGGGAGGAACAAATAAACTCAAATATCAATTTCCCATTTATTTATAAAAAGAAAACACCCCAAAAAAGGAGAAGACAAAAAGAGAAACAATCGCCCACCGTGGGGCTCGAACCCACGACCACAAGGTTAAGAGCCTTGCGCTCTACCAACTGAGCTAGACGGGCTTCTTGTTCTAGTTATGACGTTTTTCGTTAAAGGTTGGTGCTTTAAAGTATTTGGACAAAAGTCTTGCTATATAAGATGATAGATTGAATTCTTTTATAAGTTTTTTAGGAGGAGTTTGTATGTATAATATAATTAATCTCGGATGGGATGTTATTTTAGAATTTTCACAGATAAATTGAGTTGACGAATCAATACAATTTGAGTTTTTTTTTTTCAAATATATTACAATTATCAAAAAAAATTGAAACTTTGATAGAGCAGTCGTATGGACCTATTTGTTTTTCAGTTCATCCTTAGAATGGCCAAACCCCCAACATCATTGGAGGCCCTTGTAATATAAACTCTTGCAGCTGGGGGTGAAAATAAAAATAAAAAAAATCGAACCAGACCGATGGTTTGAGGATTGAAAAATTCGGTCCGATTCTGTTTCAATTTGGGAGTTTGGAGAAATCAATTTTTCGGTTCAGTTTCGATTTGGGAGAGTATAAAACCAATCTAAACCGGACCGGATTAGGGTATAAATAAAAATATGTTATATTTTTTGGTTTATATGTTATAACTTGTAACTCATTACTCTATTAGTTATTTAATCCATTAGAATTTAGGACCATTGCCGTGTATTAGAAATGAAAAATCACCATTTTCAGAGAGTGGTTGAAAATAGAAAATCACCAGTCCAGGTATAAAAAATAAGAGTAATTTCGAACTGTTCAATATTTCAGAGTAATGTTCAATACATATCTATTATTGGAAATTTCATTCCAAATTGTTAATTTTTCACTTCTTTTTTTGTGGTTGGCTCGAAATATTGTCCCAATAATCAAAAAGTCCAAACCGGATCGAAACCAGACCGAAATCGCTTCAAACCAATTGAAATCGGACCAGTGGAATCGGTCCGATTTTGATTTACAAAATTTTTGAACCGGACAACTGGTTCGGTCCCATGAATTCTACCAAACCGGACCAGTCACACCCCTACTTGCAGCCGGTTTGTTAGCTTTCAAAATTTTGGAAGAGCTAGATATAGTAAATATATTAAGAAAAGGGACTAGAATGAGATATTTATATAGAAGAATGAATAGCTATAAATTGTTTGTTTTAGTATTTTTTTTAGAAAAGATAACGTGATCAATATGAATAGCTTGTATTTGTGTAGTTGATAATAAGATTCTTGTAGTTAATAGTAACATTTATGTGAACATAATAGAGATATAGAAAGGGTAATAAATTATGAATAATTAAGGCAAGTGGTGTGATAATTTTATCCCGTCAAATGGGTAAAATAGTCATATTCAGACTACAAAAAACGTAAAACAAACCCTGAATATGACAAACCAAAATAGTCATACATAAAACAATAGCATTGAATCATTTTTACAACCCCTAACAAACAGAATGTTCAAAAAAATATGCCAATTTATGTTGCTTTTTAGCACGTTAAAGCAATAAGACAATAATCACCAAACTCAATTCAATACTCACCTTATATAAAGCTTTAGGGTTTCAAAAGCAAATAAATTATGTGGGCCAAACCTATCAAACACACACCAATAGAGGTCTAGTTTGCAGCTGTTGTGCAGTTAGGCTCTATGCTATTGAACTATTTTGGATGTCGTTTGGTGTATCTTTAGAGTTTGGTATACAATAATTCACCAAAGGACTAGTTTCATAACCATGTTTGATTGATTGGAAAAAATCATTCAGTGTTCTTGGAGTACCGAGACCCTCAAAAATCACACATCTGTGAGAGAAATATTCACGGTTAAGTATATACAGACTCACTTGAATGTATGATATTAGAAGGCTTTAGAGCACCACGTGACAGTGTTTAATGTTCGATTTTTGGGAATATTTAGAAGTTTTAATGGTTCTTTTACTCTATATAAGAGACTATTACGGCCTCAAATTTTAGGTATAGATGATGGCTTTTATTCCGTATTATTTGTTAGTTATGTCTCATTAAAGAAAAAAAAAACAAGGGTGAGACGAATCTTGATACTAACTTTGTGGGACTTGAGATTTGATAGTTGTTTCAAATTGTTGTGGAGATCTTGATTCGTTCTAAACAGTGAAATGAGTGAAACACGGTTTTTCCCCTCAAAAGTTATACTCGTTTACAGCTGTGTGCTCGTAGGTGGGTTGACTCACAAGAGATGCAACTAGCTCTCTAACTAACTGTTATTGTTTGAGCTTGTTGGTTTGCTCTTGCTTTAATGTTATTTTGACATTATTTGCATTTCCTTACTTGATGGTCTACGTGAGCATCTTGACAGGTAGAGACTGATCCTTTCTAAATACATAGCCGCTTTTCGACACATCCTCCACCACTTTTCCGGGCCTAGCCGAAATTCTTTATCATAAAAGACACGCAAAGCCCGAAAACTACCAACAAGTGAAACAAAGAAACGGCCCCTAAATTAAACTATCGCGGCCGAAAAAACGCGTTCCTTTCTCTTAACTCAACAAAGAATGCAAAAGAGGAAAAGGGTTGGTTTCCATTATACTACCACATAATCAATCTATGGTAAGTTCAACAAATCAAGATTGAGTGGTCCATACTCCTCCATTTTTCCCCTATTACAAAGGTATTCAATTGATTTTGAGATTATCTCTAACTTAATACCGATTAGTCCTTAGGGTTCTGAAGTTAACGACTGGATAAATCTCTAATAAACCCTAATTATTGGTTATGATAAAATTCGACCTCATGACCTTTGGAAAAGCAAACTTCTTCGTCAACCTCCATACTGAGCCATCCCAAATTCATATCATATTGTGAACATGACATTAAATTGAGTGCAAAATCAATAGAAAATTCTTCACTTTTTTAGTCTTTTCTCAGCAATTTTGTTTCTCCTTTTATGGAGTTTACTGAAAGCTTCACCATTGGCACTTTCCTATCTGAACATGATTGTATAATAATAATTATTTTTCATGGATATTCATAATGTAAGATAATGTTATTAGGTTGTGACTTAGGTGATTGAGATAAATTATACTAAGTAAAATCAAGCCATGCTATTAGACATTTCTTTGGTCGACCTCGTTCTTACTCATAAGATAATTCATTCTAGGTGGAGATAGTCTGTGTTGATTGACAAATCATAAATATTTTTTGACGATATTGATTAGAGTTTTTGAAATTTAACTATAATCATAATTGATTTTTGAATAGTTGACCCAATTATTTTTCACAGAGCTGCAAAATAAAAGAATTTTTCTTTCGTAGTTTCACAACGTTTATTAGTTTGTATAATCTAATCATATCTTTCATAAACAAATCTCTTTCCTCGAATTAATGTAGAAAAGCAATTGTATTTACCAAAACTAAGCCATCTAATTTTTGTAAAACGAGATTCAATCTAAATCATTAGTCTATGAACGATATTCTCTTAAGTTTATAAATACATTTCTGATATGAAAACAATGTGATTAACTTTTTTTGCTTAAATTTTATTATGATGACTGTGATGTCCCGTCCCACATCGAAAGTCTACATGGGTGATTTTGGGTATATAAGAAACCATGTAAAACTACTATTAACAACTTGAGCTTAAGCATTTTGGGCCACGTGGTTGGGCTTCAATAAGTTGTTGGGTCAGTATTTACATGGGACATTACAAATGGTATCAGAACGACTCATGTATACGATCGAGTGTGGGGGCGGGATTTTGTTTGGTCACTAGGGAACAGACTTGGGGTTAGACCGTGGTGACTCTAGTATGAATCCCTTGCGAGGGCGCAAGGTCTTAAAGATAGGGAGATTGTGATGTCCCGTCCCACATCGAAAGTCTACATGGGTGATCCTGGGTATATAAGAAACCATGTAAAACTACTACTAACAATATGGGCTTAAGCATTTTGGCCCACGTGGTTGGGTTTCAATAAGTTGTTAGGTCAGTGGGTACATTGAGCGTTACAAAGACTAAAAGTATGCATTCTCGTGTCGATATTCTCAACCAATTCAAGGCGTGTTTCCATGTCGATATTCTACAAACGATTAAGTTTGGCCAAATATAGTTTTCCTAATAGGCGACAAGTGATTTTTTTGTTGAACTTTGTGTTGAAATTTTTGAGGGTGATCATTCTACTTTGATGGGAGAAATCGAGAAAATACGAAATATAATCACGAGTCGAAAAGAATACAATACAGGTAAAATACCCCTAAAAACACTAAAAAGCATAAAGAAAACAACTTTTTGATCTTTTTTACTTTTAGTGATTTTTTTCCAAATTTTCCCATTAAGATAAATAATTAATTTAACGAAATTGACATAAATTTATCAAATATTCAGAATAAAGGATCAAAAAGGCATTAATATTAATACCAAATGTTTTTTGTCCGAACAAACCCCTAAAAGGAGCAAAAAACTATACAAAAATGGATTAAATTTCACTTTCCCCTTCTAAATGACATCAATCAGGGCTTGTTTGTTTGGGATCATAAAATAATTCATTGGTTATTACCCTGTTATAGTTATTTAAGTTGTTATATTTGCAATTTATTTTTTGGAGTCGATATGATATTCGGATACTATTTCATTATCGTAAGGACTTGTTTGTTAGCGGTCAAAAAAGTATCCATTGGTTACCACTCTAGATATGATTATCCAGAGTACTAATTTATCCGCCTGGAGGATAATAAATTTTTTTCACCCATCCCTCTATTCATATCTTATTCTTATTCCATTTACACAAATATCATCCACCTATTCATATTTATTATATCTTTACTCCCAAAAAAATTCAAACAAATTTTTTATCCATCTATAATAAATCACTCATTTGTACTATACTTTCCCTCTTATTACATCCAAGCTTATAAAATTTTGACTGCTATCAAATAAGTAGTAAAAGAAAATAAAATTATCTATTTTCATAATTTCCTATTTTTTTTATTTGTGTAAATATCATTATTAATTATGAGAATACCATCTACATATTTGTATCTACTATATCCTAATTTCTTAAAAAATATTCAAAATAAACCCTTTATAATTATTTATCCGCTATAATAAATAAGTCTTTTACTATATCATTTTTCTTATTATATTTATTATATTCCTTTCAAAATTTTAACCGTTACCAAATGGGCCAGTAGTGAATTTGTTTTTAAAATAGGAGAGGGAAGTGTTATTTTCAAAAATTTGAAGAGAGGTTGTTGTAATTAACCAAAACAAATTTAATAAAAATAATAAAAGTTACATTAAGACACTCCTTCACCTAATCAGTTACATGCCAAGAAGCCTAACGCACCAACCAAGGCAGAAATGTACATTCGAACCGCAACCGCTCCACTCTAAACCGGATTCACACCTCCGGTTCTTCTCCTAGTCTTTTCTAATCCCCCTATCTCATACTACGTCTTCAAAAACTTTGGACCGGCGGAGCAAAGCCGTCTTCCCCCTCCTTCTTCCGCCGCATTTCCAACACTTTCCGGTGGTTATTGGAGTGAACATCACTCGAGAACGTCGGGCTACAAGCGGGTCGGTACTCGGGCAACAATCGACCGGACTTAAACCGCACCCCACAGGCATTACAGAGAGTTTTGGCACCGAGTGGGCCGGCCCTCCACTGCGGGGTCTTCTGAACAAGACAATGGCTGCAACGCCGTGGCTGTGGAGCCCCACCACCGCCGGCGCCGGCGTCGAGAGGTTTTTTCTTCCTCTGCTTCTTCGCCGGCGGCGGCGGCAGCAGAGGCGGACCCAAAACGGAGTCGGTCGTTTGGGTTGTGGAGGACGAAGAGGAAGAGGAAGAAGAATCTGTCAAGGAAATGGAGTCCAGTGACCAAACCCGGTACCCGGTTCTTGAACGCTTGCTTCTGGCCTTGGTCTGAACTGGAGTTTTGAAACATGGCTCGGTTTGCACTGGAATTGCTGGGGGTTGGGGCCGGTCGTCCGAGGGTTTCTCCGGTAACTTCCCGGCGGGATATTGTAGAGAGTAATTCGAGAAGGAATCGTCCACGAAATTCGACAGCCATTCAAGGTCCTCCAAATCATCGGCCTGTAAAAGGAAACCCCCTTTTTTCTGAAACAGTAATTTCTAGAGCGAGAGTATGTAATTTTAGAGAGAGAAAAAGATGCTTACAGGTACACTGAGTTCGCTACAGGGAACCGACGGGAAACCATCAATCACTGAGAAATTAGGTTCCAATTCTTTGTCTCTATCCTCCTCTGCTTTCTTCTCTTTTTCTTCTTCATTTTCCTCACAAAACCCATCTTCAATCCCTCCTTCAGGAAAGTCCAAAAGGTCGTCCACAAAAAAGTCATCGCCGGAGACGCCGCTTTGACCGTTAACCGCCGACGAGTCGTCGAAAAATGGTTGATTTTGGGTCTTTTTCAGCGCCGTCTCCAGCCCGAAACTGCTTTTCAACGCACCTTCAACGCAGTCCATTCCCTACACCCACAACCGCTATCACCTGTGTGCACACAGAGAGTACTATTTTGAACAGAGAAAATTAAAATTGTGAGGGAGATTACCTGAATAGGAGGATGAAGAGGGATAGTGGTAGTGGTTGAAAGAGAGAGGATAGGGGTGGTAAAAGGGTTGAGTGGGAGAAAAAAGGGATGGTGAGTTTGGTAAAGCATTGAATGAGAGAGTGAGAGAGAAAAGAGAGGAGAGAGAGAGAAAGTTTTAAGCGTTGCTCTACCCAAATCCTGTCTAAAAAGCGCCCGTTTCTTCTTGCCTCTCTCTCTCTCTCCTCTCTCCTCTCTCCTCTCTCTTTATTATAGTGTATCTATTGTTTTCTGGGTCTTTATATATACCCCCCAATATACATTTCATACGTTTGAAAATATAGCGGCAGTCCGAAGATACGTTCGTAATATTCTTACAAAAGTTGCTTATACAAAAAGTAAAAAGGATAAAAAAATAGTCGGTCGGGTCGTCTTTATTCAACAAAAAATAAGAACGATCCGACCAATGAATGAATCAAGCAATTATTTAGTTGAAGTTCTTTTATAATTATGATAATTTCTTAAAATTTATTCATCTGATGCGTTTTTACAAAATTTAATAGTACATGCCCATGCATCTTTTATTTAAAAAGATTAATAATCCATCGATTGTGTATTTTTTTAAAAAAAAGTTTAATTCTGAGTTTTATATAAATGAATAAGATTACTTAAATCTATGAATTTTTTATGACCAAATTTTAAGTTTTTTTAGTTTTGTAATCCCATATTCAAAGAAATTGATATCTTTTTTTTTAAAAAAATATCTACCCAACATTGAAATTCTGAACCTTTTCCTAAATACTATACTTTTTTTCTTGTGAAATAATGTTTTACATTAGTTGTTGCTACGAATTTGAATTAGAAAAATGGGACAAAAAGTAATTAATAATGAAAGATAATTAAGATGACTGAATTTGAATTAAAGTTTGTCGTACAATTTTTATGTACAAATTCAAACACAATTGTATTTAGAACTATTTGATGCACATAGAGTCCACAACATAATGAGACTCTCTACATACATCTAACAATTCTGGACACAGATGTGTACTATTGTGAACGAAATATTATGTGCGTAGCATCACTTATATTATTATACTTTATAGATATTTCATCAAGATAAATTATCAATTTAAAAAAATTAACATAAATTTAATTAAAATTTAAAAAATACTAAAAAAGATAGTAATATTAATTTTGAATAATTCTGACCAAAATATGGATGACAACGGGGTAGATCGGGTCCGAATTTGCCCATCTTCACCTCCAATCTCCAAATTTAAAATATGTCTTCATCTCCGTCCCGTTCTCCAAATGGGAATGAATTCAACGCTCAATCTTTGTCCCGCTCTATTTTTTAATTAAAAAAATCAATTACATGTTATACAATACTCATAGGGACACATTAAACTTGTTAACCAAGTTATATGAAACAAATAAAGAAGAACCTAGAGAGAACCAGCCCAGAAGAAGAATGATGAATAGCTAACTACATGAAAAAATCTAAAAGTAAAATAAAATATTATATTTAATAATTATTTAAAAATAGATCGGGACAGAGGTACTCAGATCTGCCTCCGACTCGTTCTCTGTTTATTTTCCAAATTTTACCTCCAAATCCAATTGAATTTCTAAAAAAAATTTTGAAACTCCAAGCCAAACGGTACAAATTGAATCGAATCGTACTAAAGCGATAATTGAATGAAATTATGTACCAATGGTGGGGCCGAGGAAACACAATACAAGGGATTATTCAAGGGAAGCGCCAGTTTTGGGGTTTAAATTTTCCTATCAAAACTTCCTAATAGACCCAAAAAAGGGAAAACAAAAGAGAGAAAAAAAAAGGGAGCAAAATTCGTACCCAACTTTAACGTCTTTTGAAAGAGAGTGTTTTCTGTAATCAAAATAGGACTAATTTAGCATGATTTGCCTACCGCATTATTCGCCGTGCTCTCCGGTTCTCCCGCTCCTCTCTTTCTAATTTCTTCCACGAAAACTTACTTATCAAAAATGCTCTCGACACCGACGTTTATTCTAGATCTGAACACCGACATGTTCGGAGTTATTAGATACGTAAGAGTCTCATGTGTATTGTATGAAATTTATGCGTATCAAAGAACTTCAACACGTGTGTTTTCGATATTTGCGTCAGTATATCATTACTCGCTAGTTATTAGTTAGACTTGGAGATTCTACTGTGCTCCCTAGTTATTACTTGGAATTAGGAACTTTGTTTTTGTGCGTAGTGCACAATAGATCGTGTTGTATATCAAAATATTATTGTTTTGAATCTCAAAAAGTTACCCAAATAATTAAACAGCGTTTGGGCAATTTTTATACTTTTTTTGTTAAGTGTCAAAACGATGTTATTTTGATAAATAACATCCCCCATTCCTGTTATTAACTATTGTATTTATTTTTTTTACAACGAAAAACCTTGAACCGCGTAAGAAATTAAACACATTAATATTTATAGTGATTGAATGAGTCCAGTTTTGTTCATTCTAGGATGAATAAATTTTGTCCATCTTTCGTCGTGTGGGATTGGCTTGAGATTTCAATTCAATGATAAAAAATTGTCTATTTTATTTTGATTAAATTTTGTTGTTATCACGAAAAAATTCAACTTAATCTGATAACGATAAATATTTTACCGCAAAATCTAGATTTTAAGTTTTTAAAATTAAAAGTTTCAAAATGAAAAACTATATTCTTAGATCAAGTACTTTCTGATATTCGAGTGAGCAGATTTTCTTTTGTGAAAACTAACAAAATTGATCATCGAAGTGGGATCTCGAAATGGTCTCACATGATGGGGGTGAACAAAACTGGCCTCTGATCGAACTTGTTAATAACGGATTTGAAGATGCTATAGTGCAACAAGTCAACAATGATGTAGTACAGTAAAACAACATAATTTTGCCTCTATTTAAAATTTAATTATGTTCATATTAATTTGAAAATTTTCTAAATAGTTTTGAATGAGTACAAAATTATGTCATTTTTTTGCACTAGATTTTGCTAGTATGTGGAAAAGAAGACTAGGTGTATAAGGTCATTTTGATAGTTATAAAAACTTTTAAATTTGGTGGGATGGAACATTCCATTTAGTTTAATTTAGTGACATATGGTTAGTCTTTCTTTATATTTTTAATTATCTAAGCATATTTATCCCTTTCAATGATAAAATTTGAAAAGATGATGAAATTTTGTTGCCAGTGGCAGAACGACGACATTTTGGCCGGCGAAACTTTTGACTCCACCCAAACGCAAAATAAGTATGATATACGTATTGTTGATACAATCATATTGGTCTTTTAATTATTTTTTATTTGATCTAGTAAAAAGTTCAAGTCATTTTGTACTACAATTTCAATTTTTTTTTTCTTCTATAGGTATGAGTATATGATTATTATAATTGGCTATGATATAATGAGTGCATTTTCATATGAAACTATACTTCACACATACGCGCCAGTCCTTTTTGTTTAAAAAACACGACTTCGTCTTTATTTGTCATTGATGAGCCCAAATCCGACTATGCATTGACTGATCGGACAACAAATCCCCAAATGGACCAAAAAATTTTCATAGCACAATATGGCTAATTGGCTTGCTAGGCACACTCTTGGCAAATTGAACTCTACTTAGGTTCTCCTTGTTGACATTATACAGTGACAGATTCGTAACAATGATCGAGAACCCAGAAAAATATACATCTTAATTTCATAGTAATGGAATCATAAAGTATAGAATTAACAACTATTATACAATACGAGAAACCAAAATACAGAACAATCTATATTAGTTACCGAACCGAGTCCTGTGTTGAACACAGTTTCTTTAAGACTAAATCGCCGCCTCACCATGGGTGTTGGAGGATAGCTCCGGCGTCGTCTCCCAGGGTAAAACGGCTCTACGAATTAGGTCACACCTAACCTCGTTCGCCTGTTGAACTTCCTTGTGCCTAACTCTCTCTCACTAAACAGAATTTCGGGATTCTTTATCTACCAAAACTAAGCTGGTATATACAGACCTTTGGGTGACGTGAATGAATGCAATCTGAAACGGATGGACCTTTGGATAGCAAGCATTATTGTGACTCTTGGGGTGTGAAACGCCCGAGACTCTCCGGTTGCCTTGAGACCCTCCGGTGTCCCGTTCATTTAACCCTTCGAATTTCCAACACTCCTTAGGCGGCACGAAAGTTAATGGCAGAGGTGGCGCTAAATGTCCGCCTATGTGATCCTGAGAATGACGCATCTGATTCATCTACATCCCACATATGGCGTACACGAGATCAGAGTGTAGATCTCTCAAAGTGGAATTGGGTTGCCAATGACGGCAACTATCTGTTTGGGATCACTTCTCTTCCCGACGTATTCATACTCATTTTTACCGTAAAACTAGGTTAGCAACTATTTCATTCTCAATCTACATACAAAATTTTCACTTTATACTGTATTCTAACTGGATCGTCAAATGATCCATGACAAGACAACTATCTCTCGATTATCGAACTCGTGTGCAGGAGTTAGGAGCAAGACTCGGGAGTGCTCACCCATCTTCTGACACCATCAATCACTATTACATGTTGTACGTGCATTTTTGAATATTTTCTTTGTCATATCATAAGAAAATCTTCTAGACGATAACATACTCCAACCTTTTACAAAGGCTATTACGCTTGTTGTCGTAAGAATTAAAATTATCAACTGAATTAGTGTAGCCACTGTCCACAATCGCTTGACTAACCGTTGTGATTCAATTTTCTTTTTTGTTTTTTGATTTTTTATAAAGTTTTGGAATTCTTATCCATTTAAAGTACCCTCCTAGGAGATGAGTACACTAGGGTTTTGTTTTGTTTCAGATAGCTGAAGTTATGAAAATACCCTCGGTGATGATAATAGTTGGGGGACAAGGCATGCCTTTGAAGCGAAGAGAGAAAAAGTGGGTACGGACCAGCACTGGGCCAGCTTTTGTCATCAAGTAGCCCAACTGAAATGATTCCCCCCCACCCTCTCTCACTTTCCCTCGGGGACAAAGCCTACACCACTGAAAGTAATATTCAGTTAAAAGTAAGGACATTTTGGGTAACACAACTACATTTTTGGAAAAAAAAATAGAAAAACTGAAATTTTACCAGATAAACTTATTTATTCTAATTTTATCTATTGCGATAAAATTATTCTCGACAAATTTGGTATAATGTAATTTAGAAATTGAGACTTAAGCTCTTTTCGGCTAAAACTATTTGGTATTAACGTTATTGTTTCTTTTGTCATTTTTTAAATTAAATTTGTATTAAATTTCTAAGTTTATTATTTATCTTGATGAAAAGAATCTAAAAACAAAAAATTTAAGCAAAAATCTAAAAAAAATTACTAAAAATGAAAAAGTTAAATAATAATAATTTTAGCTATTTTTTTATTTTTTAGCGTTTGTTCTATCCATTTTTTAAACTTTGATCCCATATAAAAGTAATGTAAGTCACAAAATAGATAATTCTGACCGTCTTTAATAAAAAATAATTTAACAAAAGCTTAACTTTATTTTGATAAATTAATCATAATAAAAAATCTCTGATACCTATATTACAATACATAACGATTTGGGATCCTAACAAAATATTTTCATAATAACTATTGTGATTATTTTATCTAATGGCTGAAATTTACTAAAAAAAATTACACAACAATCTTATCTACCATTTATTTGCCTTATTACTTTCAAAAAAGTAAAAAAAAAAACATATACATTAATGTTCAATACTTCTCTCTCTCGCTTTCTAGTTAAATACTCTATTTTTTAAAGTAATTAATTTCTAGGAATACTTAGTTCTATCAATTTATATTACAATACATAACGGTATAAGATTCTTTAAACACATCTTCATAATAACGACTGAGATTATTTTAATTCTAATGATAAAAATTTACTTAAAAAAATTACAAAATACAATACGGTAATAGTTTGAATAATAAATGATTTAAAATTTTAATATAAATGTAATATTATTAGTACTTTTTCGTACGTTAATAAACTTATACAGAAGAAAGCCCCAAACAAAAAAGAGAATAAAAAAAAACCCGTGAAAACAGAAAAGTCAGGGGGGAAACAGGACGGTTCATTTATCACGAGGTAAAACGTTGGGCCGGCGGCTCGATCAGAAAGGGAGTCGTTATCATGGGGGCAGCCCACGAGAAGTTAATTCACGTGGTTTGTACGTATTGGACGACATGTGGTCTGATAGTTGACGCCCAAAAACTACTATCTCACAAAAAAGTCTTCACTTTTTTTTTTCTTTTTCTATTTTTTCTTACTTTGTGGTTTGAATAATAATTACAGGGGAGTGGGGGTGGGGGGTGTAGTTTTTCAAAAATTTGAAATTCGAATTTAAGGATTTGTCTATTATATTATATTATATGTAGAGTGGCGGGGCAATTATTTGATGCAGTTTTTCTACGTGGAGCCTCGATTTGTGGAGCCTCCCCCCATCTGCATAAATTGGAGCGTTCCGATCCGATATTTATTTCTATTGGGATTTGGGACCCCCCCACCTCTCCCTCCTTGGTGAAACACATTATTGAATATTGATTATTCACCAAACTAACTAATGGCACTTTCTTTTTTTAGGGCTGTAGTATGGTTCGCACTATAATTTTGTATCGGAGTTTGTGGTAGTAATTATTAGATGAAAAAATCTAGAAATGTAATTTTTTTGTATATTGATTCGGATAAAAATGTGTTTGAATTTTTTGAATGCTCGCGGAGTTCTTTAAAATAATTGGATTTCACGTGTATTCGACTGTTCCAGACACATCTATGTCTCCACATGTGCACAAAGGTTGTGTTCATAGACTTACTCTTATTGGATTATATTGCTTCAAGTAGAACTTAATCTATTCAAATTCGTTTTGACTAAATTATTTTTGATTCACGTTAGGTATTTTTTTGACTCGCGATATATAATAACGAAATTGTCATTGTAACTAACTCTATTTGTAAGTAACTTTCTCTATTTGGATTCTCTTCGTTAATCTTGATAATTTAGTAAAAATGGACTAACTTTTTTGGTCTAAACAATTAAAAAAGTCAATAATTTTCTTAAGCCAAATGGAGCTGTAATAATGTCATTTTGTTCGTTTGTAAGCGCATTATTTTCAAAACGCATAGGGTTAAAATGACGTTTGGATAAGTAATATTTTGGTAACAATTCACAAGTAAAATAACGTCGTTTTTGTCTGCACTACACCAGCACTATAGCTCCCCCAATAACTTTGTTTGGTAGAAAAATAGAAGTGTAGGTTGACTTCTCCACACACCCGCCAAGAAACATTGTATATTTGGCCCGCAACCATATGCATTTCCCCCCACCGCACCAACCAATGTCAAGTCAAAGCTTAGAATTGTCGCGCGATTGGAAGTCCATCAAGTAGATTTAGTCCTCCATGCCCATTGTGAATTTACTTGTGCCATAAATATGTAGTAAGCCAACATCTTTGAGGTAACATCATTGTACAAAATTTATGATTGTCCGAGTCCTATAAAATTATGTGACTACAAAAGTTTTTTCTATTTTGATAATTAAAAGTATTTGGGTTAATTTACGCAAATCTATGTTAATTTTTGGAGGACTTATCTCACCGCCTGAAACCCAATTAAAATCAAAGCAAATTTCTATATAAATTAGACTTATAAAAATTGATAGTACCTGAAAAAGTTTCCAATTTGAGACCTTACGAGAGAATAAATAGCTTAGTGTCAAACTTTGACCATCAAGTTAACCCCTTAGAATTTATATAACTATTAAAATTATTGGGCCACCACTTGACTATAGTTTTAAACACCAATTTGTGTGTAAAAACTTAGACAAATTGCTACTGGATAATAATAGGCTAACAATATTTTTAAGAACACTTAAAAAATTACTCTTTCTGTCCAGATTTGTTTGCTCAATTTCGACATTCATACATCTTAACAAATGATCTAATTTATAATATTTCTTATGAATATGAAAACACATTTAATAAAATGAAACGAGAACTATCCATATCGCATATAAAAAATTATAAATTATTTTTTGAGAGATTTGATAGAGTAAAAGTAGACATACCAATCGGGATCAAGCCACAAAGGGTAGTATATTTATTGCAACGACTCGATATCTCGACCCATGGGATGATTTTGAATGCATCATTGATTATTTTTGAATACGAATGAAATAAAATCGCGTTTTTATTTAATTAACCAATATCAAACTAATTTTTTCTTTTATTGGTAAACAACTATCAAACTAATTCTCATTTATATGAAACATGTGCAGACTCGTGGGCTCGTCTGAATGATGATTCAATCCGCTAGCTGGATAGACAGAAGATAAGCTCACTCTTTTTTTTGGCAAGAAATTGAATTTCTCTTTAGTCTATTAAATGGGCGTTGGATTGAAGGGTCCAGTTTATGTCATTTGCGAATCGTTTATTTGTTAGAGTTCGTCAAAAACATTAAATACATAAAAAATCATATCGATTGAAAATCGTTTGATACGATTTCTAATGATAGCGTGATTTGGGATCGTATTAAATTAATCGACATTTGATCAATGTAATTTTTTAATTTAATTAATGTTGTCGACGTATGAAACGAACCACCTCAGTCATAGGAGGTGTGGAGTTTTTTAACTGGATGTTTGTCTGACCCGTACTTGATTCATAATGTAACGCCCCGAATTTCGGACACGTTAATAAAAAGAGTAAAGTAACTAAAATACCATCCTTATATTGAAATACGAGTTTGATACACGAGATCGTCAAAATACATTTCAGAAGAGACTGTTTACATTCAAAAAGACTTTAAAAGTAAAGTCAGAGCAGTCTAAACTAGTTTAGGTGATCCACGGCTCGATCACGTCTTCTGCGGGGTAAGCGTCGTCATATGGTGTAAAGTCGGGTCCGGCTCTATCATCGTCAGTACCTGGTTATGAAATACCAGGGGCAGGAGGAAGTTGCACCATGAGTTTTGACACTCAGTAAGTTTCCTACCCTTAAGTTTCCCTTTTAATGTTTTAGAGCATTTTAAAAGAATATGCAATGTGTAAATGTGTAGAAATAATCAAGATTTGGTAGTATCATACAATAAGTGTGAACAGTGATAAATATAAGATTTAACCGAAAGAATAGAATTGCAGTTTATAACTAACACAGAGTATATCAATTCCAAATCTTTCACAGTACTCGACTTTAATCAAAATATTCTAAAGTATGACCACGTCATATAATTCGAAAAGGCTTTTCTAACATCAATGACATCGTCATATATTTCGAATAGGCTTCTCTCAATCAATAAAGTCCAAATGGTGCTCCCGAACGATAACGATCCCGACCGCCCAACTAACCGATGCTTCCCAACCGCCCTGCGCCCCAACCGCACTGCTCCCGATCGTCATGTTCCCAATCAAGATGCTTTCCCTAACATTATATCCTTTCCTATCGCGCCGGACAATATAAGTTTAAAGTTTACACTAGAAGATCATTAGGCTAGAAAAGGCACGATAGGGCTAGATATAATTTCGGCTCAAGCGAAATTTGGCTAAACGCACGACACGGCTAAATTACAGCGCTTGGGTGATACAAAAGCTTGGGTCTATCACACCCTCTGGTTAAAGTCAAAGCTCGGCTCATGTCGCATCACGGCTACAAGACACGCATAATATTC
This sequence comes from Arctostaphylos glauca, assembly GCA_019985065.2. Taxonomy (NCBI): domain Eukaryota; kingdom Viridiplantae; phylum Streptophyta; class Magnoliopsida; order Ericales; family Ericaceae; genus Arctostaphylos; species Arctostaphylos glauca. The sequence continues at coordinate 17,862,284 of JAHSPW020000014.1, read as the reverse complement.
CCACGGGGAATACTCCACAACCACTAAACGTATATTATTATCAGTGTGTTTACGTTCGGGTATCCACGGGACACCCTGAGTCAAGTAACCATAGCAATAATCAGGATAATCTCATGCTCGACTAATATTCAACTATTAAAGAGAAATTGCATAAGATAGTTGTGCAAATAAAAATTTAACTAATATCACAGTGTTTTAATTATAATAAAATAAAAAGAAAATTTACTTATAATTAAATAAATTAGGACAATTTGTAATTTAATATTTTAAGGATAAAACTGTAATTTAATAAAATAAGGACAAATCTGTAATTTATAAACTAATAGGATTAATGTGTAATATAATAATTAATATTACTTTATATTTAAACTCGGGGTGCAAATAGTAATTTATACAAAATAACTTATCCTCATAAATAAACTAATAACTACGGGGGAAAAAATATAATTTTGTTTTAACAAAATAAAACAGAAGCTTCGTCTGAATTTATCTGGCCGGACTGCCTTCTCACGTTCGGCACCATTTTCTTCCTACAGTACCTCGTAATACTCCGAACATTAAAACGGACACTCCAGAGTAAGAATCTTACATTGGTTTGGAGTTTCGAGTTGGTTCCGCGGGGTTTCGAACACTGGTTTGGTTCGCCGGATTTGGCTGCTCTTCTTCTCCTTCCTTCCTTCCTCTTCTTCTTGCTGCTTATTCCGGGGTGAAGAAAAACAGAGAGGGGGGGTTTCCTATTTATAGCCGAACCTTGGGAAAGACACGGACGGGGGAGAGGAATTCAGGGGAGATCCGACGGTGGGGGAAAAATCATGATGGTTATAGGGGAGGCTGTGGCAGGGGTAGCTGGTGATGGAGGTGACGGGAAACGGTGATCTGACGGGGAGGAGGTGGGGTGGTCAGAGAGGAAACGTGGGGAAGAAACTCTGTCTTCTCCGTTCCCCAGCGCGCGCACACACACAGATATACGCACATATATATATATATATGTATATATAAAATATATTAGTTTAAATATATATAATATCATATCCGGGCAAGAACCGGGCAAAACCGCCCAAAAACCGGCCGGAAAACCACCGAACCGGATCAAAAACCGGCCAAAACCGGACGGAAAATAAACCGGGCAGCCAGCCGGGCACGGCCCAGGAGCCGGGCACGGCCCAGGCGCCGGGCACGGCCCAGGCCCAATCCGAACCGGCCCAAACCCGGCCCAGACCCGGCCCAGAAAGCCCAAACCCAGGAGAGAGAGAAAAAAATAAAAATAAAAATAATTTCGTGTACGCAAACGAAATAAAAAAATAAAATAAATTTAAACGTGGAGTATAAAAAATTTTCGAGCTTATTTATTTATTAAAAAATATTTACGGGTTATTACAACCTATCCCCCTTAACAAATTTCGTCCTCGAAATTACAAAGTGTCAGAAAAAAGGTGTGGGTGATTGGCTCGGATAACATCTTCTCTTTCCCAAGTAGATTCTTCAATGTTGCGATGACGCCATAAGACTCGGACAAGACGGATGGTCTTTCCTCGTAAAGTCTTCTCTCCATGGTCAATGATGCGTATCGGCTGCTCTTCGTAAGTGGTGTCCTCATCGATGGTGACTTCTTCCCAATTGAGAATGTGAGTCGGATGTGACATGTACTTGCGAAGCATGGATACATGGAACACATTGTGCACACGATCGATCTGAGGTGGAAGTGCTAAACGATAAGCAACTTCTCCGACTCGTTGCAATATCTCAAATGGTCCAATATATCGTGGCGATAACTTCCCTTTCTTTCCAAATCTGATGATTCCTCTACGCGGTGAGATTTTCAAGAACACATGGTCTCCAACGTTGAAAATCAGAGGTCTGGTTCTTTTGTCGGCGTAACTCTTCTGTCTACTCTGCGCTGTCAGAAGTCGCTGTCGGATAACTTTGACTTTCTCTGTGGTCTCTCGTACAAGATCTGGTCCTAAAAGACTAGTCTCTCCAACTTCAGTCCAACATATAGGTGATCGACATGGGCGTCCGTAAAGTGCTTCGTACGGTGCCATCTCGATACTCGCCTGATAACTGTTGTTGTAAGCGAATTCTACTAAAGGTAGATGTCTCTCCCAATTACCTCGAAAATCTAGGACACACGCTCTAAGCATATCCTCCAAGGTCTGTATGGTTCGCTCTGACTGCCCATCTGTCTGAGGGTGAAAAGCTGTGCTCATACGAAGATCTGTTCCCAAGGCTTTCTGTAAGCTCTGCCAAAAAGTTGACGTGAATCTTGGGTCTCTGTCTGATACAATTGATACTGGTACACCATGCAGTCTGATGATCTCCTTGATATACAATCGGCTGTACGAATCCATTGTGTCAGATAGCTTGATTGGTAAGAAGTGTGACGACTTAGTCAAACGGTCAACGACAATCCAGATGGCATCGTGTCCCTGAATTGACTTCGGTAGTCCTGTCACAAAATCCATCGCTATATGTTCCCACTTCCATCCTGGTATAGGCAACGGCTGTAGCGTTCCTCCAGGTCTCTGATGTCCTGCCTTGACTTGCTGACATGTGAGACAAGTGGCTACGTACTTGGCCACATCTCTTTTCATTCCGCTCCACCAATAAGTTCGCCTCAAGTCCTTGTACATCTTATTCCCTCCAGGGTGGACAGCAAAGTTTGACTTGTGGAACTCTTTTATTACTGATTCTCTGAGCGTACCGAAGTCTGGCACGAAAAGACGTCCAAGATATCTCAATCCTCTGTCTGCTCCAATAGTCCATCCTGCTGATGATTCTCCTTTAGCTAGTCGGCTCTTGACGAGATCTGACTCTGAATCAAGGGTCTGTACCTTCAGAATTTCTTCATGAAGTGCCGGCGTAACTATCACTGCACACAGATAAGCTTCTCCTTGCTGTTCATTTTGCTGGAGTCCGTACTCCTGTATCTGGTTCATTAGTTTCCACTCTCTGACTGCCAAACTGGCAACGTGTCCTCGAGACTTGCGACTAAGTGCATCTGCTACGACATTAGCCTTTCCCGGGTGATAGGACAAGGTGAAGTCGTAATCTTCTAGATACTCCATCCAACGTCGTTGTCTCATATTCAGATCCTTCTGAGTGAATATGTACTTGAGACTCTTGTGATCCGTGAAAACTTCAAACTTCTCACCGTAAAGGTAATGACGCCAAATCTTAAGCGCGTGTACCACAGCGGCAAGCTCTAAGTCATGAGTCGGATAGTTTTGCTCGTGTATCTTCAGCTGGCGTGATCCGTAGGCTATGACCTGTCCTTCTTGCATAAGCACACAGCCTAATCCATCCTTTGATGCGTCACAGTAGACGATGTACCCAATATCTCGTCGTGGAACGATAAGAATAGGGGCATTGGTCAATCTATTCTTCAACTCTTGAAAAGACTTCTCACATGCATCGCTCCAATCGAACTTGATTCCCTTCTGAGTTAGCCGAGTCATTGGTTTGGCTAAAGCCGAAAAGTCCAAGATGAATCGTCTATAATAACCGGCTAGTCCCAAAAAGCTACGAATCTCGAAAACTGAAATAGGCTTCTTCCAATCCTTGATGGCCTCGATCTTGCTATCGTCGACGGAGATTCCTTTCTCTGACACAACGTGTCCTAGGAATTTGACTTCTTTCATCCAAAAGTCACACTTGCTAGCTTTGGCGTAAAGCCGATTATCTCGTAGAATCTGAAGTGTGGTCCTTAAGTGTTGCTCATGTAGCTCTTCCGTTACTGAGTAGATCAATATGTCGTCGATGAATACTACCACGAACTGGTCCAAGTACTGAGTAAAGATCTTATTCATGAGGCACATGAATACTGCTGGTGCGTTGGTAAGTCCGAAAGGCATCACTAGAAACTCATAGTGGCCATACCTTGTTCGGAAAGCTGTCTTCTGAATGTCTGAATCCCTAACTCGCAACTGATGATACCCGGATCGTAAATCAATCTTTGAGAAACAAGTTGCTCCTCTAAGTTGATCAAACAGGTCATCGATTCGAGGTAGTGGATATCGATTCTTGCTTGTGACTCGATTGAGTTGTCTATAGTCAATACAGAGTCGAAGTGTGCCTTCTTTCTTCTTCACGAACAGTGCTGGAGCTCCCCAGGGTGAAGTGCTCGGTCGAATGAATCCTTTCTCTAGAAGCTCTTGAAGCTGAATCTTCAATTCCTTCAATTCGGCTGGTCCCATTCTGAATGGTGCCATGGATATTGGTGTTGTTCCAGGTAGAAGTTCAATGGTGAAATCCAATTCTCGAGTCGGCGGTAGTCCAGGTAGCTCATCGGGAAATACATCAGCGTACTCACAAACTACGCGTGGTAATCCCAATTCCATCCGATCTTCTTCTCCTAATGTCAGACTAGCTAACCATCCGGTTAGGTTGTCGTGCCATCGTGATCGGGTCTTCGATAGTGACAAAAACTCTTGCCTATCCCCCTTAAATTTGAAACAAGTTCCATCTAAGGAGTAGGCCGTCACTGTCTTCTGGTGACAATCGATAATAGCGCGGTGAGTGGATAACCAGTCCATGCCTAGGATGACATCAAAGTCGGCCATGGCTATGACTCGAAGGTCACACGTTAGGCGCAATCCTGAGACTTCTATCTCACAGTTCTTACAAACTAAGCCCACAGAAACTAGTCCTCCTAAAGGTGAGGTAACGCACATAGGAGTTTCTAGTGGTTCAGGTACAAGTTCTAAAGTACTAACACATGCTGTTGATATAAACGAATGCGAAGCACCCGTATCAAATAAAGCTGTAATGCACGAGTTAAACAGTACTAGTGTACCTTGTATGACCGAAGGATCATACACTTCTTCTTCTGTGGCTTCAGCTTCTCCTTCTCCTTGAAGGGCAAAGATCCTTCCTCCATTGTTCGGCCTGGGCCCAGTCGGTCCTCTGTTCTGTCCGGTTTGATTGTTCTGCCTGGGTCTCTGCTGGTTGCCAAAATTATTCCGTGGCTGCCACTGTCCTTGTGTCTGCTGTTGAGGTCCTCCAGCTGGAGTGGTCCCCACTCTCTGTTGGTTAGCTCCAGTGGCATTGGATGGACACTGAGTTTTGATATGGCCTTCTTTGCCACAACCAAAACAAGTGACAGAATTCTGCTTCCCCGGGTGATGTGGTGTGGAATAAGGAGCACTCCTCTGTTGAAACTGCTGGTTCTGCTGGGGTGGTGGTTGATTGTAGTTGCTGACATTGTTGCGGCTGACAGTGTTGTTGCGGTTAAAATTTCCAGTGTGGTTGTTATTGAAGTTGTTGCCGTAAGACCTTTGCATGGGGTTCTCTCTTGAATTCCGCATTGGTCCACCTAACTGTGGTCGACTGCGGCTGTCGAAGATTCTCCTTGAATCAGCTGCTTCTTGCTCCACCAGTAGAGCACACTCTACGACTCCAGCGTAGGTTTGTTCTCTTTGAGTTACTACACCCTTCCGGATGTAGGGGCTGAGTCCCCACTCAAATTTCCTAGCCCTGGTGGCGTCAGTTGCCACATGCTCAGGGGCATGTCGAGAAAGTTCTTCGAAGCGGGCGGCGTACTGAGTAACCGTACGGTTGCCCTGTTTGAGGTTCAGAAACTCTAGGACTAAAGCCTGCTTCACAGGGGTAGGAAAATACTTAGCCAAGAACAAGGTCTTGAAAGTCTCCCAGTCCATCATATCATCATCGTGTGTTGTCTTTACTAGGTCCCACCAGTAATCTGCCTCTCCTTGAAGCTGATACGTCGCTAGAGCCACTCGATCTCCATTGTCGGGGACTTGCATGATGTGCAGAAGTTTCTGAGTCTGCTTAAGCCAAGCCTCTGCAGCTCCAAGACTAACATCGCCGGTGAAGACCGGTGGTCGTCTTTTGCAGAACTCGTTGAGCAAGATACTACGGTTGGGTTGCCCATAGTAATGTGGAGTTGCATATGGTTGGTATTGTTGCTGTGGCGGCGGAGCTGTATGATTAACTGAGATAGGGGGTGGAGGTGGTGGTTGGCAGTGTTGGTTATGTTGATTTTGTCCAGTTGTGTCACTCGTGTATGCTCCATTACGTGTTTCTACCATATTTCTACAATTTAAACAAACATATAGGCCTAAATAAGAACGAGTAAAGAACACAATTTATAAAAGAGAATACTTCATTAAACTTAAGTCATTTAAACAAAGCTAGGCCGAATCATGCATACTACAAAGTGAATGTATGCTATGATTTTATATGTTGTGGAGTGTTTTACAAAGGTTTTTCTAGTTAAGCTCGCAAAATAACACTCTTTACGTTACGCAAAACCGTCACTGAAAAAGTCGGGGATAGTCTTGGCGGAGGTGAGATTCACGCTCTCGGGTGGTCTCAATGCAGCCGAAACATCGCCAGTAAGTTTTGTAACTCCAAGAGTTACGCTCCCACGGATTCTGCAGCTGACGATCTTCAATCATAAAAGGGCGCTCTATGTAGACGAACCGATTGGTGAAGTCCACATTTCCTTCAGGATCCACGATCCTACTTTCGTCATCCGGCCTTGCAATCTGCACCCATGAGCGGGGCGCGGTGTTTCCCACTTTCTCTACAAAACCGACGGGCAAGCTCAGTAGGTAGTTGCCGTTGGGATCTTGGTCTAGGAGCATCACAGGCCCCAAGAAATAAGGCTCCGAACGCACTTTCCAAGAGCATCTCTTCGCTGGTGAGATCTTTACATATACCATAGTGCCTGCTTCAATGTCAGGGGTCCAACCCCACTGCCTCCACGTTTCGACATCCATTGGTATCTTCTCGGGTTCAGGTGTCGGTGGTTGTTCGACATCGCTTTCTGGGTTGGCATCCTCGGCTTCTTCGTACGCTCTGATCTCTGCAAGGTAAGCATCTTCGCCGTCGTCTTCCTCGTCGCTATGCACTGGCTCATACTGGATCCACTGTGCTGCTTCCTCCCAGTCTGGTAATGGCTCTGGAGACGCTGGTGGTATGTATCCCGGTGCGTCTTCAGGGAATTCCATCTCTGGTGCCTCGAAGGGGGGAATATATTCGTCATCTCCTGGAAAAGGAGGCTCTTCAGGATCTTCATCCTCGCTGTTGTCGTCGTTAGCGCTACTATAGTCAGTGCTGCTATTGTCAGTGCTGCTATCGCTGTCGTCTGAATATGGGACCAATTGTGGCCCGCCCACTGGTAGTCCGTCCATAAGTTCGTCTTCCGAGATATCGTCGTCTGAGTATCGCGGTCCGCTCCTATAATCCATCTGTAAAGTAATTATAAATTAGACTTATGTATATCGTATCATAAAAGGAAAAAGACAAATAAAAGTCTAATTACTCGGAGTAAGAACGCTCGAAAGTGTAAGCTACCCAAGTCTACCCAAGGTCGAGAGGTGGTGAAACCTAAGCTCTGATACCAAGTTGTAACGCCCCGAATTTCGGACACGTTAATAAAAAGAGTAAAGTAACTAAAATACCATCCTTATATTGAAATACGAGTTTGATACACGAGATCGTCAAAATACATTTCAGAAGAGACTGTTTACATTCAAAAAGACTTTAAAAGTAAAGTCAGAGCAGTCTAAACTAGTTTAGGTGATCCACGGCTCGATCACGTCTTCTGCGGGGTAAGCGTCGTCATATGGTGTAAAGTCGGGTCCGGCTCTATCATCGTCAGTACCTGGTTATGAAATACCAGGGGCAGGAGGAAGTTGCACCATGAGTTTTGACACTCAGTAAGTTTCCTACCCTTAAGTTTCCCTTTTAATGTTTTAGAGCATTTTAAAAGAATATGCAATGTGTAAATGTGTAGAAATAATCAAGATTTGGTAGTATCATACAATAAGTGTGAACAGTGATAAATATAAGATTTAACCGAAAGAATAGAATTGCAGTTTATAACTAACACAGAGTATATCAATTCCAAATCTTTCACAGTACTCGGCTTTAATCAAAATATTCTAAAGTATGACCACGTCATATAATTCGAAAAGGCTTTTCTAACATCAATGACATTGTCATATATTTCGAATAGGCTTCTCTCAATCAATAAAGTCCAAATGGTGCTCCCAAACGATAACGATCCCGACCGCCCAACTAACCGATGCTTCCCAACCGCCCTGCGCCCCAACCGCACTGCTCCCGATCGTCATGTTCCCAATCAAGATGCTTTCCCTAACATTATATCCTTTCCTATCGCGCCGGACAATATAAGTTTAAAGTTTACACTAGAAGATCATTAGGCTAGAAAAGGCACGATAGGGCTAGATATAATTTCGGCTCAAGCGAAATTTGGCTAAACGCACGACACGGCTAAATTACAGCGCTTGGGTGATACAAAAGCTTGGGTCTATCACACCCTTTGGTTAAAGTCAAAGCTCGGCTCATGTCGCATCACGGCTACAAGACACGCATAATATTCCCACGGGGAATACTCCACAACCACTAAACGTATATTATTATCAGTGTGTTTACGTTCGGGTATCCACGGGACACCCTGAGTCAAGTAACCATAGCAATAATCAGGATAATCTCATGCTCGACTAATATTCAACTATTAAAGAGAAATTGCATAAGATAGTTGTGCAAATAAAAATTTAACTAATATCACAGTGTTTTAATTATAATAAAATAAAAAGAAAATTTACTTATAATTAAATAAATTAGGACAATTTGTAATTTAATATTTTAAGGATAAAACTGTAATTTAATAAAATAAGGACAAATCTGTAATTTATAAACTAATAGGATTAATGTGTAATATAATAATTAATATTACTTTATATTTAAACTCGGGGTGCAAATAGTAATTTATACAAAATAACTTATCCTCATAAATAAACTAATAACTACGGGGGAAAAAATATAATTTTGTTTTAACAAAATAAAACAGAAGCTTCGTCTGAATTTATCTGGCCGGACTGCCTTCTCACGTTCGGCACCATTTTCTTCCTACAGTACCTCGTAATACTCCGAACATTAAAACGGACACTCCAGAGTAAGAATCTTACATTGGTTTGGAGTTTCGAGTTGGTTCCGCGGGGTTTCGAACACTGGTTTGGTTCGCCGGATTTGGCTGCTCTTCTTCTCCTTCCTTCCTTCCTCTTCTTCTTGCTGCTTATTCCGGGGTGAAGAAAAACAGAGAGGGGGGGTTTCCTATTTATAGCCGAACCTTGGGAAAGACACGGACGGGGGAGAGGAATTCAGGGGAGATCCGACGGTGGGGGAAAAATCATGATGGTTATAGGGGAGGCTGTGGCAGGGGTAGCTGGTGATGGAGGTGACGGGAAACGGTGATCTGACGGGGAGGAGGTGGGGTGGTCAGAGAGGAAACGTGGGGAAGAAACTCTGTCTTCTCCGTTCCCCAGCGCGCGCACACACACAGATATACGCACATATATATATATATATGTATATATAAGATATATTAGTTTAAATATATATAATATCATATCCGGGCAAGAACCGGGCAAAATCGCCCAAAAACCGGCCGGAAAACCACCGAACCGGACCAAAAACCGGCCAAAACCGGACGAAAAATAAACCGGGCAGCCAGCCGGGCACGGCCCAGGAGCCGGGCACGGCCCAGGCCCAATCCGAACCGGCCCAAACCCGGCCCAGACCCGGCCCAGAAAGCCCAAACCCGGGAGAGAGAGAAAAAAATAAAAATAAAAATAATTTCGTGTACGCAAACGAAATAAAAAAATAAAATAAATTTAAACGTGGAGTATAAAAAATTTTCGAGCTTATTTATTTATTAAAAAATATTTACGGGTTATTACACATAAACTCCTCTGAATCTCTCTAATAATGCAAAATAAGAATTTGTTAGTGTTGTTTGGCCGGTGTCAGTCCAAAAACACTACAATGCTTAAGTCAGTCTTTGAACTAGAAGTATAATAAAAAAGCACCACTGAGAAAGAGAGTATAGTAGCATGTACTGTACTTTTCGCCTCAAGCTACTTTTTATCAAGGGTGGAATTCCACGTTTGAAGGAGCCAACATTTTTTTGGGAAAGAGAGGGGGCTGAAATATAATTTTTTTTTAATTTTCAAAATTTATACCTATGTCCGAATTTTTTTTGAAGTTTTTTTTTTTTTTTTGGGGTGGGGGGGGGGGGGGGGGGGGGGGGGGCTGGGTTCCCTCAGTCTCCATGTAGTTCCGCCCCCTGCCCTTTATACACGGACCAAACTAGTTAGTGTTGTTGGGTCGGAGTCCAGTTTATTCACGTTCACCTGACGTTAAACATAACCGTTACTATCATGACATTATGCATGACGCATTGGATCCAGCTTGGATGTCACATGCCAAGGTCGACCCACCTGGAGGTCATGTGAAAACGTGCGTAGTCACTTCGGTCATGATTCAGGCGCCCGCCAAGCGGGCTAGTTGCGCAAGGTCATGTGGACCACGTTGGGCTTCTATTCGGTTTAATAAGCTCGTTTGATAACTGGGTCTTACCAAGTTACGGTTCAAATTTGGCACCCACTCGAGCCACTACAAGAGTGGAGCCAAAAGAACTTACAAACGACATAAAGTGGACCCTAAAAGACTAGGGAAAACTCAACTCCTTTTAGTAAACACAAGCTAGTTATTTCTATTGTAATGAAAAAGCTCAATACAAGGAAACAAACAAAAGTAATGCTAATATACATGTGCTTCTCAAGGTGATTTTTCAAGTAAAGTTACTTGTTCCTATGTGAACTTTTTCACAACTAAGGTATTTTCAAATCGAATGCAATCGAAAAGTATGAGTAATATTGACACTTATGTGTGAATATGTGTTGATGTATTTTTACTCCACACGGAACTCTTATAGGATATACTGAGTCTCGATAGGCTTTATGAAGATCTCGTCGTCATGATACGAATTGTTCAGTTTGTAGAATTTGTTGAACACTACTTGCGCCTAAAATCACGTTAGTTGAAAAGTTATATGCATGTGATTGGTATGGATTTATTTACAATTTATTTTTTGATTTTGCACTAACCAACTATTTTTTAAAAATGAAAGTCGGCCGGTTAGTGATTACTGATACGCATGTAATCAATTTGATTTTTTTTTTCTTGTGTGATTTACTTAGTAAACTTATAAATTAAACGATTCAGATATCATAATGATGATATCATGGTATATTCATAATAATACCATGAGACGATTATCCCGATGAGTGGCCATAGCCCTATGGAAGTGCTACTGCAAGGTAGCTATATGACCATTTGGTATGTGGTAATTATTAAATTATTGAATTATTAGATTATGTTGTTTAACGTAAAACTTAATCTAGTCAAATTAGTCTGGACAAAATTATTTTTGATGTGTTTTGACCACATTTAATGCAGGATTTTGTTTGACTCAAGAGGTATAATGACGAAAATACCCTTAAAGCTAACTCAATCCTAAGCCAATCCTCCCTCTTATTGAGGATAGTTTGGTCTTATAGCTGCCACGTGCTCTACGAAAAGCCAAATATCCTTCTTTATTCTTAAACAATTTAGGCCAAACGGTCAAGACTTATTGAACTCAAATAATACAAAAAATCAACAATTACTAGAGGCCAAATGAAGCATGAACCGAAAAAAAAGCCTATCTCCACAACCTTGTGTCAACGCGAGTTATAAGTTACTATAGCAAATGGGTTCAAAATCGCGGACGTTCGGTGAATTGGGCATTGAAATCTGAAATTGAGCCCGAAAAATTACAGTTTCGATGCGGAGTGCATTTCGGTAAAAACGCGATTGACCTCGGGGAGGATGGAGAGAGTTTTACCATGCAGCCTTGCCAACTCGACTACCAATCTTTGTGGCAAATTCAACTGACTTGGTGGTTTAGAAGTTGTCATTTGCTAAAAGTGCCCATTGAGTAAGGGGCTGAAAATCTGCTCAAGCTCCATTTCCATGAAAATGTCATGTTTCAACTGTTTTCTCACTTCATAACAGTTTGAGTTGATACTTAGCAAAAAAAAAAAAAAACAGTTTGAGTTGATTTCTGAGTAATATAATGCTTGTTTATTTACGTAGGGGCCAATGCACGCGCACCCGCACACACATGTGCACGTCTTGTTAAGTGTGAAGACACTGTCTAGGGTGTCTGGATATGGGTTTTCCAGAGAGCTTGCTGTTTTTGAGCGTCCGGATAGAGCGCGGGATCAGAATTTGTTTTTGTGCTTTTTTTTGAATATTTCCTAACTGGTCCTTTCATGCCTTGAACATTTTAGGGACCGAGTGTAATACCGGGCCCTCTATATTTTTGTATACGAACATGTAGTGGATATAATTAAATTATTTTTCTCCAAAAAATATTGAGCAAAAATGAATTTGTTATTTATATCTTGATTTGTTTGTCATTTAATTTGCTTTTTTGCCATTGTTAATAGATTTTCTTTTTAGTTTTCAATCAAAATATTTGACTTTTTTTATTAAATTTGAAAGTGCTAAATGAATTTGATCAAGTAGTTAGTAATAACTTGAAAATCAAATATAAAAAACTACTACCACAAGTGTTTTTGAGATTCATTCGTTTCTAAAAAAATAATTTGGGAAACAAAAAATTATCTCGAAAAATTAAAAAAATCTTTAAATGGAAAATAATCTAAAATAGACATTTTTAGGTTATTTTTGTCTTTTTTAATTTTAAAAAGTTGGTTAGTAGTTTTTACCATTTTTAAGACCTTTTATTGTGACGAACTAATAATCTATAAAAATGTAATGTAAAACAAATAAAAACAAAATTTTTGGATAAAGACAAAAATTATCCAATTAGAACGTACGTCAACCAAATTAAGTCGAGTTTAAACAAAAATATAAACTCAAAATTCGGGAGCCCTATTTTGGGCCAAAAAATCGTGGCCTTGGGCGGTGGTTTGGTGGGCCTATGCCTAGGGCCAGCCTTGTATAAAGCTACATAACTCTTGAAATTGTAACCCTAATTCTCTCTCAACATAGTGAAACTCTCCAACAACCGTGGACCTACGATTAAGTGATTTATTTAACTCAGAACCACAAAAATCTCTTGTCGTGTATATTGAGTGTGCATGCGATTGTTTACTGTTCTTGTTTTCGTTGTATCCTAACACGTCCCTCTCTATCTCTATATATTTAGAGATAGAGCCCAAACATTTGATAGGACAACATCCTGCTGTAGGGAAACAAAGTTTCCTGTTCATATAGAAACAACATTGAATCTGACTGATCACAGGGATTGACACATTCATCAATAGGAGATACTGAATGTAAACAATTTTCGTAGGACACAGTATAGATACAATGTATATTGATATATCTACAGAAGTATTGATAATTGGTAGGGATGTCAATTTAGTTCGATTCAATCTGATCAGTCTCATTCTCGTTCTGTTTAGATTGGAGTTTCAAAAATCTTTTCGGAGAACGGGTTGGATATGAAGGTGAAATTTGAAAAACAAACAGAAAACGGGTCTGAGACAGGTCTGAGTACCTCCGCCTCATTCCCGATCTATTTTTAAATAATTATTAAATATAATATAATATTTTATTTTATTTTTAGGTTCCGTGTAATTAGTTATTCCTCATTCCTGTTCTGGGTCGGCCCTCACTGGCTTTTTCCTTATTTGTTTTGTATAACTTAGTTAACATTTTTAGTACGTCCGTATAAACATTATATAACATGCAATTAATTTTGTTTAATTTAAAAAAGTGGTAGGACGGAGATTCCTGATCTCCGTTTGGGAAGGAGATGAAGGCAAATTTTGAATTCAGGAATCGGAGGCTGGGATGGACAAATCCGGCCCTGATCCCTCCCATTTGTATTCCAAATAATTGGGTCTTGCTAACCACCGTTAAGTAAGCTGTGAATAGTATACATATAATGTCAAACAAATACTAATATCGACACATATTTTAAAATATCAATACCAGTTTACGGATATAGATACACTTTTTATATATTATAATGAGTGCAGATTAGCATCTGCTTTGATAATTTAGATTTGTACTACATATCTCCCCAATGGAGGGTGTTTGGTCTAGTGGTATGATTCTCGCTTCGGGTGCGAGAGGTCGTGAGTTCGATTCTCGCAACACCCCTCAGTGTCTAGTTTTTAATTTCCTGCCATTCGAGCACAATTCTTTGCCAACTGCCATGCTGAAACTAACGTAACGATTTTGTCTTCTCCACTGAGTTGGTTGAACCAGAAACTTTTATCCATGAGGCCCCGTTTGGATGGGGGATATTCCCCCTCCAAAAATTATCACCCCTTATTATTAATTTTGGCATGGTTTGGATGGGAAAAAAGTGTCCCTCCAAAAATTATTCCCCCCTCTTATCCCCTATTACCCCCTCTTATATTTCACCCCCTCCCAAAATTATATTTTTCTCTTTTTTATTGTTAACTAAATTTTTCTCTTTTTCTCTTTTTTATTGTTAACTAAATTTACGCGAGCTAAATTATATATTTTTTCTTTTTAACTAAATTTTTTATTGTTGATTTATATTTTGTTGTTATTTTTTTTCTTTTTTTTGTTAATTGGTAAAACAAAGTTAAAAAACCCTTAAATTATTCAAAAATAGTCATTTGAGAGGCTGATTGGATAAGGGATTATAGGCCCCATTTGGGCTATAGTTTTTATTTATTTGTTATTTTTGTCTTTATTCATTTTTTTTTTGCATTTGTTGTTTAAATGTCAATATTTTATAGTTTATTAGTCCGTCTTGATGAAAGGAATGTAATGAGTATAAAATTATATCCAAAAGTTAAAAAAAAGTCACTAAAACCGACGAATAAGTACAAAAAATTCTATTTTTTGATTTATTTTTGTCTTTTCTAAACTTTTTTCAAATTTAGCCGATGATTGATAACTTTTCTGAAAGCTCTTGTCGAGATGAATCAACAGATCAAAAAAAAATTGATGAAAAACAAAAAATTACAAAAAAATTTCAAATAAGGACGAAAAAAATTTCAATAAATACCACAATAAATACCGCAGTCCAAATGGACCCTATTTTTAGGGGATAAGTTATTGAGGGGTATTATTTTTAAAGGGTTGGCCCACATTGATGTGATATTTATAGAGGGAATAATAAAAAGTAGATAGTTTGGATGAAGTATTAAAAAAGAGGGATAAAATAATACTTGATTTGAATAGAGCATAAAATAGGGGGATAAGGTTATTTTGTATTTGTAATGAGGAAGAAGTGGTATTATTCTTGGATAATACCCCCTCCCCTCTTGGATTATTTTTGGGCACCCCCCCTACCCAAAAATTATCCTCCTTTATCCCTCTCCGGGGGATTATTTTTGGAGGGGTGAAAAATTATCCCCCCTGCATTTTTTGCTCCCAAACCATGCTAAACATGTCACGTCGATCCTTTTACCCCCTCCAAAAATTATCCCCCTTCTTTTTTCCCCCATCCAAACGAGCAACAGTTTTTTTCCTTATCCACCACTCTTATCCCCCTTTATCCCCTATTTAAACCACATCCAAACCATCTATTTTTTTACCCTCCCTCTATAAACATCACATCAAAGTGGGCCCTCCCTCTAAAACTAATACCCCCTCTTATCTTATCACCCCTCCATAACTTATCCCCTTCAAAATAATCCTCCATCCAATCGGGGCCTGAGTGTAATATCCAAATTCCAATATTCTTCGTTGGTTAGGAAAGGTAATGGGCTAGGAGTGAAATTAAAAACCCGCTACTCGGATCGTCAGTTCAAAAAGCTCAATATTTGGTTCGGCTTGATTAATATTTGAAGCCTTTGAAAAAATTGGAGTTTTAATTTGGTTTTTAATTTTTGGGTGTTCAAAATTAGTCTAGACCGAATCGAACTGGTTGTATTATATATACCCTTTTTTTGGGGCTTGACCCAAAATTATTAAATTTAAGTTAATAAATTTTATAATGGGTCAAAGTTGTGTTTTAATTGGATTTATTTTATAAATTTTGATAAAAAAAATTTTGGACTTGGTCCGAAATGTTGTCCAAAAATCTAAACAACCCAAATCGGACTAAAACCTGCCCAGACCGGTTGAAACCGGGCCCGTTTTTTATTTGCAAATTTTCCAAATTGAAAAACCAATTCGATCTCATAAATTTTACCAAACCAACATAGAAGCAAATGCAATGGCATGTGATGGTAAAAAGAAATACTACATATGTGTTCTCATTTACAGCTAATGAAGAAGAGATTACTAGAATCTATGAAGTACGGATACAAAATTAATCCTATAGAATATCTATGAAATATTGATATGCTCTTATACCTATCAAATACTGCAAAGAAGTATTCTGTTATTTTAAATAAAATATTTTTAATTTCGAATACCTTTCAGATACGCTATACGACGGGATATTTTTGAGATACGACATAGCTTAAAATGAATAATTTTAAAGAAGTTAAGTAATAGTTATAGAGGCAAAGTGGTTTTTTTTTTTTTTTTTGATAGCCGAGGTATCCAGCCGGCTTTGGAATTACTCCCAACCTAATGCCGACAAGTTCTCGGGCGATCAATCCCACTATCCACTTGCGAAGGCTCTAATTAAAGCCAGAGTATTTTGAGAAAACATACCTCTAAATCTCAAGTCTTAATCAGTAGATCAATCCCTTGGGGCTTTATACAAGCAAAGTGTAAATAGAGTATATATAAAAAAAAAAAAATCTTAAGTTGACTTTGAATTTTGACCCTTTTAAGTTCTCTCTCTACTACTGCTCTAAATTAATTTACATTCGACTCGCAAAACATTGGCACTATATAACTATTTTTGATTTATTGTATTGTATATATAATATACTCTACACACTCCATAATTTATATTTTAGTCTTTTTTGTTCTCTCCTTTATAAATAGTACAAGACTAGTATTATAAAAATATTTTAGTTTTACATATTATATATCATTATATTTGTAAACTGTAAATCGCAAATTGAAATATTTTTTGATTCATTGTACGTATATATATGGTGTACTTTACACACTCCATAATCTTTATTTTACTCTTTTTTGTTTCTTGTGCATAGTAGATTAATAGTATTATAAAAGTATTCTAGTTTTGTAGATGTATCCATATCTTATTATTTTGAGTTTTGATATATTGCCATATTCATGACGTGTTGTACCCGTATCTATTTTTGATGAAAAGGGGGAGCCCTGTGTGCAACTTCTGAAACAGTATTTTGTACACTAAAACGATGTTATTTTGGCGCACAACACGTTTTGTTATTGTGCACGGTGCACAGCAAAATCCAAATCCGTTTTTCATAGAGTAAAGGTAATTGGAAGGATTGTGCAGTTTTGGTTGGAAGTGATTGTTCTCAAGCGTATGGAAATGGGAATTGGAGGGCCTGTAGTGAAGGGGCTCACTATATGGGTGTGGTAAGTCCATCCTGTCGTCTATTTTAGTAACGGACGGTTCAAACTTAAATTAATATTTATTTGTAAAAATAATTAATAAATACTAATTTGAATCTGAACCGTCCATTATCAAAATAGATGGTCAGATAGGCTTACTATATGGGTGTAGTGAGCCCTTCACTACATGGCCCATCTCCATGGAAATGAAGCATCCCAAGTAATTCCTATTATGCTATATAACACAAGAACAAGGCAATTATGGTGGCATAAAAACAAGAACCAGAGCATGGAATTTCAGAGACATGATAAAAAAGAGAACAAGACATAAAACCTATGGCTGGATTGTATCAACCTCCGAGGTAAAATTGGCTATTTTCTTTATGTAGTATTAAGCAAGTTCATTACACACAAAAAATTCATAGAAATGCTAATCTCGGGTTGTGCTGGTCCCAACTTTGGTTTGTTCAAGTTCAACTTCAGCTTGGTTTCATACTTAGTATTAATAATAAATTTTTGTTAGTGGATTTATATTGTTTTTCTACATTTATATAAAAAAAAACTTTATTGCCCTGCGCTGGGGGATTGCCCAAGCTCGGAGGCTTATCCCGGAGCAGGCCCTTATTCTGAATAACGTGTTAGTAGTATTTTTGAAAAGGAGACCTCTGAAAAACATAAAATCGATATGAAAATCTTAAAAAGTGTTGAGGAATTAGTATATTTACGTATCGATGGGTGATAAAATGAGGATAAGTTATTAGAAAATAAAATATTTGCTCAATTTCGAGAGAAAGGTAGATGAAAAGGTAAGTCTTAAGAGGCTCGTAGCTACAGTGGCTGTAAGAACCACTTGAA
The DNA here is from genome assembly GCA_019985065.2 of Arctostaphylos glauca. Taxonomy (NCBI): domain Eukaryota; kingdom Viridiplantae; phylum Streptophyta; class Magnoliopsida; order Ericales; family Ericaceae; genus Arctostaphylos; species Arctostaphylos glauca. The sequence continues at coordinate 17,844,155 of JAHSPW020000014.1, read as the reverse complement.
AGACTTGGCCCCGACCCAATATCAGCGATCAAATCTTTCGGAATAGCAATTCGAACATAAACAACGAACCGAAAAAAGCCAAGCTTTCTAAAACAATATCCACAAGAACGAGAAAAGAAAAGGAAAAGACCGAACTGCATTATTTGTTGCGAAAAATGATCGAAATATGCCTTTTATGACAATGACGTACCTATTGAAAGTTACAATCATAATAAAAAGATTCATCCGATCGACCGACCCAGGTTTTCACTAGCATTGACGGGCTGTCAAAGGATCTGTTAATAGCTTTCTCAAGTGATTATTCCAAAAGTGGTATCCCTTCTCGCTCTGGTCTCTGATTTATCTCTAACCCGAAGAAAGACAAAAAAAAAAAACCAAAATCAAAAGTTTCGTCACAAGTAGTCGACGGCTCACGAAGAGTTTTCGACTCATCAGGAGTGTTTGCAAGAAGGGAGTGGTGCTCCACACAAGCCAGGATTACCCAGAAAACTAGAAACAGGTATAACGGCCTTATGAGAAGGAATACTCCCACTTAGCCTATTCCCAGAAACATCAAACTCCACAAGCCCCTTTAAATTCATAACACTCGCAGGAATAGAACCGGTCAACTTGTTATCAGAAAGAACTATCGTCGTCAATTCCGTGGCATTGCCGAGCTCCGTCGGTATCCTCCCCGAAAGCCTGTTTTTCGCAAGTTCTAGTACTTGCAATCCACTCAGTTTCCCCAGTGACGCCGGTATTGATCCTTCCAACAGATTACGCGAAAGGACTAGCGATGTGATAGAAACCATAGACGGTGTTTCTCCAATTTTCTCGTCTATAGAACCCGTGAACGCATTGTTAGAGAGGTCAATGGTGTTGTAATGCCCAAGTGGTTCTTGGTTATTTCTCGAAAAAATTGCGTCTAGGTCTCCTGAGAGCATGTTGGAGTGGAGATCAACATCTATTAGAAAGGTTAAGTTCTTGAATTCTGATGGAATTGGTGAGTGGAATCCGTTGTTGGATAAGTTGAGATATGATAGAATGGTCATGTTTCCAATCCAAGTAGGCAATTTCCCTGTCAATTTATTGCTTGATAAATCAAGTGTTGATAATCCTGATGAAGATAACCAACTGGGAAGCTGCCCTTTGAGTCCTGTTTTCGCCATTTGTAGCCGAAAAAGACTCATATTTTTAATCCAATTCGGTATGCTCCCAAGCTTAAGAGGATTAAAGGAGAGGTCTAAGTCTTGTAAATTCTGTAATTTCACAAGTTGAGGAGGAAGTGGACCAGAAAGATGGTTTCTTGTCAAATCCAGAGCCCGAAGATTCCGTAAATTGCCAAAAGATGCTGGGATTTTCCCGGAAAATCTGTTGTTTGAGAAGAAAATATCAGTGAGATTAATCAGCTGTCCAATGGTTGCGGGCAGTTTTCCGGAGAGTTTATTGTTTTCAAAAATTAGACTCTGAATGTTCGGAAGCTTCCCGATTGATGCCGGTAATGCACCGGTCAGTTTGTTTTCCGATAACTGACAATACTGCAGAGAAATAAGTCCAGAAATCGACGACGGGATGATTCCGGTGAGTCGATTATTATGGAGATATAACATGACTAATTTGGATAGTCCACCAAGAGATTTGGGTAAGCTTCCACCTATTTGATTTTCCGAAAAATAAAGATATTCAAGCACCTTGAGATTCCCAATGGTTTCTGGGATTTTCCCAGAGAAAATATTTCGACGGAGATCAAGCCTAGTTAGTGAAACAAGATTGCCAATTGAAACCGGAATTTGGCCGGAAAATCTATTTTCCGAAAGATCCAGTTCGGAAACAGAGGAAAGAAGTGAAAACACAGAGGAAGGGATAGTACCGGATAATTGATTATCGCTGAGGAGAAGCCTTTTCAACCTGGTGAGAGATTGAAATGAGGAGGGAAATGGACCGGTGAGGTTGTTTGTGTTTAGAATCAGGTGGGTGAGTTTCGATAGTTTTCCGAATTCAGGGGGAATTTGGCCTGTCAATTCCTTGAGATTACTGAGGTCTAGAAATTGGAGGGAGGAGAGGTTGGAGAGAGAGGGGGATAGAGTTCCCGACATGGTGGTGTCGAGGAGGAATTGGTCGTTGGAAACGAGGCCAGATCGGGAGACGTTGACGACACGGCCGGTGGTGCGGTCGCAGTCGACGCCGTCCCATTTGCAGCAGTCGGAGGAGGAAGGTGTCCATGAGGAGAGGAGGTTTGATGGGTCGTAGGTGATGGTGTGTTTGAATCCTAGTAAGGCTTGTTTGTCTATTTGGTTGCATGATTCGGATGGGGATTGGTTGAAGGAGAATGTAATAAGGAATAGTATGAGACAGAGGCAGTTTCTGCCAATGGTATTCGCCATTGGAGGTTTGGAGTTGGAAGCTTGAGTTCTTGAGCTGTGTATGGTGGTGGTGGTGGTGGTGGTGTTGGTAATGATAATGGTGAGGAATTTATAAGTGTGGTATTTAATTTGAGTAGTTTGGGAATATTTTATTATCAGCAATGCTAATAAACACGTTTTTGGAGTCAATTGAAACACGTGAAATATATATAATACATGTAAAGTTCATACATATTGAAAAACTCTATGGGCTCAAATCAGCGGCAAGTGCCATATAAATCGAAACCCGAATAAAAAGCTAGCGTTAATCTGATTCCACAAGTTTCACAAATAATTTAGTTCATAAAAAGTACCGGATCAAATCGATTCTTGCTAACCCCTAGAATGAATGACAAGAGTTTAATCTTCCAAGGAAAAAGAGTACATTCAACAATATCAAAGAATAAGCATGTGATGTGGATATAGGTATATATGACTAGGATTGTTGGGGAATGAGGTTTAGAAATGCACGCTTCATTGGGATAATAAGATACTTAAAATTCAAATTGATAGGAACCAAAAATGCTATTAGTAATGATCAAGCTTTCGTGGGCTAAGAGACAAAAAAGACCTCGATTAATGCGAAAGTCATCCTCATCCCTATGCACAAATGTCCTTAGATTTTCTTGGTGGAGAGATGATTTGTAAGAGCGATGATTAGGATCGGAATAATCCCATTTTTAGTTGTTCTCTGCTAATTCGTCCAAATACGCGAGTGCCTCAAACGCTTCTCGATTAAGAAACTCGCTACTAGTTATAAGATTAATAAATTGGCGATTACGAACCGATATGACCTCTTAGAAGAACATCACTATTTGCCAATCCTTTGTGATGATGGACGGCAAGAAGGTACTCATTGTACTTCTCCCAACAAGAGCAGAATGTTTTGTTGAGTCTCTCTTGAAAATTTTGAATACGCTGATTCAATGTGGTGGTGCGTTGCAATGACAATCATTTTTTGTGGAATTCAATTTGCATCTCGACCCATTTGGTCACCGAATGCAATCTCAAAGAGAAAAACTAACGCTTAGCCTTCTCTTTGAAGGAAAAGGGGAAGAGTTTCAATCGTGGCATCTCAAGTTGAGTGGTCTCATTAGTGAAGGTGCTCACGACCTCCTCAAATTCCTTGATATGTACATAGCAATTCTCCGACTCCATTCCATAGGATGTGGGAAGCATGCCAAGCATGTAGGCTTCCCAGGGAATTGATGCCCGTCGGGTACAATGGTTGGAAGAAATATGCACGAGGTAATGGTAGTGTGAGTAGGATGCAAGTAATCGTGCGTAGTGCGAGCTGTAGGTGCGTCATTTGCTTTCGGTTCATCGGCCATTGTGTTGAAAAGAGGGTCGTGTGTGCAAATAAACCAGTGTGTAGCGTCACAAGTGTAAACATTCATACACTATAGACACGGTCCTAACAATCGAGTAAGGGACAAAACAAAAGTAAAAATTTGCGAATTACACATCTGCTTGACTTGCTTACACCTTAAGTTGACACCTTGCAGGTTAAAAGTTTCTGCCAATACGAGTTGTAATTTGTAAAAATCTGCGATTTTTCAAAATTAAATAACCCTGAAAACTACACCAAAAACGGCCAGTAAAAGTGCATTGTTAGGGCGCCGGTCAAAGTCAATATTTAAATTTATGAAACATGACTTCCCTCGAACATTAAAAGAGGTTTTAGGGGTGATACCGGTCCGGTTTAGTCCGATTTGGCCGAAAAACTCAGACCAAACCGATCATTCCGGTTTGAAGGTTTTAAAACCAAACTCGAACCGAAGTGGTTCGGTTTGGTCCGCTCCGGTTTCGGTGTAATTGGACTTGGGCCAAAAATAAAAAAAATTATAATTAATAGACTCATGTCAAGTAAACTCAGTTCATACTAAATTTTATTAAAAAATTATTGAGAGCCGAGAGGTGGAGAGCTTGGAAGGCTAAGGGTGGGTGAGATTGTGGGAGACAGAGCACTAAGAATGAGAAGTGGAGGCGCCAGGAGGCGAAGGGTAAATGAAAAGTGAAACTGAGGAAAACGATTAGGTTTTTTTTATATTCACACGATTACACGCGGTGTATCACTGTACGTATATTTTTAAATTTTTAAGTTTTTTTTACATATATCGGTTCTATCCGGTTTGGTTTGGGTTTGAAGGGTCTAAATCGAAAATCGGACCGAAATTTCTCTAAATTTTCTAACCGGACTGGACCAAATGAACTAAAAAACCAAACCGAACCGTCGGTTGGGTTTGGTTTTCCGGTTTACACTTTCACCTCTAAGAGGTATAGTGAAGAGTTCGGAGTATCGATCCATGGAAAAAAGTAGTTAGATAAAAAGATTTTGCAAATTCAGTTTTTTGATGTTTCGGACGTCAAATTCGAAGTTTGTTTGGTAATGATTAACAACTATACTAAGTTAAACGAGGAAATAAAATTAAGATTAAATATAACTTTAGTCGTCGGAATTCATTCACCTTAAACTTTCACTAATCAATATCCCCTTTTATAATTCAATCTAGTTTCCGACTAAGAATTCTAGATCCAAAAATATTCAATAAAAATCAGTCTTTTAATTCAAAGGTTGTGTTTCTAGATCTATCCAAATTCAATAACACGTGTTCCAAAATAGAAAGGACATATGCTTAAGTATTAGATATATAAAAAATATAGCAATAACTAGGTAAAAGCTTAACACTTCCTTTTTGTTTCTAAGAAGAGAACTTGCATAGATCTATTGACAAGCCTGAAAAATATTTAGGAGATATTAACTATTATTAGTCTTAGGTGAACTTCATTCTTAGACTTAACTGAAGACATTTTATTACTCATGCTTCTAAAGGAAACAGAGGAAATGCAGAGAACTAAACTAAACATGATTAATACTAGAAAGAATGAAGTATGCTTACCAATGGTGTTTTAAAAATCTGTGAAAAAAAAGCAAGAGATTAAAAACCAAGATTCTTGAGACTTGCTAAAAAAATAAGGTAAAGGAGTAAGAGCACAAAATGAAGTTTAAATTTAGTAAGAGCACAAAATGAAGTTTAAATTTTGTATTACTTACTTCTCAAACGAAATATGTCTTACACTTTGAGAAAATCTCAGGAGAAAATAAAGAACACCAAAAGTTTGAAGAACTAGATAAAGAAACTCTCAACTTGAAAACTTAAAAGCATTAAATATCCTAAGTGTCTAATGATACTTTGCTTCTCCCATAATCAAAGGAATGTCAAAACAACTCTCTTTTGTCCCCTTACAATCCAAAAGTCGGGAAAAATAAAGTCCAAAAATGTGATAACACACAAAATGTCAAAACAAAATTTATTGCAATGTCAGAGCACGTTCTACCGGTAGAGTACTGGTACAAACCCAAAAAGTACTATGTTTTACCGAGAGTATATCGGTACAAAGGTCAAATTTCAATTTCTAGATACAAAGGTTCTACTTGTACAATACCGGTACAAAGGTCATTTCTTATGGCTCTACCAGTAGTGTACTGGTACAAAGTACTATTGTCTTGATTTTTGTTCGAAATTTTAACTTTTGCATTTGGCTTTTAATCTTCCATCTCTATCCTTCATGGCATCACTCTTAGACTATCTAAGGACTTGGAGTTCAGTTCCGAGCCTCGGGACTTCAGAGTTTCTCTCGAATTCGACTCGAAAAACCTAAGATGGAGACATGTAGAAACGTTCGTACAACTTTAAGCAATTCATTAGAATTAAGACATACATACATACATACATATATATATATGAGGGAGGCTCAAGAGACGAATACTTTTTTAGACCAATATTAAACCAATTTCATTCTTGATTAAATTTTAATAATCCAAACCATTCAATGTGTTTAAAATACATTTTTAAGAGTATCTGCGAGAAATCAGCTCAAAATATCATTGAAAAGGACTTGATCCAAGTAGTGGTTCAAAATGCTGACAGAAACTGTTTTGTGAACCACTGTTTGGATCAAACTCTTTTCGGTAATATTTTGAGCTGATTTCTTGCAGGTACTCTTAAAAACATGTTTTAAACACATTGAACGGTTCAGATTATTAAAATTTAATTAGGAATGAAGAGTTTAGATATTGGTCTAAAAAAATGTTGGTCCATATAACCTTTCCTTATATACATATATATGTATATATATGTATCTGCATGAAATCAAAGTAATATAATTTCAAGGGCAAAGCAAACAAAACTATGTCGTTTTGCTCACACTACAGACGCACTATAAGAAAGTACACTACGGCTCCCCCAAATCCATCCTACACACGTTAATATTTTTTCTACCCGTTGCAAAAAACACTCATCTTTAAAATTGACGAGTTAGCTAATCTTCTAGACGATTTTTAATTTGGTCATTAAGTAAGTTGACTGTTAAAAATAAATAAAAATAAGGTAAAATATTTTTTATTACTTTGCAATTTACATAATTTAATTTAAAATTTGTAACTAAAAGTTCGACAGTCGACAGTAATTTTACTTACTTAATAAGTATAGTTGAGATCTCTTTTTGTTTTATATTGGTAACATGCATACCGTTAATTCCATAATGAATGAAATTCCCATCTTAAGATGAAAATTTATTATCAGATTAAAATAGCAAAATTTATGATATTTTTTATTCTTCTTCATTGAAAAATTAAAATTGTGAATATTATACATAAGGGAATAATTGATGTAAATATTAAACTATTTTTGTTTTTGAAAATATGTATTTCTTTTCAACTATTTGAATTAATCTACTAGGAACTAATAGAAAAGGTCAAAAACTTATAATTGGAAAATGGGAGATATTCGACAAAAGAGAAAAATGCCTACTAGGCAATAGATCTATGTTGATTTTCTTTCAAATTACAGTTCATTTAAAAAAGATGAGCAAATCATTACTATATATAAATGTTCTAACAAAGATATAACAAATTTTGCTATGAGTATAAATGAAGGTGTACAAATCATGTACAAATATGAGAAAGAAGGAGAGAGAAAGTAGGGATGAGGGGCCCACCCCTTCTCACATTTGTACTTGAGTTGTATATCTCATTTGTACCCATAGCAAAATCCAAGATATAACTGTCCATGCTGCAACACTTGAAACTATCAGTACATTTTCGCATTCATAATATGCATATTACTCTTTATACAAATTTGGTGGCCCTAAAAATTGGAGGTCAAGGCGGTGGTCTGATGGGCCTATGCCTTGGGCCGAACCTGATTAGAGATTGTGAGTGAATTTAACGACTGTTTGGCATGTGAAGATATTAACAAGCTTTAAATGGACGAAATGTGAGATGAAAATATATATTAGCTATTACTCAATCGGTGGAATGTCAATGTGACGTAGGGATAAGCATAACAGAAATGAAAAGATATGGTCAATTAAGAGAGGAAAGCAGGGGAAAAAAAGACGAAAAAACAAGCATGGCTGTAAGAAAAACCCAAACTTTGTAAAACAGTATCCAGAATGAGAAAAGGAGGAGACAAGATCGAACTTGTTAAGTACGAACTACATTATTTGTTGCAAAAAAAATGATCGAAATTATACCTTTTATGACAACAATGTACCTATTGAAAGTTACAAGCATAAAAAGAAGATTCATTCATTCGACCGACCGACCGACTCAAGTTTTCACGAGCGTTGGCAGTTGTCACGGAACCCGTTAATAGTTTTCTTAAGTGATTATTCTAAAAGAAGTCACTCGGCTTCAAGTTGTCCCTTCTCGCTTTCATCTTCGCTTTATCTCCGGCCTAGATGAAAACAGAAAAAGGTAAACTAAAATCCAGAGCTTCGTCACAAGTAATCGACGGTTCGCGAAGAGTTTTCGACTCATTAGGAGTTTTTACAAGGAGGGAGTGGAGCTCCACACAAGCCACGATTACCCAGAAAACTAGAAACAGGTATAACGGCCTTATGAGGAGGAATACTCCCACTTAGCCTATTCCCAGAAACATCAAACTCCACAAGCCCCTTTAAATTCAGAACACTTGCAGGAATAGAACCACTCAACTTGTTATCAGAAAGAATTATTGTCGTCAATTCCGTGGCATTGCCGAGCTCCGTCGGTATCCTCCCCGAAAGCCTGTTTTTTGCAAGTTCTAGTACTTGCAATCCACTCAGTTTCCCCAGTGACGCCGGTATTGATCCTCCCAACGGATTACGCGAAAGGATTAGCGATACGATAGAAACCATAGACGATTTTTCGCCAATTTTCTCGCCTATAGGACCCGTGAAAGTATTGTTAGAGAGGTCAATGGAGTTGTAATGCCCAAGTGGTTCTTGGGTATCTTTTGAAAAAATTACGTCTAGGTGACCTGAGAACTTGTTGGAGTGGAGATCAAGATCCATTAGAAGGGATAAGTTCTTGAATTCTGATGGAATTGGTGAGTGGAATCCGTTGTTGGATAAGTTCAGAAATGATAGATTTGTCATGTTTCCAATCCAAGTAGGCAATTTCCCTGTCAATTTATTGCTTGATAAATCAAGTGTTGATACTCCTGATGAAGATAACCAACTGGGAAGCTGCCCTTTGAGTCCTGTATTCGCCATTTGTAGATGAAAAAGACTCATATTCTTAATCCAATTCGGTATGCTCCCAAGCTTAAGAGGATTGAAGGAGAGGTCTAAGTCTTGTAAAAGCTTTAATTTCACAAGTTGAGGAGGAAGTGGACCAGAAAGATGGTTTCTTGACAAATCCAGAATCTGAAGGTTCTGTAAATTGCCAAAAGATGATGGGATTTTCCCGGAAAATCTGTTGTTTGAGAAGTAAATTTCAGCGAGATTAATAAGCTGCCCAATGGTTGCGGGCAGTTTTCCGGTGAGTTTATTGTTTTGCAAAATCAGCCTCTGGATGTTCGAAAGCTTCCCAATTGACGCCGGTAATGCGCCGGTCAATTTGTTTTCGGATAACCGACAAAATTGCAGAGAAATAAGTCCAGAAATCGACGAAGGGATGATTCCGGTGAGTCGATTATTATGGAGATATAACAGGGTTAATTTGGATAGTCCACCAAGAGATTTGGGTATGCTTCCACCTATTTGATTTCCCGAAAAATCAAGATATTCAAGCATCTTGAGATTCCCAATGGTTTCTGGGATTTTCCCATTGAAATTGTTTTGGTTGAGATCAAGCTTAGTTAGTAAAACAAGATTGCCAATTGAAACCGGAATTTGGCCGGAAAATTTGTTTCCTGAAAGACCCAGTTCGAAAACAGAGGAATGAAGTGGAAAAACAGAGGAAGGGATAGTACCGGATAATTGATTATCGCTGACGAAAAGCCTTTTCAACCTGGTGAGAGATCGAAATGAGGGAGGAAATGGACCGGTGAGATTGTTTGTGTCTAGAAACAGGTAGGTGAGTTTCGATAATTTTCCGAATTCAGGCGGAATTGGGCCTGTCAATTCCTTGAGATTACTGAGGTCGAGAAGTTGGAGGGAGGAGAGGTTGGAGAGAGAGGGAGAGAGAGTTCCCGACATGGTGGTGTCGAGGATGAAGTCGGAGCCGGCAACGAGGCCAGAGCGGGAGACGTTGACGACGCTGCCGGTGGTGGGGTCGCAGTCAACGCCATCCCATTTGCAGCAGTCGGAGGAGGAAGGTGTCCATGAGGAGAGGAGTTTTGATGGGTCGGAGGTGATTGTGTTTTTGAATCCTAGTAAGGCTTGTTTTTCTACTTGAGTGCATGATTGGGATGGGGATTGGTTGAAGGAGAATGAGATAAGGAAGATGATGAGAGAGAGGGAGTTTCTGCCAATGGGATTCGCCATTGGAGTTCTAGAGCTGTATTTGGTGGAGGTGGTGGTGGTGGTAATAGTAATGGTGAGGAATTTATAAGTGCTGTGCTTAATTTGAGTAGTTTGGGGATATTTTATTATCAGCAAGACAGCAATGATAAGAAATAAATAATCGAGTAAACAAGTTTTTGGATTCTTTCGATTCACGTGTAACACAAACTACACGTAAAGTCAACACAAATCGAAAATAAACGCTCAATCTAATAGTTAATTTAAAGAAGAAATTTTCTATGGTGTTCATCAGTATTAATGGCAAGCGCTATATGCACTATCGACATTGCTAAACATTAAAAATGGAACTAGACCTCTGTGCGAGGGAAACGTCGTTTCGGACCCTTCATATGTGGTGGTGGTGGTCGGGGTGTGGTGAGTAATTGATAAGTGTTGGATTTAATTTTAGTTTTCTAAGGATATAATATTATGAGGAATGCTAAGATCAACCATTGACCAAATCAATTCAAATTTGGTTTAGTTTGGTTCAATCTTACGTACGTAAAAGGTTTGCGTTTATCTAATTTTACGAGTTTCACAAATAATCGAATTCTTAAAATCCATGAATCGTGAGCCAAAAAAAGAAGAAGATTATTTTAATAAAATCTGTAACGCAATAATCAACCGTCTGTCATTTACAGTGTGACAATCCAAATATCCAATGGTGCTTTGTAATCCATTGACTTCACATGCGATAGCGCTTGCATTTCCCTTTGCCATTATAGATGTTTGGTTGGCAATAACATGTTTTTGTTATAATGAGCTTGATAACCATAGCAATTACATTAAACAAACAAAATATGCAAATCTCTCAACTAATAAATCATCTCCTAGTGTTTTGAGAAGATTAGTCATACTTAAATCATTTTTCTATAATACTAGAGGTGGTTCATTGAGGCATTTTCGAGTGACCGGAAGGGCTTAAGCTGCTTTTATCTTTTATTATATTAGCAAAGGGTGAATGAGGGGCGTGTGCAATAGTTTTCTTTCTTTTTCTCTATCACTTGAATGCCTATAATTTGAGGAATAACAGAAAAACCTTCTCTCGAATTCTAAGATGTGACACAAATAGTAATTCTCTTTGTCGGGATGTTAGTAAGTTAGGCAGTGAAAGAGTTCAAGATTTGTTGGAGGACAGTTAAGAATTTACACGTTCAAAATAGTAGACCGAAGGCAAAAACTCTACCCCAACCAAGTCAAACTAAGTTTCTGAAAGAATTCACGATCTGATCTATGCTGTCCCTTAGAAGACAGTTAAAATTTTACACATTCCAAATAGTGGACCAGAGTCATTTTTCAAGTACAAATAAAATGATCTAAAGAGAGTGTGCAATCACCACTGGAATATAGTCGGTCCATCCTCAATTCAAAAACAAATAATCGCTTAGCAAACTTGAAGGCACCAATCTTAGAGATTCAATCTTTCTCTAAATCAATATTAATATGCATTTCTAAATTGATTCATGCTCACTCCTAATTTTTAATGACAAAAATTTCATGTACCAAGGAACGAAAGTACATTAAAAAATGTCAAACAAGAAGTATATGATGTGGATCTAGTCTTCATATATGGTACTAGTCATAGGAGATAAATAAATTACAAGACACGCGACGCGATATGTATATATATATAACAAAGAATTTTTTATTTTGTTAAAATATGGACATTTTATTTTCTGATCAAATTTTAATAATCTGAACCGCTCAATGTGTTTAAAATATATTTTTTAGGATAACTGCTAGAAATCAGTTCAAAATATTATCAGTAAGAATTTGATCCAAACAAACATTGTTCATGTCAACATTTATGAAAAACTGCTTGAATCAAACCTTTCCGATATTATTTTGAGCCGATTCCCGCAAGTACTCTTAAAAATATATTTTAAACATATTGAACTATTCAGATCATCAAAATTTGATCAGAAAATAGGAAATCTGCATCTTAACAAAATGAGGGATCTTTCATAGGAAGGAGATTATATATATATATATATATATATATATATATATATATATTATGCTTACGTGGCATCCACTAATTTGAACACATATCAAAATTCATATAATTCACTTTTATTTATTTATTTGTTCATTGTTCCCTCTAAGAAGTACCTTATTGGGTAAGTGTTTGTAGAGTACAGATACATACCTTCATTCACCTTGGAAAAGTTCCACATATGTTAGTGGAAACGACAAAAGGATTGTTGGGAAATGAAGTTTAGAAATGCATGCTTTATTGTGGGATAAGCAACTTAGAATTCAAGTTGATAGGAACATGACAAAAATGATGAGCTTAACCCCACTTTTGATTTGGTCATAATGGAGATTGGATTATTTATCTTAAGCATAATTCAGTTGGCCAAAAAAAAAAGTAAGGAAAAATATTTAATTTTTTATGTATTCAATTAGTAGAAAAATTGGGAGAATTACGTCTCTAACTTTTCCAATAGAATTAGTTTTTCATTAGAACATATCTTGCAAAAGTTTTTTTCTTTTGCAGAAATCTTGTATTTTTTACATTAGTTTCTTACACAATTAATGTATTGATTTTTTTCTTTTTTATGTGTTTTTTTTTTTACTATATGAACACATGAAGGAAATTTTGTTTGTTTTCCTTTACCTCCACTTCACTAAGTCTTTTTTAGGAATAATTTTTTCATATTATTTTCTTGACAAGTGAATGGGACTTTCGGGTGTAACTGATTCAGTTTGGTGGAAATCTCGGATCAAACCCAAGTTTCAATTTAAGAATTTAGAAAGTAAAAATCGAACCACATTCTTCAGTTAGGGGTTTCGTTTTTGGTCTTGTTTTTTTATTTTATTAGTTTGGTGGGCCATAAATGGATCAAGCTCAATGTAACCAAAATCATAAATAAGAAGTTGAGCCATGAATGAGTCAAGCCTTTTATAAAAATATATATTAATTTGTATACAAGTATTTGTAATATAAAAAATATGAGTTACCATCTAGTAGCAAAATTTATCTAGTAACAAATTGATCATCAATCATTTGAAAAAAAAAAAACTAACTAATTCTCAAGTTTTCAAATGAAAAAACACAATGCTCATTCTAGTTTCGATCCGATTTGGTACAAAGTACAAACCCCTTTTTAATACCACAAAATTGAAATCAAATCAAATATTTTAAAAATAAGCCAAATTGGACCGAATTGAACTAATTTAGTTGAAAAATTGGACCAACCCATCAATCTGTTTAATTCGACTTCTCGGTCTTTACTTACATAGTTACACCTCTATTTTTTTTTCTTCATAAAGACTGTTTTATGAATCACTGCTTACTAGTGGACGAATAACAAAGTATTATGATGTAAAAAAAATAGAATTTAATGCATATTTTATTGACGGACGTTTTACATTCTCTAACGTTGTGGTTCACATATTGCATAAAACAAGCCAAAACGTAGTGGGGGATCTGTTGAGCTGTGATCCTTGTATTGTCTGTGTGAAGGTGATAAGGATGACAGAGGAGAAGAAGAAGATAGCAGATGAGAGAGAGTGTGTGAGTTGATTTATATGCGCCTGGATTTAAGGACTGTTTGGCATGTGAACATATTCAAAAGCTTTAAATTGATGATATTGAACGTGAGGTTGTTTAAGAAGCTGACTTCTTCTTCACACTACTGCCAACCGTATTATGCCCTGTTCGGCGCAAAAATCTGCGTTATGGCAGGAAAAAACACGAGCAAACATTGGCTTCATTTGGCCAAACTTAAGTTAGGCTAGATTATCTGGTTTATTTTTTGTATTTATTCAAATTTTTTTTGTATTTGTTATTTTTATATCATTTTTCGTGGCTTATTAGTTCGTATCGATGAAACAAATCTAAAAAGTATAAAATTATGTCCAAAAGTTAAAAAAAAATCACTAAAGACGAAAAATAAGCCAACACGGACGCTGTTTTTGGCTTATTTTTTGTCTTTTCTGAACTTTTTTTAACATAATTTTATACTTTTCTGAAATCTCTTGTCGAGACGAACCAACAACCATAAAAAAATTGATGAAAAATAAAAAATTTAAAAAAATTTCAAATAAGGACAAAAAACTAAACAGTGAATAATCCAATAATTCAGCCAGGCCAAATGGACTGAATTCAAACCGTAGGCCGGGACGGTGCAGTACGGGGAGCATATAATGAGTAATTATTAATGTTTTCGGGGTATTACGTAATATTTCAATGAAGTAATAAATTCTGCGACCAACACATTAACACGTAACTCTGTTAGAAATGGGTTCACTTTCGCATAGGACAAGAACTAAAGGGGGAGAGGGAGGCGAATGACTAGATCCAGATAGAAAAAGGAGACCGTCTACTCGATTGGGACTTTATTTGCGAAGGTTTTGATTGGTTCTTAGATTGGTTAGACACAAGAGGGGACACATTCACACATCCCTTTGTAAGAAATGGGTATAGCTCGACATTTGACAAGAAGTAAAAGGGGACGGTCTACTCGATTGAGGCTCTATTTGGGAAATTTTGATTTGTTACTTGGATTGTATCAGGTTGGATCAGTTAGACATAAGAAGGGACACAATAAGACATACCTTTGTAAGAAATTAGTACAGCTCCGCATCAGGCAAAAACTAAAGGGAGAGGGAGAGGTGAACGACTAGATCCATATAAAGGGGATGGCCCACTCGACTGGGGCTCCACTGGAGAAGATTTTGCTTCGTTGATCGGATTGTATCAGCTTGGATCAAGCCAGACACAAGAGGGGACACATTAACACGCATCTTTGTAAGAAATGGGGTTGATTTCGGCATCGGACAATAACTAAAGGGGGCGGACAAGGCGAACGATCATATCCAAATTAAGAAAGGGGAATAGTCTACTCGATTAGTGTTCCATTGAGGAAGGTTTTGATTCGTTGTTTGGATTAAATCTGTTTGGATTAGACAGACACAAGAGAACACCAAGATAATATGTTTTTACGATATTTTATTAAATTACTACATAAACAACGAAACATAATACTTCAAAAATATGAAATAAGTTACTTGTGTATAATTGGGGTGCAAAAAGCATATATAATTACAAATTGAGGCCATTTCTTTAACTCGTTATGAAAATCAGATTATATGATGTATCCAAATGGATGACGAATTTTGTGTTTCGTATTACGTATTAATGAAGATTCGGTTTATTTTTTATCCAAACTATCAATAAGTTTTTTATGAAACCCCCTGCATAAATTCCTTTTATAAATTAGAATTGGGAATTCATTTCCCCATTTACCATCACAATTCTCAATAAGCGAAGTCTCACATCCGTTGCGCTCTAAATTACTTAACTTTAAGCATCAACAAACTTATGTAGTATATCGATTTATCGTCTTCAAATGTAGTTATTATCGTTTGATTGTGCGATTCTTCTACAGCCTCCAACTAGTGAACACGAGGACCGAGGGGGGCAAGGGCATTGTGCTCTCTCTCACCATCTACGTATCATATAAAAGGAAAAGGAAAAAATTAAGGGCTTACCATCTTGCTAGCAAAGGGTTAGAAACGACAAAAAGTACAAAAATTGCTTCGAATTTTCTAAAACTTTTTTTTGCTTAGTGCATGATGAAATTTAAATTCAGCCGTTTGATTGAGGCCTCGCGAAGCGAGAAATTATTTAACGCTCTCGAAGTATCATGTGACATTTTCACGTAATGTTGACACCGAGAAATTGTTGGAAGATAAGTAATGACTCACATGGCATGTGTATCAATAACTCGTTAATTGAGAGTAACACCGGGCAACACGCATGGTATCTCGAGAGAACCCAATATTTCCTTGCCTTTGATCGCTTGAGGCCCAACAAAATAAGCCTCAATTTGTTTCTTCAGAGCACCTGTATATGTTGTTGGACCGGGCCCACTGGACCAACAAAATAAGCCTCAATTTGTTCCCTTGTAAGGCCCAACATTAAGCCACCGGCTCAGCCCGTTTGTGAGGTTGGGTTTGACCCCATAACAGAAGCTTTGGTATTGTTTGAGAGATCTCAGCCTCGATTGGTTCAACACTTGATCTCTTAGCACACGCGTCAACACTCAATTGCTCAACTCATGACCGCTTAGATTTAAACACTCGCTAATATATGTTAAATTACCAACCATCACCCAATCTCTTCCAAAACATAGGTTGCTTTTCAAAAAAGATCTAGTCACGAAATTTGCTAGGTAAAATTCTACAAATAAAGCCTGAAGACTTACTAAATTCTAGAGGCGAAATTCTCAACAAGTGACTTATTCCTCCTCCACTAAAAAAAAAAGGAGCTCGGATGGCCATGTGGCTCCATAATATCTCCCACCATTCACCTAATAAAGAGGGGCCATTGTAGGGCGGAATTAAGATTCCAGATTTCAAGGGCTGAGATTTTTTGTTTTCCGAGAAACAGAGGGGACCGATTGTAATTTGAGGAGACCAAAATATAATTTTTTTTTATAATTTTTGAAATTTACACCTAGGTCTTAAGTTTTTTAAAAAAATTTGAGGCCTAGATCCCCTAGTCTCTATGCAGTTCCACCCTGGGCCATTGGGGTTAATGTCAATGTACATTTTAAGTTCTCTGCTACACACTTACTTGCATACAACTCTCATATATTTGAAATCTAATTTTATCGTCGAAAAATCTTCAATTGGAAAACACTCTCGATCTTTGAACTCGTGTCCAAAACCCCAACATAATATCTAGTTTTTACGCCATAGTCTTTAATTCAGCAAAATTGAGTCTTTGGCAATAGATTAAACCAATTAAAAAACGAACAAATGAACAAAGAAAAATACAACACAAATACTACATCAAAAAATCTAGAAATACATATATGTTCAGACCCATCTGGATGCAAATGCGTACGGAACTATTAGATGCGTCCAAATTATTGACGGCCCCATATGCATCCAATAATTCCCGACACATTTGTATGCAGATGTATCCGAAAGATATGTATTCGTAGCATTGCTCATACTACATATATCTAACCTCTAGAGAGAGAGTATAAACAACAAGTGGATGATGATGGCAGTGATTTTACACACTGTTCAAGGAATCAAGGGCCCAAAGGCCTCACACTCCATTAACGACTTCTGTTCCCCACCCTCACAAAAGAACAAACTCGCCGGACACCGGTACAAGCAGTTCCTCCCCAACCTGACCGTAACCGAACCCGGATCCTTCACCCTCATCAGCGGACCCGGTATGGGTCCGAACAAGTAATTCCCTCCCAACAACAGCCTCTCAAATTGCGACACCCCAGTACCCGGTAAAAGAACCCTAATGGCGTACTGGGTCGGAATCATACCCGAGAACATGTTGTTCTCTAGCGACAGAGAGGAGAGTTTCGGCATCAAACCCAGGAACGCCGGTAACAAACCTTTGAGCTGATTGTTGCTTAGATCCACGGCTATGAGCGGGCTTTGTTCACCCCAGTTGTTGGGTACTTGAACCGACCCGAATTGGTTGTATGAGAGCGTTAGTTGTTCGAGACTCGGGTTGGTGAAGAAACCCGACGGGACTGACCCGCTTAGTCTGTTGTGACTCAGGTCGATTACCTACAAAATGGAGCCAAAAAAAATTTCTCAAATGAGGTGAAAATATTATCAACAAATATGCATGAAAATTATCTATTTGATAATTATAATTTATTAAATTACAGAGTGGAGATAAAATAAAAAATGGAATGAATTATTTTTTCCAACATTTAGGTTTTTTTTAGCAGATCCAAAATAAGATAAGAATATGAAAAGTTTATTGTGCACAATGCATAGTATGATGTGCTAAAACAACATAGCAGTATTTGAACAATACATTTAGTGATCAAAATGGTCTCATTCTAACATATGACATATGATGTTTAAAATACTATGGGTAAATTACGCTGACATTTCTTGAAATTTTTGACAAATATAATAATTCTATGAGGTCTTTAAACTTAATGTAATCGCTTTTAGTTTTTAAATTATTGTACAATTATTTTTCTATAATTAAAATGAGTCAAACAGTGTTATCTAAGAACTAAAACTTCAATTTTTAATTTTTTAACAAAATAAATTGTAACATAATTCTTATCCAGCACTAAATAATTTATGTTCAATTTATGATATTCTTTTAAAGTTAAAATTAGGACAAAACTTAAAACTTATTAAAATTTTAACTTTAAAGAAATTTAAAAATTTAACCTAAATTATTTCGAACGTGATGATATACATTATGACATGCATTATATTACAATTTATTTTGTAAAAATAAAATCTCAAACTTAAAATTTTTAATAACTTATTTAACTTTGTTTAAAAAGGTAGGTCACGGTAATTTTAAAAACTTCAAAGGAATCATTGTATATATTAGAAACCTCAGGAATGTTAGTGTAATTTATCCAAGTATTTAGGATGGTTTATAATAAACGATGTGATAATCCCAATATTTAGACATCCCAAAAGCCAAAAAAATAAAAAATAAAATAAGACGTACAAATCATGCAATTAAGCTGAATTGGGACCATCTAAAATTTAGTATCTTTTTATAAAGTGTTTTAGCGAATTTTTTAATCTTGTACTGTATATTTTTACTGTTTTTATACAGTAGAAAAATATATGTTAATTTAAAAAGATAATAAAAAAGACAAACAAAAAGTATATTAACTGACATTTTTTGTATTTAATGTACCTTTTTCAGATTTTTTTATTTTTATTTTTAGTAGTCTGAAATAGACAATTCGGAAAAAACAAAACTTTCGACCCAAACAAAAATAAAAATAAAAATGAACAGTTTGATTACCTGCAAATTCACCATGTTGGTTATGCTCGCCGGAATATTCCCCTCCAACTGGTTATTTCGCATGGTGACTTCAACAAGGGAGGCCGGGAGAGTCGCCGGGAGTTCCCCGGAGATGGAATTGTCGCTGGCATCTAAAAGTTCGAGTTTAGTGAGTTGACCCAGATCGGGAAACTCGCCACTGAGTTTGTTACCTTGGACTCCGAGCTTTATTAAATTCTTTAGACCGTTGAGACCCGAAGGGATTGTACCCTCCAGCTTGTTATTGTCGAGGTACAGCTCTTGGAGCCCCCAGAGAGACCCGATGGATTCGGATATTGACCCGGAAAACGAGTTAAACGAAAGAATGAGTCTGCTCAGCTGAGTTAAGTTGGATAGCGAGTAGGGAATCGAACCAGAAAGGCCATTGTTGGAGAGGTCAAGAGTTTGGAGGTACGGGAGGTTCCAAGAAGAAGAAGCGATTGAACCGGAGTAACCAGCTGAGTCGAGGGCGAGTTCAGTGATTCGGCTGGTGTTGGAGATGACGACGTCGCATCGGAAGCCGCAGGTGAATTTGTCGGTGAAGAGGTTGTCGCAGGGGTCGAAATTGAAGTCCCATGAGCTCAAACACGAGCCGGGATTCACTGAGTTAGGGTCGAGTCCGTTCTTGAGCTCTTTCAGTGCCTCTATGTCGCCCCAGTAAGTGGCGGAATTCGCTTGTTGGAGTAATTCTGTAAATGTGAAGAACAGAGTGATAGAATACAGGGCGAAACAGAGAGCAGTACCCATGTTGTTATTTCGCTGTAGTTCTATCGGGCGTGAGCTGAGAGAGAGAGAGAAAGAGAAGCAGGACGTGCAATTCAAGGAGGACTAATGGTTATAAATGCGAATTGGGATGACGACGAGGAGAGGGAGAGGGAGAGAGAGAGAGAGGTGGGTTTTGGGTCTTTCTACTTCGTTTTATTACCTGATTTGGTTCAGAGACGTTCAGGTAAAGAGAGGGCTTTTGTTACACGGATTGGGCAATTGTCAGACCACCAGCTGCTGAATTTAAATTTGTTGATAAAAGAGATTACGTAGATATATTTATGTGCAGAGGGACGGAGAGGGGGGAGAGAGATTTATATATATATATAGAGAGAGAGAGGGGGAGAGAGAGAGAGGGAGAGAGAGATTTATATATATATAGAAAGGGGGAGAGAGAGATTTATATATATATATATATATATATAGAGAGAGAGAGAGAGAGAGAGAGCGCGGGCGCCTTGGATCCCGTCTGCGTATTATAAGTGCGAGAAAACGGCAACTTTTAGATTGCAGTACGGTCAAAAAAAATTATCCAAAATGTCATCATTTTTTCGATCTGAATTAATACTTGTTTACACAAAATTTAAGAAAAATCGTTAATTTATTCAACAAATTAAATTGATCAAATATTTTAGAAATTTATGATCAATCGAGAATTTTCTCATAATTTATTTTCTAAATTATATTGACTGTCCGTTTTAAAAAATTACATGTTTTTTTTAATTAGGTGACTATTGATATTCAAATCGATTAGATTTGTTGTACGAATAGAGTGCTCATCGAACTTTAAAAATTGATAAATTTGTATGGCGATAAAAATACTTTGAAGCGTCTTACTTAAGCGCATTACAACTTCGTAGTTGTGAGGACCCCAAGTCTCAAAAATCTAAAATGATTATCTGAAGGTCAAAACTTGAAATATGAGAGTTTGTTCTCTCTTAAAGTTAAATTCAAAATCTCTCCAAGTGTTATCAACTCAACTTGTCTTGGCTTTAATTGATACTTCTGCTAGTATACGAGGGATTTGATCCCTAGGAATTAGTCAGGATGTGTTAAATTGGTCTGAGTATACTGAGTTATAAAAAAAAAATTGTGGGCTAAATTTTTTTTAAATTTGAGACATTCTTAATTATTTTTAGCCCGAAGAGTCTTGGTATGAGATAGAAAAGAATAGGATTCTGTATCGAAAAGCGAGTCAAGCAGCTTCTCGTTTTATCACGAAGAGCCTTGGTACGAGAGCAAAGAAAGGAGGTTCAAAGCTTGCTTAAATAGATTAGATTACGGAGCAAGAGAGGAAGAAGAAAGAAGAAAGAAGAAAGAAGAAAGAAGAAAGTGTTTGACTCAAAGATGAAAGGGAGAACTTGTATTGAAGGAAAGCTTGGAATCAAAACAGGAAGAAATCAAGTTTAAAGAAACTTTTTAATTGTTAATTAATTTATTAATTTATATTTTTTTGTATTAATTCGGTTAACTAGTTGATCCAAGACTCTTTCATGATATTACCGTTCTGTTTCATCATTAAAGAGTCATCTAATCATTGTTCAGAGGTTCTAAAAGAGATTCAAATTGAGATATCTACACACTATATGGTCAAAGGATATTAGCGTTCTTTAATTTTCATCGCAAGTGTATGTGCATGAATAATCTTCTCGATAGGTTTAAGTGGGGTATAAAGCAGCAAATGAGACGAGCTGGATTTTAGCATGATTAGGTTTGTTTGTTAAATTTTTTAGCGAACTAAAATAAACTCGAGCCTAATAAAAATTTGATGAGCTAAACTGAACTAAGTTTAAGTTGAGGTCGAGTTTATTTATGGAAACAAAAACGTCATATGTTTTTGAACAACATAGAGGTCTTATTGCAAATGAAATTTCATTATACGAAGGGCTAACTTGAAGACGATGATTTAGAGAAGGTTCGATTTGAAGCAAAATTTCGAACAAATTATATCTCGTTTTGGCTGTTGAACATACTCAAAGTAAAAAATATATATGCAAGAAAAATAAGTATTTATGAACGTACATTTTGACTATGTATATATAGTGAGCTTCTACTAAGGAATCCCTCATTTTCTTAAAATGAGGACCTTCTATTTTTGAATCAAATTTTCATGATCTGAACCGTTGAATGTGTTTAAAACATGTTTTTAAGGATACTCGTGCGAAATCAGTTCAAAATATTACCGGGAAGGGCTTGATCCAATCAATTTTTTATAAAACAGTTCCTGTCAGCATTTATGAAAAAATGCTTAGATCAAGTCCTTCCCGATATTTGTTTGAGCCGATTTCTTAAGGGTATCCTTAAAAATATGTTTTAAACACATTGAACGGTTCGGATCATCAAAAATTGATCAAAAAATGAGAGGTCCTTATTTTAACAAAATGAGGAATCCCTCATTAGAAGGGGACTCATATATATATATATATATATATATGCAAGAAAAATAAGTATTTATGAACGTACGTTTTGACTTGGATTCGCGAGGCTAATCGATTCAAATGCTATCAGGCTTGTGCTTGGATCTTTTTTTAAATGAGCCAAAATTAATGCTCGGTTTTGATTCATTTAACAGATAAATTGTATTTAAACAAGTTTTTATAGAATCGAGCCTAGAACAATCTGTGACAGTGTCGGGCCATTTGCAGGACTAATCTTGAAGATGAAATACTATAAATTCTTCTAAAATTAAAAATAAATAAATAAATAAAACAAAGTGTGTAAGTGTTGTGATTGGAACTTGACATTAGTCACTGTTCGATTATTATTTAGGATTTGTTTTGTCAACAATTATTGACCCCATCCATTTTAATTATCCAACCAATAATATATCTTTTCCTTCCAACAGCTGGACTGTGTTTGGTTGACAGAAAATTTAGTTTAATCGGATATTAATTTTCATATGATTTAAATATTTCTTTCATATAATACTAATCATTTCTTCCCAATCATTTATTTGCATAGATGATTTCTTTTTCTAAAAGTTCTACGGATAAGTTCGTCCATTCATTAACTTCAAAATTTTAAAATTTACGATGTTGCATATAAATTGACTTGGACAATTCATTTTTTTAAAAAAACATACCTTTGGCTAATGCTAAAAATCAATTCGTTGTTCCCGAACCCAACAACAAAACAAACCCTTTCGTCTGTGTTAATTACAGTTAGCATGCTTTACTAATAAAATAAAAATAATTCCTCTCGCTTGTTTAGTAAAGTAAGTTGTATGTATTATCTTGCATGTGAAGACGACCCCAAGTTGCGAGCAGAGAAAGACTCGACATTCAAGCAGGCAAGCCCGAGCAGCCCTTGCCTAAATTCAGACTCAACCACACTCTTTTTTTATTGAGCTGCTCTCATGCAAGTTATTTACGAACTCAAAAAAAAAATAATCTATCTCAAATGAATTTTAATAAAGTGGAAGTTGACCTCGAGTATCACATTTACAATTCCATTTTTTTTTCTTGGATACACACATTTACAATTCCTTGTCTAGAGTATTTCCACAATTTCTCACATTCACTTGGCCAATTGTTTTGAGTCTTTGGACTTAAAATACTCTCTCTCTCTCTCTCTCTCTCTCTCTCTCTCTCTCTCTCTCTCTCTCTCTCTCATCTCATCCCTTATTTTACTAAAATAAGAATCTCCTATTTCCTTATCAAATTGTGATGATCTAAACAGTTCAATGTATTTAAAATATTTTTTAACATGAAACTGACTAAAAAAATATCAAAAAGGGTTTGACTTTAAACAGTTTTTAGTAAATGATGACAAAAACTGTTTGGATCAAACTTTTTCTGATAATATTTTGAGCTGATTTCTCACGGGTACCCTTAAAAATATATTTTAAACACACTGAATGGTTCGGATCATTAAAATTTGATCAAGAAATAGAAGGTCTTCATTTTAACAAAATAAAGGATCCCTTATTTTGCTACAGTATGGACCTCCTATTTCTTGACCAAATTTTGATGATCTAAACCGTTCAATGTGTTTAAAACATATTTTTAAGGGTACCCGCAAAAAATCAGCCCAAAATAATATCCGAAAAGGCTTGATCAATTCAATTTTTCATAAAATTGTTCCTGTCAACATTTATTAAAAACTGTTTAGATCATGCCCTTCTCGATATTGTTTTGAGCCGATTTCTTGCGGGTACCCTTAAAAACATGTTTTAAACACATTGAAAGATTTGAATCATCAAAATTTGGTCAGAAAATAAGAGGTCCGCACCGTAACAAAATAAGAAATCCCTTATTAGAAGGGGAATATATATATATATCACATGGAATCTCATCTTAAGGGGATTGATATTACCCTCTCAGTTGAGCTGTAGAGGAAATAGAGGAAATTGGTCCCAGTGTGACTATGCATTCCAAAAGAGTACATGCAAAGGGCATGTGTCTACTGTGTCTACCTTTTAAGTATTGTGATTCAAGTTTCTAGTTGAGCTTATCATTATCCATCCATCCATCCATCCATGCATAATAACAAGAACACTACTGAGTTATTGGCTTCTGGAATCATATGGTAACACAACACATGCATACAGTATAATTCACTTTCATTCGACTGGACTGAGAGCAACTCCAACACCACTATTAATTTAGCTAGTGAAAAGGATAAAAAAGGTACACTAGTCAATTTGTCTATCTATTTTTTTACCCATGTGTTTTAACACTGCTCTCTATTTTAACTATCCAATAAAACTAAATTAACCGACAAACCAAAAAAAAAATTGCACGTGTATTATGCACATTCAATGATGTGGCATTTTTTTTATGGTCATGGCGCAAGCAGTTTGGCGAGAGAGGGATGAATATGCTGAAAAGTCTAGATAGTGAGCGAGGAAGACTCACTATATGTAGTGAGCCAAATTAAATATAGGTAAAATAATTAGTCATTTGAAGAGTTTGTTTGAGCACCAATTTTTTGATTTGACTAACTAAAGTAGCCAATAGACCTCATTTGAAGAGACCGTTGGAGTTGCTCTAAACGAGCAAATGACGTGTACCAGCCTCAGGATAGTAGTCCTTTTCCCACCCATTTACTTGGGAATTTAACTGGAGCTACGGATATAAATATATATATACATATATATTTCGACCCCTTCAAATTACATTCGGCTCTCTCTTTCCAAAAAAACTCTTGACGCCCCCTAATGTCGAATCCTTGTTCCGTCCCTACCTATTAGCCATTTAGGGTTTGAAAAAAATTTCAAGCATTTGGGACCACATATACACACAGACACACATACATATACACATGTGTGTGTGTGTGTCGCGCGCGCGAGCACAACACACATTGGCTTTGAGATTAGTTGTTGCATACCTCCCCCAGGTAAATCATTCAATGTTTGTGCAATATCATATGATATTTCTACGCGGAACTTCTAGCAAGTCAACGTAACAAAAAAAATTGCTGGTGAAAAATCAATGCTCACTTTTGTTAGTTTGTCGAGAGAGAATGAATGGTCCCCAATAATGTGTTATGACAACTCAATGACCGAGAATACCACATAAATAATGAAACAGAATATTCTAGGAAAAAAAACCCTAATAATTAGTCCCTCAGAAGAAGAAGATGGTGAGTGGTGGTGTGATGTCGCGTCCCACATCGAAAGTCTACATGGGTAATTTTGGGTATATAAGATACCATGTAAACTATTACTAACAACGTGTGATTAAGCATTTTGGGCCACGTGGTTAAGCTCCAACAAATTGTTAGGTCAGTGATTTATATGGGGCGTTACAAATGCTATTAGAGCGACTCATGTACACAATCAAGTATGAGGGTAGGACTAATGCTATTAGAGCGACTCATGCAAGGGCGCAAGGTCATAAAGATAGAGAGATTGTAATGTCCCCTCACACATTGAAAGTCTACATAGATAATCCTAGGTATATAAAGAGCCATATAAACTACTACTAATAATTTGAGCTTAAGCATTTTGGGTCACGTAATTAGATTTCAACAAGTTGCTGGGTCAGTAGTTTATATGGGGCATTACAAGTGGTGGTTATTCATCCGTATGGTCCCCCATATATTGCAATAGGTGGTGGTTGAATCATTTCTGATCCATCATTGCTAACCAACTGAATTTCAACCAAAAGCCCCCCGACATGTAAAATCTGAGATTCCTATGTGTTTGATTGAAACCACCTCTATTATTCACACTCCTACCCCACATAGCATGGAGACATTTTTGGGGGGACAACACTAGCTATATATATATTAAGTGTGAAATCGTTAGCCAAACACACTCACTGTATAGACAAATTGTATCACCGAGAAAATTAATCGAGATGCACATAAATTGATTCATACCCTATGAGTCATCAAAAGAAAATAATAGTAAATACCTAGGTTGGAATGGTGGAAGTTATTGCTGTAAAAATGTTGAATAATATATGGACTACAAGCTACGACCAACCCTATTTTAGGAATTGGACTGTCTTGTTGAATTCTTCATAGGTCTGTTCAAGGCACACTTCAAATGACTCGAGCTGCTTAAATTTTAAAGTTCGTCGAAAACATCATGTTGAAAAATCATATTCATTGAAGAAATATTGAACTTTTCTTGTAAAATAAATATATTCCAAAGACAAAATAGGGGTTAGTATTCATCAATCTTCCTCTTCTATTTTCCTGTAAAAAAGAAAAGGGACTTATCATAAGTGTTGATTTGTAGTAGTGGAGGGTAGCCCCCCCAGCCATTTCCCTGTGTCACCCAACTGCAGGACACAGACTCGTGACTAAAGTACCATAGTAATTTGCAAAGGGGAAATGTTATTTTGGCTTCAAGTGTTCGCCAATGCCGGTTGGGGATTCAAAGACGGTAGTGTCGGCTACACTACAACGATTTACAGTAGTTTAAACAATATCATTTTTTTTTATTGCGAGCTGATATTGAAATACGTGTAACCAAAATAACGTCGTTTTGATCTTGTATATTTTGATAAAAGCTCGCTTAATTTGATTGCTCTTAACGTTATAGTGCAACCCATACTATAACCTCTTTTCCGGTTGGATATCACAACTTCGAACAAGAATGAAACATATAATTCTGAATCCCAATAATTCTAATGTTTTTCGTTCATCAAGATAACACTACAAAACTAACAAAATCCCACACTCCTCCCATAATAATTCCAATTTTTAAAAGCTGTCAACCCATAAATTCTCAAAAAAATCTTAAAAAGTGGTTTTTGAATAAGATTTCAAAATCTTTGAATTGTGAGTACTTCAGACATTGTATCATCAGGCCTTGAATTCCTAATAACATGGATCCAAACATGCCCCAAAAGATTGATACTTAAACAAGGGACAAACCTGGGAAAAGTAAGAATCATAAGGCATATAAAAGAGAAGAGTCAGCAAATGAAAGTAAACCAATGTCTTAAGCAATGTTTGGCTTTCCCAAGTAATTTATTCAGTGGTTTTGCGAATCCCCAAGTGCCACCCTAGGTTCATATACTTTTAGTCACGAACCCTGCAAAATTGTATGGTAAGAGTGTTGGGTAAGAATGTAAGTGGTCCGGTTCAGTCTGCCCAAATTGAAGGAAAAAATAAGACCGATCATTGGGTTTGGTTTTAAAATTTAGAAATAAAAACCGAACTGAACTAATCTGATCAGGTTTTGTTTCGATTTGCTCGGTTTCAATCTAATATTTTTAAGTTATCGATTTAGTTGGGTTATGAATTAACCAAGCCCAATGCAACTAAAGAAGTACACAATAAGCAGCTAAGACAAATAGACTAGGCTCAATATGACAAAAACATACTAACTTGTATACAAGTATAAATATTTATCCAGTAACAAATTGATCATCAATACATTTAAAAAATACATATTGCAAATGTTTTGATTTGATACGGTTAGAGACGAAATCAAGATTCAAGGTTTGGGGGACCGAGATTTTTTTTAGAAAGGGAGAAAGCCAAATATTATTTGGGAGGCCAAAATATATATATTTTTATAATTTTTGCCGAAATATATATTTTTTATAATTTTTAAAATTTATATCTAAGTCTTAAATTTTTAAAATTTTTTGGGGAACCAACACCCCGCTCGGGGTAGTCTCTATGTAGTTCCTTCCCTAGATACGGTGTTCACGATCATAAAAACAAAACCATAACTCAACGTTGTAAACATAAACCAAACAAAACTAGTTGAAAACCAAACCGAACCAAATTGTCAATTTGGTTCTTATTTTTCCGGTTTTATTCAATTTTTCAATTTTCACTTACACCTATCAGGCACCACTTGTTCCCGCCACCTTTTTTTTTTCGCTTTCTCAGCCCACAGAGCTGCAAAAAGTCTACTAGATCTCCATTTATCAGCTCGTATTAAATAGATTTGAAGGAGCTATAATAGTGCAGTTCCTGTAATGCGGGCAAAATGACGCTACAACCTTCCCGATCCGTATTAAATAGTAACAAAACCTTGATTCAAGAGCAAACATCTTCATAAAAAAAAGGGTTCCCTAGGAAAACATCAATCCCAACTTTCCATCTGTACTTGGAAACAAGTAAAGGATGTCTACAGGGTAGGAATTCCAATTCTCTGAGGTAGAAAGAATATCAATAATAATAATCTCCATTTTTGGTCGGCGGGCGGCGGATGATTGAAAATCAAGATATTGGCATGTACTGGGCTGGAATGATGGAGAAATGGATGAAACAAATGAAAAAAGGCATTGACTCACAAGCAGAAAATCAGGGCATCCGCTACTGCACTCAAAGCTCATCATCAGCACTAAAAGTAATATTTAGCTGACTTAAAAAGGAAAAAAGGTCAGGGAAATACAAATCGGTTGTAATCGAATGACAAATACGACATCCTCTGCCCCTTCTCGCGAAGGATATTCACCAACGATGGTAAAAAAACAGAGAGATGACAAGGGGGCCGGAGGAGGAGGAAACAAAATCCGTGATGCTCGCGATGGTTGAATAATCAACTAGCCATTTGCATAAAGCAAGAGATAACTATACATTTAATGTAGGGAGCATAAGAAGCTCATGTAAGAAGGGTCAACTTGTACAAGACACTGAATTTAGTTTAAAAATTGGAATATAGGAGGAACCCTTTTTCACACCATTGCTGAACTCAGGCCTCCGTTGCGGGTGACCATTCGAAATTGGTTGCTTCGCTTCTCTTGGCAATGTTCTCTAAGTACCTTCTGACGGATTTGTGGTTCATTTCAAAGATGAAACTCATTCCCCTTATCTACATAGTCACCATTTGAGATAAGTTAGTTGCATTGTCTACATTAACAGACGTCAAAGCAAGAATTACAATATTATAATTGTCATGCTTTGACCATACTAGTAAATACATCAAGGATTTCAAGATGGTGGGATGGTTCCATATTTATGTTTTACGTATTGATCAGAGTTTCTTTTCAAAATACCATGGAGTAGAAGCTTGGTTTATCCCTTTAAGAATCAATGTTGCAGTTAGGGGAGTATCCGTTTCACTCACTTCTATATCCTCCTATAGTAAACGAGGTTTGGTTGATGTAGCAAATATGACCAACGAAGCGCTACTAGCCTACAGCAAAGGCAATGTAAGAGTACCCTCATTTCTTACTCGACCACAAAGTCGTCATTGTGATGGAAATACTACATGCAGAAAAACCGTAACAGACTCTGGTATGGTACTGCTCAGCTGTGATGCTAAAACAAATTGTCACTGGTTTAGAAATGACCGTGCCAGTTGACAAATTTTGGTTCACAAAAGAGCCAGACAAAATTTACATGTTGCCTTTTATGTTCTAAGAGGGATCAAGATACCCGAAAAAAGGGGATAGTTGCATACCTCAATCAAACAACTTGAGGTTAGACTCATTGACTGTCCAGTAGCAACTGCTTTCGCATTTACGGAAATTGAAGTCTTCCCAAGATTTTTCAAAAAGAAAGATCCATCTCCCTCCATCTTGATAATTGCCTGACCACATAGAATAAGCATTATTTATTTTCCAAGTCCCAAAAACCTAAATCAGTAGGATACCTGAGAAGAAGAATAAAAATGTCTGACCGAGCTAAAATTCGGAAACTGATGTGCAATGTGAATTCTGTTTTTGTGACCAACCTCTTCACTAAACCTTTTCCAAAAGTCAATGACTAAGTATACCTCTCAAGAAATGACTCTAGGGCTGAAAATACTGCTTGAAAAATGTAGAATTTCCCTCGTCAGTACAGAAGTTATTTTTTCTTCCTTGGCTATTTTCTATTGGAATCCCGAATCCATTTGTTATTACCATTGTCTTTTTGTTGTTCGATTTATGGTTTAGTATTGTGCTGCAAAATGTTGTTTGTCTAGTAACACAATAGCTAAATAAAAGAATAACAGCAGATTACATAATACAAAAACATACAAGTGGTGTTGGCACTTCTTCCATTAAGAGAGAATGCCTGAACTACCAACTGAAAACACCATAATGATTTAGTACCATTGGCACTTTCATGTTAAGCCTGTCAACCCACCCTTGACATGACACGTATGCTAAAAGTTAAAACCAATTTGAATCAACGGATACAAAGTCCAATTCGGTTGCTTATGAAATGCGACTAAGCGAAAAAATCAAGGATGTGCGTCGTAACTTTGTGGGGAGACTGTTAATTTAACATCATAAACTCCACTCTACATTTATGCCCCAAAATACTTAACCATATGACTCTGCATTGCTGCCCAAGTCAAAAGATTAATTTTTGCCACTATCTTCTTATTGAGGCAAGTATCTATAAGGTAGTGATTTTAGTGAACAAATTTCAAGAGCATTAAAGCTGACACTCGCACTCATTCCTGTAGGTCAAAACAAACACAACAGTATCTCAAAAGTCTCTAGAATAATCTCACCTGCCGTCTCGATATCTTGTTAGCACGCCCTTCTTTTCCCAAATCAATATCCACACCAATTTCCTCTGTTGATCTTCCAAGTATGACCTATAAAAAATAAAATGATTGTTCCATTAAGAACAACAGTTAGCATCCGTGTGTTGCTGAACTAGCACCACTTCAATAGATCTGTCCATCTTACACTTTGGTCAAAAGCACAAGGGCATTATCTTTGTTATTTATTTACGAAAGGGTCAAGTATTTTCATGCCAATATGCAAGGGGGTAACAAGTGATTACCCAGAAAGTAACGGGCAAAAAACAATCTTTGGTTGACGACAAGAAGGTTCGATGACGTAGTACAATAGCAACATGGTAAAAATCCCAAGAAACCATGGCCAAAAGTGAGGTTACTCAATGAATTGCACTTAAAAGCCAAGAAAAATAGTTCAAAAGTCAATTTTCAGTAAGTACCTCAGTTTGTCTGATAAAATACTTCAGACGACGGCCATACAAGATTGCCAGAGCACCTTGAGATGCAATGGATCTTTGGAGAGAAGATTGAGCACACTGTTCCAACCGTCTGATTTTCCTCTTAGAATCTTCGTGTTGATACCTTGAGACTGGAACAGGTGACAAAACCAACTAGACGGATTACACTAAACCACCAAGATTGCATACAAGCCATACATGTAGCATAAAATATGACAAATAAGAACTTAATTTCGTTGGTTAAACTACTTTATCTTTACTTGAGAAGCAAAAGTATAACTACCACAATATGTAACGAATAAAGGATATTGGTCACTATAAATTAGTTATCGATACCCATAATCAAATATCACAGACACTTTAAGTCCATACTGAGGTACACCTAGGTGCTTAATGGACAAAAACCAATAGACTTTCTAAGTAAGGCTGCTTTTTGAAGGTTAGTCCCTTGTATCTAAAAGACTGCATGCGAGATGAACCACCAGCAGAGCACAAGCACTACTTTTATCAGTTAATGGTACCACAAAGGAATTATACCTCTTGTAGTAAAATATGTATCCTCCTCATATGAACCCAAGTCCATTTCAAGTATCTGCAAACAAAACATCAAGAATCAGAAAAACAAAATATAGAAAAAGGTACTAGTAATTCATTGATAATAATTAGACCTCAAAACAAAAGTTAGAAGATTTACCATTGCTTCAATATCAGAAAAGTAAGGCAGGTCATTATCACTTTCCGGTTCTTCATGATCTGATGCTGAGGGATTTACTACGGATTCTGGAAGGGTTATTTCAATGGAACCTGCTTCTGCATGTAATGAAATTTCTCCAAAAGTACCTTGGGTGTCTCCTGTCTATTTTTCAACAACGAAAAAAAAAAGACAGCTTCAGAAAAGATAGGAACATAATCATAAACCTGAACAGCTTGCTTTAAGATAGAGACACAGTTGATATTATATGCAGAGTACCCCGAATTCAACTTTTGTAACAATGCTCTCCAGCTTTCTATCCAAGGCAGAATTTTTAGTGATAAGTGCTGATTTGCATTGAGAATTCCCAATGGCCTTGTTAGCATGTCTGGGAGCCAGAGCCATACGGCTAGCATCATGCAACTCGGATTTCACAGTGCAACCAATAAGTGTGTGATTTGGACCTGTTGTCGGCAACATGTGCGGACCAACCATCTGTGATGGCACACCAAAGTGTGCAGGGTCTTCTACTTTCTTCATAAAACTTAGTCCTTGTCCACCATCCTTTTCGTCAGCAGACGATGAAGGGTCAAAAGCATTTCTGGCGCTTGGTCTTGTTGCGGGAAAAGCAAATGACGCAGCAGGATGGATAAGCAAGAAAATGTCATCATTGCAAGGGATTTCTGGGTCTTCAGTGTTCAACGTGCAGTTCATATTCCCAAGATTAAGTTCAAGATGCTTGGAATTTAAGACTGACGTAGATGGTATATTGACCCGTGACAGAGAAACACTTTGTTGATCACCACAAACAGAGTGTAGTTCGGAAGTAAAAACTATGGAATCTGCTGGATATGCACTGGCAGTGGTTGAAAGGCCAGAGTTTGAAACAATCATTTCATTAGGTTCAACTTTGGGTGCATCCCCTTTGTTAGCATCCACAGTAGAACTCACCAGCAGCGAACTACCATAACAAGAGTTATCCAGTCTGTCATTCCCATCCACAGCCATGAAGAGACTATCATCCTCATGTGAGAAGTCCAAAAGTGACTCTGAAAAAGCAACTGAACCAATAAAACCATCAACATTTCGTCTTTCTGTCAGCGTGGGCCCTGAATGAAGCTCACCAGGCCCAGATGAACCTTTTCTATCATTATCATCACTGACAGGGAGTAATGAAACATCTTCTGCACCCTGGTTTTTATCTTTGAGGCTCATTTCGTCCGGCATACTAGGTGCCGAGATATCCTCCATCGTCCCCCAGAGATCAATACTAGACAACACAGGTGAAAATCCCATTGTATGAAATGAAGCACTGCCATCAGGATTGGAAGAACTCAAGTTTTGTGCCCCTCCCAATTCAGAGCAGGTGTCATGGAGGTTATTATTAGTTGAATCAAAGGTAGCCAAGGTTTTGGCCTCTAAATCATCAATGTTAAATGGTCTTGTACCCGGCAAAGGTTGTGATGACCCCATTCCCTCAACATTTGAGCATTTCCCAAGTTCTACAGAATTATGCTCAAGACTATGTGGCATATGTTTGTGTGCAAGGCTAGGCTGAAAAGATTCTGCTTCAACATTTCTCAGCGAATCTTGTACTGAAAATGAGGAGACATCCTCAGGAAATCCATGTAGGCAGTCGTTCCTAGCAACTCTGCTTGTATGATTGTCTGCAAGCGGGTCTGGGCCATCAGAATGAAATGCATCACCAATGTTACCCATCACTGTCTCTGGGAAAGCCTGATGCAAGATATCAAAATCTGATTCCTCTAGGCCAAAGTGGTTTGGCGTACAATTGCCTACAGGAGGCCCATTATCAAGTGTGATGTGCTCATGAAAATCACCCCCATTAACACTACAGTTGTGCATATTGGGCTCATCAAGAAGACCTAGGTCAACAGAGCTAAAAAACTCACTTTGAATTCTCTTTCGCATGGCATAATACTGTTTCCGAATGCTTCCAAGTTTTCTTTTTTTGTGAACCATTTTGCTTTGTGCAGCTTTGTCAAATCGATTGAACTCTGATGAGAGATTGGAAGCAGAACCTTGAAGCTCACCCATGCGAGCAGAAGCTTGAGCAGAAATATCAGGATCATAAAGTAAAGAATGCCATCGATCTTGCAGTTCTTGAAAGGTAAAGCTACGGGAGAACTGCACTGCCCCCTTTGCAAGTGCTTCCAAAGAAGCACCTGCCTGCGAAACAAGAATGAACAAATGTGTCAATAGATGTAAGGCGTTAGGTAACACAGAGTACAACTAAATCAGAAAAGGAAAATCATTTGTAATTTGAGAAATCCCAATGAAGAGCACTAAGAAAAACTTTTGGAAACCCCCCAGAAAATACATTCACCCTCTCTCTATCTCGCCTAATACACCGGGAAAGCATCCCCCACCCAAAAAATACATAAAGAAAGGCACACAGTAATACTAACAAAAATGCCAACAAGCAAAGTGTAACTAAATGTAAGTCACAGAGTTTTAAGCAAAATATGACAAAAAAGGAAGAAATTTTGAACTCCTAGCTATGTAGCCTCTGTTACAGTTCTTGGGTAAATCTTATGAAATAGATTGGAAGTCTCATTTACCAAAAGATAACCTATAAACAAGCAAGGAAATCAAGTAGGATTTTGGTGCAAGGCAGTGTCTATTGTCTACACATTTGTTCCCATTTAATAGGTTTTAGGAAGAAAAAAAAAACTCTAGGAAAAGATTGCACCTCTTAAGACCATCTATGTATTAAGCATAAATAACGACATGCAGTCGTATTCCACTCTATTTACATAACAAATCCAAATAAGTGCGTCTAAGTTTTAAGAAAGTATCCGCAAAATGAATGGAAGAAAAGGGAAGAAAAGGGAAGAAAAATAACAAACTAACAAATTTAAAAACTACCAGAATTACCTATCCAGATTTATATTCTGATTGGACATCTTAGACTTTGCAGATATCTTTACTTCGGACCCTTCATTTACAAGTTTAACTTAACCAGGTAGATCCAGGAATGAAGAAGGTACTTCTAAGCATACTAAACCCTAAACGATCTCATTTTCTCCTCTATAGACACTTAAAATATGTTTATCTCAACGCATGCTCAATAGACATGGGATAACTAGTTAATAAAGCGTAGGCCAAAATGCCGTATTGTGCAAGGCATTCGTGCATTGGTATTTAATCTCAGCATAAACAGAATCTTATATCCAAAAAATTACAATGGATATGCAATAATGCAGGTCCACTGATTCATCATCGGTAGCTTGATTCATCAGAAGTATTCACCTGAAATGAAAATATATAATTCCCCTCAATTTGTTGCTCACCAAATTTTATTCAATCATGATGTAATCAACATTTAAACAAATGAATCATAAAAAACACACGCACCTAGTCTTAGTGTTTCGTTAAAACGAAGTAAAGCACCACCGAGCAAACAAAGAATTACTTAAGGATAGTGACTGCTACATGAATTTTATACAGTTCTCGAGTTAGAACAATTAGAGGCCGCTAATCCTAAGCTAATAGGCAGAATCAGTCCAGAGCAATCATTCAAAATTTTGAAACGAGAAAGCTCATCAAAATTCGGCAAAAATACTATGAGCGTGAATCACGAATTCGAATGATAAGAGAAGAAGAAAGTTAAACAAGAGAGGGAGAAACGTTTAATTTATGCGTCTACCTCAATGGCGTTCTTCAACGAGAGGTCGTCCTCGGGGATCCAGGGAGCAATGAGAGCAACTGCTGCCATCTCCAATGTCGTACTAAAACCCTAGAATAGTTTATATCCGCATACTATATGTAAGATTCTCCAAATCAGTGTGAAAACCGAAATCGATGAGAGATTGAGGTTAAGTGGGTACGATACTTCATAGAAACTAGTGCTCTTCTTGCCTCTGCACGTTGAATTATGCCCTCCAATTTTGAAGTGGGTCCAAAAATATGTAAGGAAGTGAGTTGCAAAACGACTTACCTTGAATTGGGGGAGGAAGATCGGAGGGGGCAGATGATCTCGATGGTTGGTAATGGAGGCAGATCTGCTGCCCAAAGGGCGCAAATTCGATACGAACTGTGTAAGCGTGGCGTGTGGCTTTCGCTCACAGCGGAGAGAGAGAGAGAGAAATGAGAGAGAGAGAGAGAGAGTAGTTAGCGGTTTCTCGCCGTAGACAGAAAAACAAATCGCGCGCACTACCCAACTTGTTAACGGATTGGGAAACTATGAAATATATTAATATTTGTAAAAAATAATTACTCATTATTAATGTTTGTGAAAAATATTAGTAATTATTAATGCGAAATAAAATTTGTGAAATTAGTATTGGTATTTTAATTTTTTTTTGATATTATATAGCGAGGAGCCAATCGTTTCTTGGACCAACACACCATTTGGACCAACCTATTGTGTATGCTGGCGAAATGTCAGACTGGGAGTTTTCAATTTAATTTGATATCGATATTTTAGCAATAAATTTAGTAAATCTAACTGTAGTACTTGATGGATTGATTTTTTTTAGAAAGGGAGTGTTTGCAAATTATTTATTTTAAAAATAAAAAATCTATGGTTCTATAAATTACCAATTAAACCAAATTAGACACGTCGAAGTTAAAACAAAAACATTAATGGGTAAAAAATGAAAGCAAAATAAACTAAAAGTGGATAATATAAAATTTAAAAGTAAGTATAATTGGATGGTCTTGAAGCACTGTCACGTGATGTTTCAGTACTAAGCATATGAATCTCACATAAATGTGTAGTGATGAAGAGAATCTGAGAATTGAGACACCGCATGACAGTACTGCAAGACCGAGGATTGATTTAGTACCATAGAGGTAAAAAAAATTGGTACAACGTTTGCTCTTTTGATGGATTGGTATGATATATGTTATGCCATATGATAATCTATTAGTATCGTACCACATTGATAATTCTTTTTTTATTTTATGGATTTGAATTCAATTTACAAATTAACTTGTTGAGAAAATATTCCCTTATAATAATTTACATCAATATATGATGTATAAATTTTATCAGTGTCTTGTTTAAAGTAGCTTCAAATTAGATTGATAAATTCTATAATATATCGACTCTTGCAGTAAAAAATTAAAAAGTATTAAAGATAATAGTTAATAATAAATAAATATATATATATATATATAAGCGTATTTGTGTATATACTTTTGCCATATGTAAATTAAATAAAACATATAATAAACATTGGGATAAGATTACCGTCAAATATGATATTTCAGCATGGTAGAATATTAACATGTACCTTACGTCATGACTTGGATATTTTGTCCAATACTTGGTGTGCTTCATCTCATCTAAACCAAAAGTTTATTGGGATTGTCCGAAATGTTTTAAGGTGTCCTAGAAAAGTATGAAAGTTTGGAGGATTCTTGAGATATTTTAAAAAATCTATTGAAATTCTCTAAATTGCTGTATATAATTCTAGTCTTGCAAAAGATTTTTATAGAGTATTCTAGATTAGAGTAGTTGTACAGCTTTTAGACAATATTCTAGAGCTCCCTTTCTCTCTCTTAATCTATAAATAGGGGAGGATCTTATTTGCCCAAAGGCCCTAAACTATTTTGAAAGTTTTTGAAATCTTAACATTCTATAGTGAAAGATATCTTCCTTAAAACTCTTGTGCACTATTCTAATTCTTGTTTTGTTTAGATTCGAAATTCTAAAGTCGTGACAATTGGTATTAGAGATTTGTTATGAAGGCATCGTAACTAAGGAGGGAGAAACACTATGTCAAAGACTATTAACGACAAATACTGAGGAAGGAAAGGCAAGTCCCGTGACCCCGTTAGTGCAATGGAAACCAAGGTGGTCAAAGTGGAGATGAATAAATTTACACACATCCTGTCTCCCTCTCTCCCTA
Source organism: Arctostaphylos glauca (assembly GCA_019985065.2). NCBI lineage: Eukaryota > Viridiplantae > Streptophyta > Magnoliopsida > Ericales > Ericaceae > Arctostaphylos > Arctostaphylos glauca. Next base: position 17,806,541 of record JAHSPW020000014.1, on the reverse strand, counting down.
TTTCTCTCTCTCGCTCACTCGCTCACTCACTCACTCACTTGCCTATGTGCTATGTTCTTTGTAATCGACTCTTTTCTCTCCTTTCACCAGTTGTCAAAACTTCGAGAGCATTCTCCAAATCTAGCGAAGAACACATCAAACCAAAATTTATGTACGCATAGGTACTGTGATGCTTAGCTATTCAACTACGCGTACACACATAACTTTGTCGTCGAGTGACACTAGTATTAGAATAATAGATAAAGTTCACGCTTAGTAAATTAGAAAGATCACGATTTTTATAAAAATGTTATAAAAAAAAAATAAGAGATGTATTTTGTAATTACACTTTTTAATAAAATTGTGATGATTTTTTTTTTGAACCACGCTTTTAGTAGAACCATAATTAAGTAGGTATTTTAATCACACTTTATTTGTAAGCATGATAAAAAATAATTAATTATTTTAATCACGCGTTATCATAAGCGTGATAAAAAATAATTTTCAATATTAATCACGAGTTGTCTATAACAGTGATATAAAAGATAGTTATTTTAGTGATAAAAAAGTAAAAGTTATTTCAATTATAGTTTATTTAAAACTGTGATAAAAAAGTGTAAATAATTATAAAACGATGTAGTTTAACCCCAAAAAAATTCAAACTTTTCCCAGAGAAAATCCATAAATAGGAAAACCTAAGTAAATTATTTCTTTCTCCCAAACTTCTCTTCACATTCGCTCTCTTCCTCAAAACCCTAGACCATGGCCAGACCCAAGGATTCGTCTGACGAGTCCCTCTCCGACGGCTCGAATTCGTCCAAGGAAGAGCAGACTAACGGTCAGATCAGCGAGGAGGAAGACGAGGATGAGCTCAAGACTATTGAGAGGACTGCCGATTCCATTGACGATGATGCAGAAGCTGGTTGAGATAAATCTTCGACACAGGAAAATGACGAAGGAGATGAGTAAGACGAGGAGGATGAAGAAGATGGGGATGTTTGTTTTTAATTAATTCCCTTCAAATTGGTGGTGTTGCGTTATATTCCTTTCTTCTTCTTTTTTGTAGTCTTGAAGATGAGGAGGTTTGTGGTATAATTGTTGTTAGGCTTGATGTTTTAGGGTTCTGGTAGTTGTAATTATGGCAAGTTTCTTCATTTGATAAGTCACGATGTATTCACACAGTTGGTAGATTTTGTTCTTTTCTTAACGCAATAACCACCAAAATTTGGGGCTTTTTGATTTGATTTCATTCCATCTTACTTTTAAGATTGACCATTCCATTCCTCTCCAAGATCATTCCACCCAAACCAAACACTGTCTAAATTCAATACTCACTAGTTAAAAAAACAAATACCACACCAAACAACTTGCAATATGTACTTTCAAATTTGAAGAAAGTAAGATCAGGTTATATGGCTCTAGTTATTTTGTTTTCTTACTATCAACTAAACTTTAGCGATCGATCAATATTACTTCTCAAACAACATAATATTTGCTTGGATAAGAGTTAAATTCCGATTTTGTCAATAGAACGTGATAATAGTTTGAATAATAGTTCAATTAATTCTGCAGTCAAACGCAAAATGCATCTCATTAGGTGGTCAAAAGTAACAGCATCAAGAACTAAAGGGGGTCTTGGAATCAAAAGAATAACAATTCAAAACCTGGCATTGATTGGGAAGTGGTGGTGGAGGTTTCATTCTGATAGGAACTCTCTGTGGGGGCGGGTAATCTCCAAAAAATATGACTTACCAGCTTTGGCTTGGTTCCCTCAACTCCCATCCTCTGGCAAGCCTTCATCTACTTGGAAAAACATTTGCTGCTGCTTTAATGATTGTCCTTCATTCAAAGAAGTCATTCTCAAGGGCATGACGATCTCCCTTCATTCTGGCATGTCCACCAAGTTTTGGGAACATCCTTGGGCTGGTTCATCTCCCCTCCGAGCCCTTTTCCCAAGGCTCTACTCCATTTCCCTTCACAAAGACATCCTAGTTGCAGATGTTCTCTCCTCTTCTCACAGGCTTAGCTCTACCCTTCTCTTCCGAAGAAACCTTTTCCAATGGGAAATAGACATTCTTTCATCCTTGGTTTCTTTCATTGGTCCCTTCCATCTCCTTCCCTCCAAACCTGATTGCCTCTCCTGGGCTTGGGACTCATCCAAAATCTACTCTCCAAAGTCAGCCTACTCCAAATGGGAAGACACCTTTCCCTCTAATCCTGGCCTCTACTCTATTTGGAAAGGGGTCTGCCCTCCCAAGGTGGAAATATTTCTATGGCAAGCAGTACAGCAAGGCATTCCCACCAAAGAAGAACTAGCTAAACGGAATATCTTGCATTTTTCCCAACTTGACTCCACCCTTTGTGTCCTCTGCTCTGCTTCATTAGAATCCTCAGATCATCTCTTTATTCATTGCTCCTTCACCACTCAAGTCTGGTCTTTGATCCTAGTCTGGTGGGAGATTCCCTGGGTCTTCCCATCCTCCCTGCCTGCCCTTGTGCAGCATTGGTTTCAGTCTCCTTTCTGTGGCCTTGAACAACACTGCTGGAATGCAACTCTATTGGCAGTTCTCTGGTCTCTTTGGCTCTCCAGGAACGATTGCTTATTTAATCACTCCACCCCTTCCCCCCATTCTGTCGTAGATCTTATCAAAATGAGGATTGTCCTATGGGTTAAACATAAGTTCAACATAGCAGACTATTCATTGGAAGAATTCACTAGACACTTTGGGACTATTAGGAAGCTTAAACTGAAGCAGCTGAAGCGGTCTTATCTGATATAGCACTCAGAGCAGTTAGTGGACTGATGGTCATGAAGTGGAATGGTGCAGTGGACTGAAGTAGGCTTATCTGATATTAGGAATTCTCCTCTTTTATTGATTTTATCTATGTTGTAAGGTAGTTCTAGTTGGGTTGAGTTTTTTCTCTGGTTTCCTTCTATTAGGCTAAGGTTTTGTTTTGATTGGGCTGACCTCTTGTTGCCCCTCCTCAAAACAATTAGGAGTGGTTTTGTTCTAAACCTTCTCCTTCTTTTATTCAATAAATTTCTTTTGCCGATCAAAAAAAAAAATAATAGTTCAATTAAAAATCTAAACATGAATTTAATTTTGTTGATAACTCCGTAGTCACAAGTAATATATACGCTAGTTCTTCTACATAACATGAGCAGGAATGCGTGATAGTATCATTTTTAAATTCGCAAGCCATCTTGAAGCGAATTATGCTATTAAGTGACAACATCAAGGCTTGTTAAAATAATTATACGAACTAGTAAAAAATAAACATAATTCGTGAATTTGCATAGGTTTCTCCATATATATATATATTTTGTTTCTACTTTTATAACACCAATCAATTACATGCTCCTTAATTTGTGCACAAATTAATTCACATCCTCAATGGATTTTCGGCGGGCTTCCTAATGGCATACATGGAATTGAGAAGCCATCATTTTGTTAGATGTACTCAAGTTCTTCATTTCATGCCCAATTCATAAAAATTCAAACAAAAATAAGAAAAATACATCAATATAGTGCGGGCAATACGACGTAATTTTGTCCACTTTACCCTCGAAATAATTACATTATTTTAACTTCATGCATTTTAGCGGTCATTAGGGCCTTGTTAGCGACCCATCATTCTTAATTTCTTAAGTTGTCTGAGTCCGACCGAAGCGAGAAAGAGATAGAGGAATCGTCGCTCATAGATGTGAATTGACAAAGAAAGTCCATTCTCAAGGCTCTTCGGCCGGGGAGGGGCTTGCTATCGTACCCTTTTTCCCCGGTGATAAATAGTGACAAACTCATTTTTGTCCGGTCATAAGTTGGTCCAAAGAACGAGAATTAGTTTCCTTACGTCTGTTCTTCCTCAATAGCTTTCCATATATTCATACACACACAAATTAAGATGTATTTTTTTTTTCATCAATTTTATGTGACGGTAACGACAAGTCACCTCAAATATACAATTAGAACAATCGATTGTAGGAGGTAATTTCAAGTTTATCTTTGATCAAAGACAACATCAAAAAAACATATAGTATATTATGAGAATAGAATAGAGATACACATTACAGCATCAAGATTCATACTCATACAGATATACATATCACCAAAACCAGTTGATTGCAATACATATCAAGTCCCATATGCATAAAGTAGACAGCGTCAAACACATCCAACTATATATATATATAAAGATACATATATTTGTAGCTAGCGGCAGGTAATCAAGCAAGGCGGAGGTGGTGGGATCCGAATCCACCACCGTGGTGGAGGTTGTGGTGGTGGTGGTGGTCGTGTGGGGCGCGAAAAGCGTATATATTTGGAACCCCATTCCCTAACGCAACACTGTAGTCATAGTCTCCATCATCATTATCCACTAAACCATACTGTGGATCTTCACATTTTGCCTCCTGGAGTAAATCAAAGAGCAGACTCATGAATTTTTAAAAATAAATTTTGACAGAAAAAAAGTTGGAAGTGCCTAATCAGCCATAGCAGTCGTAGTGTGCATTAACTGATCCGAAAATTGCTACTTCACGGCTCATACACTACGTATGTAGTGGCTGAGGCTATTTAAAAATTAATTTTTGACTCAAATTTGCAAATTTATTTTTTCTCATTATGTCATTAGTGAGGCTTCCTAGGTTGAAGATGCTTACAAATTCCATTAGTAGATTTCCATGCCTTTCCTCCAAGTTCCTTACCTGCAACACCAAATCATATGAAGAGCAGTGTGATCCAATAACAACTTTTTACTCAGATTGTCGGGGGTTCGGGTATTAATCTAGTTATGATTCATCATTTCCCGTTACAATGTTGTCATTACGATGTTGTTATGCATGACAACATCACAACATCACAACTACGTTGGCACCCGAGCGACCGACAATCATATGTCACTTGAAATCCCGAGAAAACCTCAAGGTTTGCAAGATATATGCCAACCATATCCCGTTATGCTCTTGATTCTTTTATCTTTGTAATTAATATTTCAGAGATTAATAAATTTTCTTTTTGCCGATAAAAAAATAATACAAACTACCAATGGGATGAACCGAATTACAATCATAATACACTCACCTTCTTCTTACAGGTATCTGTTGAAGTTTTGATAACATGATACTGTTGCAAAAAACATATAAATTAAGCATCGGTTCGTTAGTTGAAATAATCGATACGATAACACGAAAATGAAGAATAAAACCTTATGAAACAAATGAATTTTTTAAAAGTAATCATTCGTCTTGACGAAGATTATGCCTATTACTAAAGACGAAAAAAGTTTGAAAATATACAGGTTCCCACTTTTGGTTTTTTTTTTTGCTTTTCCGGTTCTTCTCGTTGAGTCCGAGAAGAAAAAAGGAAAGGAACCTTAAAACTATTTTGCAGATCAAAGAAACAACCAAGACATGCAAATATTATGATTAACCCTAGATTTAGAATTCGAATGATCAAAACTACAACCTTTCGTTCGCGTATATTTATCAACGACTCAGCCATTTTTGCCTCAAGACTGCGCAGTTCGTGGATGCTGAGACAGTTCAAATCCTCACCCATCCTCTGCCTGTGAAACCAAACCCTAATTAGAAAAAAAGAAAAAGAAAAATCGCCCCTAGTTTTTTAATCTGCAGAAAAAGAAATATATTAATCTTTGATCAAGCAGTGATCCAGGCAAATAAAACCCCAATTTCTTTTACCAGCAAAAAAATAAGAACTTTTAATAAGTTAATCCCTTCTCACCTGCCAAACATGAAAAATATAAACTTTATTTTTTCTGATTAATTATATGGTTTTTTTCTAATAAATTTGTACCTGATCTCCCTCCTTAGTTTATTGTTGGTCTCCTTCAGTTTTCTCAAGTGCTCTTGCATCCTCTAACATGAAACATTCCAAATCACTACCCTTAAGAGAGAGAATGTGTGTGTGTGTGTGTGTGAGAGAGAGAGAGAGAGAGAGGAGAAGAGAGAGCATACCTCGTAGTGGGTTCTCCATAGATCGATCCCAAGAGCCCTCTGGTAGTCATCGTAGATCTTTTTCGTCCTAATTCACAACAAGTAGCCAGAAATCTCAATAGGATGTTTTATTGCAAATATACTTTAGGGTTTCGCGTGATAATTTTTTGTATTGGAAGTTTTTTTTTTTTTGAAATTCAAATTCCAAATAAATTGGCACCCGAAAAACCGATAATCGTAACTAGGGTTTTCACCTCGTTGCATACACCTGAGATTGTGTAAAGAAAGTTACAAAAAAAATCAAATTTTTCCTTTTTTTTTTTCCTCAAATCAAAATGATTTGTTGTTGAATTTCAATGGATCTTGACAATACGCTTACGATTATGTCAGGAGAAATTTTATTAAAATTACTTACAAAGACTAAAGGGATAACAAGCAAGTAGGCATCACTACGGCCGAAACCTGATTCCCGCGTGATTAATAATTTTTGTCTTTTTTTTCCTCATATCAAAAAAGTTCGTTACTGAATCTCAATGGATCTTGAGAACAAAGCTGTAGCTCTAGGGCTTGTGATGATAATGTAAGATATATACAACATGTTCTATTTCTTTTTTCTCGCGAGGCAATCTCAATTGATCTTGGCAAGAAAATCCTAATTTTTTTTTGATAAATAAGAATGTTCAGATCAACTCACGCATAGCTCGACTAAATTCAGTACATAGTACATTTGTTTTTTTGACAAATCGAAGCTATGCATTGCAAAATCTCAATGGATCGTGACATATCGTGCGGCAAATTTGCAAGGGCATTTATATGAGAACATATATACAAAGATATATGTATATGTATAGCATACGTGGTGGAGGGGCTGATGTACTCGTGGAATTTGTGTGTGTTGGAAAACATGATGAGGGAGACTTTGGCATCACAGAGAACAGACAGTTCTTGAGCTTTCTTGAAGATTCCATTCCTTCTCTTTGAATAAGTCACCTGTCTGTTGGTTGAATTCTCTATCCTCTTGATCTCTATCTTTCCACGACCCATCTCTCTCTCTCTCTCTCTCTCTCTCTCTCTCTCTCTCTCCTCTCTCTCTCTCTCCAACAACCACCACAGCTGTAGATCGGAGGAAACAAGGGTTTGGATTTGAAGAGGAAGAAGAAGACTGGGGGAGAGAAATAGAAAAGAAGGAGAGAGAGAAAAGAGAGAGGAGAGGGAGTGGGAGTAAAAAGTGGGATTGTTGCGTAACTAAAGTGGTGATTTGCCAAATTGATGAAAGTCCCATTGGTGGCCCGCTGTTTATTGTTACTGCTGATGCTCAGTAACGTGTCAATGTCTGCCCATTTTGAAGTTGACAGTACATACGAAGACGACAACCATCTCTCTCTCTCTCTAGATCTTCATTCCAACCTCTTTGTCCAGCGTGAAAAACACGCAATAAGTTTGCTATTGGGTTTGAAAATAGAGCCACGTACAGCTACTTTTGGTTGCATAAACCAGCCAACAGCTGTTTGAGGTTCACAAAACATGTTGTGCGTCAAAATAGAATTTGGAATTTTTATTGTGTACAATATGTTGTTACATAAAATACTGATCGAATATTCGGACACAAACCAAACATTTTTCACACAGTGTTTAATTGCGTGTCAAAATGACAATATTATGATGGTTAAAATGATATTTTGACGCGCAATATTTATGTTGTGTATGTACTTAAAATTCTCGACTCTTCTTTGAGCATGGATGGGTCTATAGGGGAGTGGGGGACTAATATTGATCTCAATTCTTTTTCTTTTTAAGTTTTGTATTTTGTTGTGATTTTTAAAAAATAATCATGAAACTATAAAGATTTGTGCATTTAAATTCTTATAGGTCATGGTATTATGTAAGCTTGCATCCCATGTTGAAATTCTAAATTGGTTTGTATTGTTGAAGTTGTTATCTAAAGAGCTAACGCTCGATAATTATCTAGCATACAAGAGAAATATATATTTATACATATCACAGATCGATTAATCAAGACAAAGTGTCAAACACCCTCGTTACATGAATGAAAAAAAAGTAATGTTGACTTCCCAAAACGTACGTACACCCATAGAGTTTTATTTTATTTTATTCCATTCTAGTGTTGCCTCTTCAACTCCAATTAATTAACCATCATTTTTATTTTGAAGTGATAGAATTTTATTTATTTCATATTAATATGGCTCTTTGGTTGCAATTAATCATTATTGTGGTTCTTAACATTTTAATTTCAAAACTTTTTTAAGATTATAATTTTTATAAGATCAGTTCATACAGATTTTCATTCTAATCTTAATTGGCTCATCTACTAGTGAACGATAATATTAATCGTTAAAAATTAATCAAAATAAACTCAAGCTAATCCAAACTATAAATAAAAAAAAAAAAAAGATGTTTTGAATAATTCTCCCCATCATGGATGCTGCGGATCTAGGACTCCATAGCCGCTTTAGCTGGAGCTAGGAGCTATATTATTATATGATGCTATCTAACATAGATTAGGCCAAATTAAGTAAAGTAATTATGGTATCTAGGGGGGAGTTGAAGGAAAGAGTTCGAAGAAATTAACGTTGTTGAGATCGATCGCGTCAAAGGTTGAGTCACATCTAATGCATCCCATGCGCGACAGCACTTCCAAAGTGAAGCCGCCTCTGACAAAATCTCCCATTTTTAACCTCAACCCCCTAAAACCTGCTTATTGCCTACCTTCGAAAAACTCTCTCTCTCTCTCTCTCTCTCTCTCTCTCTCTCTCTCTCTCTCTCTCTCTCTCAATCAATCCCTAGTTGCTTGCCAAATCTTTAGCTTGCGTTTAGAATCATTTGTAGGAACTATACTACATTACTACTTTCAGAAACAGAGTTAGCAAGTAATTTTGGAACTTGTTAACACTTGGTAAAACGAGCACGAGAATTTTGTTGCGCATAACAGGATATGTAACGTGTTAAAACGATATTGTTTTGAAACTTAAAATGCATCAAGCATTCACACGCGTTTTAAAATGACATCATTTTAGCTCGTTGCACAATAAGATCCTTGTGTTCCAATAAAACGATGCTTTTTTTTTTCTGGAGGTACCGAATCATAATCTCTCTCTCTCTTTCTAATTATCTTACACCTAGAATGGTTGCCACCAAAAAAATCTCTACTTTTTATGATTAGAGTTCGAACTAGTTGATTGATCTTTGGAAAACCAATTACACTGTTAACGGATAATCCAATTAAAGTCGGTTCATAATTTTGTATGGAGTAATTCTACAAGATAACACGTACTGGGGAGTCCTTTGATCTGAGCGTCGCTACAACTCTCTCGACCTGTGTGCTCTAAAGTTCCTCAAGTATGCTGCAAGAGCCAACAACAACAGTGTGCTTACCGGTCAAGTTCAGCCAAGAATTAAGCACTCTAATGTCTAAGTCAGAATGTTAATAAAGAAGGCAAAGAAAAGTTCTAAGTCGAGTTTGGAGAGTGTACATGTATCGCAAAATATCGGTATTAAACCTGAAATTCCCGACGGATGGGCAATAACCCAAAGAAACGAAAGAAGTACTTCATTCGCTAGAACGTAATATATTTGGTCTGGCTTGAGCTCCAAGCCAGGGTAAACATATGCGGAGCACATTTTCTTATGACGTAGGCATAACTGAATTCTATTATGACGTCACCTTGTGATGTACCTATGTCCAGCTTCGATGCCAGGTGTTGTGGCTGAAACACATATTCGTCAGGTGGATGTGTGGCATGAACGAAATTGGGACAATGGAGGGTCTTACGAGACAACCGGAATGTCTCAACGGCTATCACTCATTTTTTAATAAAACCCGATTAATTGCTCGCACACTTTTCGTACATACTCAAGTTTGTAACGTGACACAGATTGGCATGTCGAATCCTGACTCGGTCTGGTCCAAACGACACGTGCCCTATGGTTGGACTGGTTGTGCGATGTCTTGCATGCCTAGTCAGACGTCCATCTGGCCCACAATTTCAAGAGCTGATGGAATACTTGATCTGCTACCTAACTCTAATAATCGCATTGATTGTCCTGCCTATTGAACTTTGCCGATCCGGTCCACTTTATACGTACCCATCAAATAGTGAAAGGGCTTCAAACAAAATGCATAACAAAAATGCGAATATTTTTTTAAGTCAAGGGTTAATTTTTAAATTTTTTTCAGAATAAATATCAGACAACGCGATCAAAAAGAGTTCAAACTTCAAATGAGTAATGTCAATCACGGGCGGTGGCAAAAGTAAAAAGTAAAGTAAAAAATTGTCTATTTAAACTGTGGTATTTTTATTGAATTTTTTTTTTTGTCTCTATGTGAATTTTTTTGTAATTTTTTATTTTTCGTTAACTTTTTTTGGTTTATTGGTTCATCTCGATGAGAGCTTTCAGAGAAGTTATTTGAAAAATGTTCATAAACGACAAAAATAAATCAAAAATAGAAATTTTTTGAGTTTATTCGTCTTCTTTAGTAATATTTTTTAACTTTTGGACATAATTTTATACTTTTTAGATTTCTTTCATCAAAATGGACCAACAAATCATAAAACATTGAGATCAAAATAAGAAATTTTAAAAAAAATGAATAGAGACACAAAAAAATTCGAAAAAATAACTTAGCCCAAAATATGTCCACTCGTCCAGCGCCCACTAAACGTTAACTAACACTTCACATTTGATGACCGGAAATAGTATAAATGAGCGGTTTCGATCAACTTTTTCAGTGGGTCGGTAACTGAGTGGGCATATTTTTTTTCTTTTTACTTTTGCCACCATCCCATTAAAAAAAGTGATCGACACCGTTTATTTAAACTCCTTACAGTCGTGCTATCTAGATTTTATTCTTAAAAAAATCTAGAAATTTACCGTTGACTTTAAAAAAAATCAAACTTAATCACGAACTTAAAAATTTTAAAATAATCACTAAATAAAAAATAATAATTTTTTTTAAAATCAAACCCCTTGCAGGTAAGTGATAATCATGAATGATAATCACTAATCAGAAGGAGAAAGCAAACAGTACAAAAGAGATTGACAGTCTCTAAATCCTAACTCGATGATTTTTAAATATATTTTAATTTTATTTAAATTTTTTTGCATTTGTTATCTCGAAACCAAAAAACAGATTTGTGTGTGTATTAATAAAAAAATGAATCTTTTATCCAATCTATGAAGTATATACCATTTGTACATGCCTCTAAACAAAATTATATACAAAACGTCCACTTAATTGCCACTGTACCAGTCAAATCTCAATCCCTCTACTTTTGAAAACAACCAAAACCTTGGTTTTATTTTTGGAAAAGTATGTGGATACGAGGGATTCCACGTGTATCTAATGATACCGAACATATTCATATCCAATCTGTAAACATAAAGAATCTCACATGTATTCAACGGTGCCAAACATATTTGTATCTGATATGTGTCCAAAAATCTATATTCGTAGCATTATTTTTTATCTTTTTGCTTTGCTTTACTTTCAATGCCCAACTGGAAGGGATAATAAAGAGGTTTGAATGAAGGTGGGTGAGAGCATTTACTTTGAATGAAGGGATAATAAAGAGGTTTCATATTAATGTCCATTTTCTTTTTTATTATTATAATCTGTAGGAGAATATTATTATGTGAATTGTATTAAACTATGGGTATTATCCGCGTCTACTACACTATCAACAATATTAATTCAATGTTAGGATTATAATTCAGCTAATAAATATTGTGAAAATATGTTTGAAGAGCCTTTTGTTGTCGTGTATGTAATATAAATTGGTCTAGACCACGCAATATTTTTCAGAAAAAATACGTATGTATTATGTATTAAAAAGTAAATATTCAAACAAAATACGCCGTATATATTAGAAAAATAGAGTGTTCAAGTTGATATATATGTATGGATAAGTCTACTAATACATCAAGTTGCATATCAAAATATACATCATGCCTACATGGCATATTATTATAAGACAAAATATAAAAGCGAATCCCATAAATTTTGATATGTGTTCAAATTAATGAATGTCACATAGGTAATGATATGCAACGTGATGTGTAACTTGATATGTTAGTAGCATTACTCTATGGGTGTATTTGGCTTGGCTAGATTTTTTGGATTATGGGGCTTATTTACAAAATAAGTTGGCCCATTTGGGCTAAATTTTTCAGCCAGCTTATTGATCTTTTTTACATCAAAGTCAAACAAAATACAACTATATTAATTGTGGTCAAATAATTTAGTCCAAACACTTTGAGCTAGATTATTCCCTACAGAAGCCAACATAATCCAATAATCCAATAATTCAGTCAGGCCAAATGGACCCTATATGTATATATGTCAACCACCACCCACTAGGTGGTGGATAATGTGTGTGTATAAAGAGAAAGAGAAATATTGATGAGTATTGATGTATATTTTTTTGTTACTTTTTAAAAAGTTCGGGGGTCAATGAGAACTAGTTAAAATTGTTTGTATGACTATTTTCTATAGTGAATCTCAACCGTTAGATGAAAATAATCTCAATCGTTATTGCGAAAATATCTCGTAAATCTTAAACCTTCTTGTATTGTCTACATTCACATTAAATTCATTTTATAGTCTCTTTCAGAAACTAAAGTGAAATCTCAATGTTAACTTGGTGAACATTAAATTTCTCTTTTATAACATATGACAGCCGACATCAATTTTTATAATACATAATACAAAAATACTAGTAGTAGAAAAGTTATTATAAATATTTCTAATCAAATTATAAAATATAGTCATAAATAATTATAGAAACATATAATTTTGTGTACTTATATTCATTTAAAACGAAAAAATATAGAACCTCATGCTGAGTTTTTTTAATTTATAGATGCATTAAATCTTAGGGATGGCATATATAATGATTTTTATAAAAAAAAAAATTTGTATGAGATAATCATCCGTAAGGATAGCAACAGAGCGGATCAGGAGTGGATATTATTATCTTCGTCCCCAATTCCTGTACCTATATTCAATCTCTATCTTTGCCCCAATCTCCAAATGGAGATTGATTTTACCCTTCACCCCAATCCAAACGAAGAACAGAGATCTCCAAATGGGATAAGATCCAAAAATAAATTTAAAAAATTAGAATTTCCAATATAAAAAACAATACACTAGGAATTATGTAAAATTTTACAAATCCTAAAAATCCTATATATAGACAAGACCTAAACATCCTAAGTAATATGGGGAGGGGGCAGGGGCGGCGCAGAGCATGGCGAGAATTGGGGACGGATATACATATTTCCGAATCTTACCCATTCTTCAAATTGTTTTCCAGAGTCATACCCAAATCCTACTTGATCCTCAAACAAATTTCCGAATTCCTGATTTGTTCGAAGCGAATTGATTCGGGCGAAATTGTCATCCCTGAATTCGGGCAAACTCATCCGTCCTTTCACGTGTCTTTGGTAACATTAATAAGTGAACAAACAAATAAACTCACGTCTTACATTATTAGTTGTATTGTATATTGATTTTGGGTACACCAAATGTTTCCAAGTAAAGTCTAGCGAGTACACATGTCTCAAAAGGCAATTTGATGCACTATTGCATTCTGATTAATATGTCAAACCGACAACCATGTGTGACATTTATTGTCTGGTTTTTCATTATAAATCTGTATTCAAATATGCTGGAAATATTTATATTTCTGAACACAATTATTAGCAATCTTTTGCACCAGAAACTTGATTTCCTACGTGCATGCTATGAGTGATAAAGAGTAGTAAGTTTAATCTCACAAACTAGTTATTCAAAAGAGCAAGTCTAGAAACACACTATCCGTGCACAATTTTTGACATAAATGTGCCCGAAATCGTCGAATAAACGTAGATTCCTTTCAAAATAATACGGACTCCACATATATCAAACGATTCTAGACACTTCTTTATCTAGATATATGCATAAAAGGAAAGTGTTCCTAGACTTTTTTGTGAAGTGGAATCAAAGTAGTGCGCGACAAAAGAATAAACACTAGGCGATGCTTTTTTTTTTTTGTTATAACTGAGATATCTGATCGGCTTTGAAATTACTCCTAACCTGATGCCGATTAATCATTGGAAGACCAATTCCACCGTTCGACTTGTGAGACTAGGCGATGCTTAATTAGCTTAACTTAGTGGTAAAGAAAATAAAGTACGATAATATTTAAGTTTTTTAAATTATTTATGTGATCAATTAGTAAAAAAGTTATAGAACTAACGTCTCTAATTTTTATATTAGGATTAGTTTTCTTTTATAGCAATCTTGCTTTTACACTAATATTTTACGCAATTAAATTAATTTTTTTTTTTGTAAATTTTTTTATCAAATGAACAAATAAAAAATGTATATGTTTCTTTTTCCTTTATTTTACTTTATTAAAACTCTTTCAAAAGTAATTTCTCTATATTAAATTCTGGATAAATGGAGGGAGCCAAATTGATTACAAACTAATAAATAGAGTTTGGCATGGTGTAGAGGATGCCGTACGAAAACCAACCAACCGTTAATGCTAGTACCATATATTTGAGTCTGTAACAATCAAGAAAAGTAGTGCAGAGAGAGAGAGAGAGAGAGAGAGAGAGAGGACTATGGAGGGAGAGGAGGAGGGAATCGAGCGGAGTTTGGGTGAGTTGAGACAAACTTTCAAGAGCGGAAGAACAAGAACCGTTGGATGGAGGAAAAACCAGCTCCGTGCTATTCTCAAGCTTGTCGATGAAAACGAGGATCAAATCTTCAAAGCTCTTCAGCAAGATCTTGGTAAACACCCTGTTGAAGCATACCGCGATGAAGTGAGTCTTCAGACAAATTTGATTTTTTCTTCGAAATTTCAAATTTGGGTTAATGAAATTTATAGTTTTTTTTGGAGTATGTAGATTTTGCAAGTTTGTTATTAATTTATTGGGTTATGGTTTGGTTGAAAATCTGTAAATTAGTAAAGAGAATCTTGGTGGAAGTGTGAATAATAATCAACTTTTTTAGGGAAAAAGAGTGAGAAATCTGGGGGTATGTGAAGTGTGTTTGAGGAGAAGAATATTGTCGGATGTTTTTACTGCCGTTAGATCAAAGAAATCTGGATCCCTGGTGATATAATAATCCGACATTTGCATGGTGATTGACCCAATTGTTTAATCATGTCATGGATTAATGGGTTAGCTCAGTTGGTTAGAGTCCTTGTGTCCGGGTCGGGTCACTCATTCGACTAATCTCGAGATTGATTTTACTTCCGAGACTGCATGTTCGACTTTTAGCGGCTGGTAAAACTCTTATGGCTCACTTGACCAACCCCGCGAGTTCTAAGGGGTTATTAGATCCGACAATCTGATATGATCGTCCTTCGTTGATGTGTCTCGATTCTGTTAGCATGCCAGAGAAGAAACTCGTTAGCACTGCCCTGCCGATACTAGCGGAAGACCCTCCAATGCTTAATAAAGAAGTACAACAAGAGTATTTCTACTTTTTGGTTAGAACGTATTTTCTAGGGTTATGTGACTTTCCTTTTATAGTTATTTGTGACCTAAGCATGATTTCAAAATCCTTGATTGACGTCATCATCACACAACTTGCGTCAGCCCAAGATCTTTCGGAAGCCCAATCGGTTTGGGTCTCTACGTGGGCCGAATTACCCACCTGACCAGGTACATGGTCTTGGGTTAAGACTCGAAGATTCTGTTGGGCCTCCGGCTTTGCCAACCCATCTTTCGGTTCGGCCCAATCCTTTCTGTCATGGGTAGCAGGAAAAGCACGCCATTTCGGCCCACTACAAGTTGATTGGCTTTATTTTATGTTTAATGTTTGTAGTTGGATATCATTGATATTTTTCCATAAAGTTATGTACAAGTTGATTATATTCTTTGGTATATGTAGATGTTATTATGCAATAAAGAAAATTCAATCAGCTGATGACTCTTTGGTTTGCCGTATGATAGGTAGGTGTGGTGAAGAAATCAGCCAACTATTCTCTGAGCTGTGTTGAGAAATGGATGGCCCCGACAAAGGTTTGTTTTTTTTTTTTTTGTTCGCTCTTCGCCAAGTACCCATTGAACCTTGTTTTTGTCGCATTGAAATTTATAAAATATGTTTGTCGCACTGTTGAAGGTCCTTTTAGAATGGGGATAGCATAAATTCCTATTTGAATTGGAATCAGAAAAATAGGAAGTTATAGTCCGATCCACGAGAAATGGTTGTCCTTTCATTAGAACAATCTAAGCTATTACTTTGTTCTTCCACAAGACCTATTCCGGGGCCTACTTTTATTTTCTTCGATTTTTCCTGTTTTACTTTTGCGTGTTTTGGAGCCAGTTCTAGAATCTGTTTTGTCAAAATGTATTTCGCCAAATAAAGGAGAGAATGCAGAATCTCAAAAACATCAAGAAGAGTTTTTGGATTCTCATTTTGAATTCTTCATTCAATAAGTAGTACAAGTATACTCATCCACTCTATACTAATTACCCCTCATAATCCAAGCCATATATCCAAACACTATTACAACTTGGTCAAAATGCAAACCAGAATCTATTTTCTATATTATGCTTCCAAACATTACTCTAAAAAGTGTATTCTGCCGATATCATCCAAATACTTTTACAGTATGATAGCATACTCGATCAAACGGGTAATTTTTTCCCCGACTAAGGATCCCATAGAACCCGCTATAAACTTAAAATCCAGATTCTTATTAGAATTTAAAAGCCTGTAATCTACAATCGAGAATTTAAAGTCTAAAAAATAATTAACTCTCAAATACACCGTATTGGTTCAATCAAGTAAAAAAGGGACTATCGAGATATGCGGAATACGTATGTGGAGTTTGCTCATTTGGCAGAAGCCATGAGAATCTGAGGCTGTGTGAATTCACCTAGTACCTAAAACAATAGAAATGAGAATCAAGGTTGTTGTTGGTGCCGCAAGTTACTTAGTTGAGTACGGCAGGGGGAGAATCGACTTCTCTCTTGAGTGGAGTATCTGAAAACCTTCTTGTTCCAAAACCAAAGACATAATCGTGCACGGATGTGAAGATCTTGCCTTAGTTCCCTCGATTACTTGGATCATGGATTTGTCAACAGCTTTACTGAGGGAAACACAATGATGATAAAAGCTTTAAAAAAATAAAAATTAGCTTCTTCTCTTCGTTATCTTCTTATTTGTCGTTTACCGTTTGTTTCTGTCATTAATTACGTCCAGAAGCGGCCTTAAAGGTCATGCTATTTCAGTAACTGAATACGATTTTTCTGGCCAGGGTCGACTACCATTACTTTTCTTCCCAGCAAGAGGAGAAGTGTTGCCTGAACCACTTGGCGTTGCACTTATATTTGTGTCATGGAATTTCCCTATTTGTAAGTACAATCAATTACAATTTTTTGTCCTGATTTCTGATGCTTGTCGTCTGGCTAATGAAATTATTGAACTGCTATGACACGAGAAGAAATTCTCATAGTTGTTCCCTTTCCCTCATGAGCTATTTCAACAGTTTCGTATGGGACAAGAAAGACTTGGTTATAGGAACTTAAACCACCTATGTGTTGGTAAATGAGGACCACCTCGACCTAATCAAAGTAAAACAACAATATCGAATCAGGCCGCCCCTTGCCTTGAAAGAATTCACACGTGGCTACCAGCTTTCCCAAATAAGGGGTGATCTGCTGCTTACTACTCATGGAAACATCTCTGTTAATTGATTCTCCATGTCTTTTATGCAGCACTGTCATTGGATCCGTTGATTGGAGCAATATCAGCTGGAAACACGGTTGTCATAAAACCTTCAGAGCTAGCCCCCGCATGTTCTGCTTTTCTTGCTAACACAATTCCTCTTTACTTGGACACCAAAGCCGTTAGAGTCATTGAAGGTGGAACAAATATTGCTGAATTATTACTGCAACAGAAATGGGACAAGATATTCTTCACTGGTATCGCCTTATGCCTCATCAAATCATCAATTGAATTATAGGACC